>CAIGQZ010001336.1:19792368-19833903 GCA_903798205.1 Danio tinwini | reverse complement strand
CTGATTCTGATTCTGATTCTGATAAAGTATACAGTACTACTGTGTATTTTTGTTAAGTAAAGGGTATATGTGTGTAAGAATAAGAAAAAGCAAGCTGGTATGCTTTCAGTGTGAATGATATTCAACTTTACCCTCACACTACACATACATCTTTTTGGTATATTACTAAGATAAAAAAAAATACCATCAGAGTTTTCTGTTTGAGGTGTGTGTCCCTCTGAAAGGTTGAAAGTGCCGTTGTCTGTCCACGTGACTTCAGAGACCTCTGTGTCTGATATGGACAGCTCTTTGCACACAATGGAGTCCATCTGCAACAGATCAGTTCACACATAGACAGGAAATGAACATATGAATATTATATCATTAGACCCTCTGTCTTCAGATGTGTGACAGTGTGCTAACCTTGGGAAAAAGTGCCGACAGATCTGCTTCGATGCATTCTCTCTCGGTTTGTGACTGGAGTATCCTTTTCTCTGGAGAAAGAGAGTAAGTGTGATGATCATTTATGTTTACTATGTTCGAGTTGTTTGTAGGGTAGCACAATCGCCTCACAGCAAAAAGGTCGCTGGTTCGAGCCTCGGCTGGGTCAGTTGGCATTTCTGTGTGGAGTTTGCATGTTCTCCCCGTGTTCACGTGGGTTTCCTCTGGGTGCTCCGGTTTCCCCCACAAGTTCAAAGACATGCGCTATAGGTAAATTGGGTATGCTAAATTGTCCGTAGTGTATGTGTGTGAATAAGTGTGTTCCCAGTGATGGGTTGCAGTTGGAAGGGCATCCGCTATGAAGCATATGCTGGATAAGTTGGCGGTTCATTCCGCTGTGTCAACCCTAGATTAATAAAGGGACTAAGCCAAAAAGAAAATAAATGAATGAATGAAGTTGTTTGTAGTAGCACATTGTAAGCTTAGCAACATGCTAATGCCAAACTTCGACTCAAAGCTGATTCACATATTTAAAGTAATGTGTAATGGGCAGAGATGCTTTCTATGTAGAGCATTTCAGTAGGTTACTTGGTTTACTTTCCATGCAATGTTATTTTAGTAATTTTATTTACTATTGTAGTATACATAACAGGGGCATATCAACCATGGGGGATGGGGGGGAATACATCTCCCTTACTTTTAGAGACAGACCATTTAGAAACAGATGATTAAGGATTCTATAAATGTAAAATTTTGGATCTCGTACAGCTGTCCCCTACTTTCAAAATGTCAGCTACAGCCCTGCATAATACTTAATAAAACTTTCAGCCCAAAATAGTTTTTTTACTGAATATATTTTGAAGAATGCTGGTTGCTGGAACCCATTGACTATCATAGTAAGAAAAAAATACTATGGAAGTCAGTGGGTCTCAGTACCCGCATTCTTTAAAATATCTTCCTTTGTGTTCAACAGAAAAAAAGAAACCCAAATATAAATTTTTTTTTTATCAAAAATGTTTTTTATTATTATTAAATAATCCAAACCTACATGATTTTTGTTCATATTTTGTTAAAAAAAACTAGCATGCACCAACAATCTAAAAAAAATGCATCTTTATAGATTCTTATATACATGTATAAGAATATATTTACTTCTTGTATTGTGGAAACGTTCATGCTTGATACATTTTGTATTAATTACTAGGGATGCTCCGATCAATCAGCCGAAGATCGGTATTGGCCGATAATCACATTTCACGGCTCGAGCGGTACTTACTGATCTGGCCGATCACATAAACCAATCTTATGAACCGATCGCAAGTGTTTGTTTACCAGTTTACAGCCTGAAGTATACATCCACAGTGCTACAACATGTGAGCAATGTTTCCAAATTGCATCGTCAGTATTTTTTCTTACCATTTTTTTCTATCTGTTTTACCTAAATTTTTTTTGTAAAGCTGCTTCTGATCCTTACATGTATGCAACATCCTTAATTTATTCTCTTAGCTGAGGCGAGATCTCATACATAGAGGGAAAATGTGCTTATGCAATGGCAAAGTTATATAAAGCTTGAAGCATCAGAATCGATACTTGGTGTAGACTGATCACAAGGACAAGGAAATTTCTACTCAGTATCGGCTGCAAAAATCCTGATCGGAGCATCCCTATTAATTATTGTAACCATACAGGCTACTTTTATGATGATTTTTTTCCTTCTGATTTTAAAGTTCAAAACATTTGGGTGAATAGAGTATTAATGAAAGGTCAAAAAAATCTCTGAAGTTTCTCAGGGGATTTAAGTACCAAAAGTTAAAAAGTTAAAACCTATTTACAAGAAGATAAGGATTAGGAACAGAGCTATAACCTTTCTAAGGATGTATGGTGAGGCATTGGTTTTGGGCTTCATATATCAAAAACAGCACATTCTGGGGAAAAGCTATATAAATTCAGAAATGTAAAGTCAATTTTGTACAGTGAATGTATTTGGCATTTACCGTGATTCTCTTTTATTTTCTGAAAAAACTCGGCCACTCCAAAGTCCAGTTTCTGCAGAACTGGTTCCAACCACATCCCGAACTCATGTGACGACACCAAAGGCCAGAGAAAAATACCCAGCACTGCGGTAAACAGATGTGTAAACTATTAATGTAAGGCTCACACTTACGAGCCTGCTGACTGCTAGGAAGAAAAAGAAACCAGAGACTGAGTGCGAATGTCGTCACAGTGACATTACTAAGAATCCACTACCACATGACGACTGGACTGTTAGCTGTTTTGGCTGAGGGTTTGCTCTCCTTGGCCAGTAGCAGCATGGTTACATTCATTTGTATATAAATGTGAATGAAAAAATAAGACAAAATAACTATTATTATCATTATATGTTTAAGATATTTTTTGGTACTTACCTAAGATGTATGAAATAACAACCCCTGGTACGTAACGCCCAAGTATCGCTAGAAAAGAGCACATACTGCAAACCAGCAGACAAAACTGCAAATGAGACACAAATTTAAAATGGCTCAGTTCACTGTAAATTAATCGCTTATATGAAATAATCTTTGGAAGGTAAAAAGAACCTGCAATGGGACATACTACACTCTATTTCGATCATTCTTTTGGAATTATTATAAACACAGCTGCTAAAAAGCTCATATTAAGATTACATGGCATACTTGTAATATTTATCATTAAATTACTACATAAAACATGAACCCTTTATAGGACTCTAATTGAAATACTCATTGGAAATCTGTGGAGTGCAACTAGGGGTTATTACAGGACCGTTTAACTTTTATGAGTATCATTTATTTACTATTTTATTTAAAAATTAAATTGTTATAAATGTCAATGAAGTTGCACATAAGGTTTAACATTAAAACTATACAAATGTTTAAAATAAATAATAATGGTTAGAAATGAGAAACAAATATTTATAAAATTGAATAAAAATCGTAAAATATTACATTAATTACATTTTCCTTCCTTTATTTATTATTCTTTTCTTCTTCAAATATGTATTTACCTATTTGTTAAATTATTAGTTCATTTATTTGTTATTACTGTTTATGATTTGATTATGTAGTCTATTTTTGGACTACAACACATGTCGCAATGTGTAATTGATTGTATTTTTAAAAGCACATTGTTTATTCTTGTTTATTCAAAATGATCAAGATGACACAAATAAATTACATAAATTACTGCAAGACCACTGTAAGGGGATTACATGTGAAATAGTGAAGGCAAAATGATGATTAGAAATAATTAAAAATGGTCATCTACTCAAATCTATCCATACCTTGCCTGGATTCTGCTGTTTAAAAGAGGATGTCTCCTCAATGAACAGCTTGAGGCTCGTCCAGAAGTCTGTGAATGGAGATCCTGACCCAGACTTGGCCTCCTGGACAGAATCAATGATCTCCCAGCTACAGTTAAAAGGATCAATGGCATAAATAATTATTAGACCGACCCTGTCAGAAAAAATGTGTGCACTACAATTCTAATTGTCACTTTGAACTCATACACTGTCATATTGTAGTGTATTATTTTAACCTTTGAAATGTTTGCCTGGTTGTCATTTAACATGTTCTGTACATGCACAATTCAGTACTTTACTAGAAGTGAAACCACAGTCAACAACCAAAATAAAAAAAATAATAAAAAAAATGAAAAATGTAGGTAGTCCATTTAAAAACAAATCTATAGTTCACACAAAACCCAAAAAAGTTATAAATGACAAGTTAGACAAGTATATTATGTGACTCACGTGTGCATGCATGGTGCAAGAACGCACAGGTAACACTGCATTGTTTTACTCAATATCATTTGTCAATTTACTAAAAATGCAAATACAAACAAACTGACTAAACATATTAAGTTAAACTTTGTAAAACTAAAATAACATATAAGCATTTGTCATGACTTTTACTCATTTGTGTATTCCTCTGAAAGCAGAAACTAGCACCATTGAAAAGCATATGTGAAATAGTTGAGCGAAAGTGAGGACTACAAAAATGTACAGCAAGATTCTTCTTATAGTATAGCTAAAGGTTCATGAGATAATCGAAATAGAGCCAACCTGAAAAACACTTGATATAACCCTTAAACACATACTAAAAGTGTCCCTCCTGCTCGTTCATTTTTTAAAGTTAAATATGACCCTTCTTTGTAATATTTAATCTATTTATTAGAAACAATACAACAAAGAAAGAAAATTTAGAGAATACGTTTTCTATTTGAGTGTACAGAGTTGCTATATCAACTCGAGACATGTCATTGATGTATTTACTTTACAAAAACAAATATGTGTACCTGTCATTTGAAGGTGAATACATTGAACCAGATTTTTAAAAACATTGGAAACAATAATTTTTAGAATATGACTGGGATTATGAATATGAGCTAGAAATTGAATGGGCTGGGGATTTGAGCTCTGACACATTGAAATATTTGGCTTTGATAATTTTAGTGTCTTTATATATTTTAACTTTTATATACAGTTGAAGTCAGAATTATTAGCCCCCCTGAATTATTAACCCCCCATTTTTTATTTTTTTCCCACAATTTCTGTTTAACAGAGAGATTTTTTCAACACATTTCTAAACATAATAGTTTTAATAACTCATTTCTAATAACTGATTTATTTTATCTTTGCCATGATGACAGTAAATAATATTTGACTAGGTATTTTTCAAGACACTTCTATACAGCTTAAAGTGACGTTTAAAGGCTCAACTAGGTTGATTAGGTTAACTAGGCAGGTTAGGGTAATTAGGCAAGAAATTGTATAACGATGGTTTGTTCTGTAGACTATCAAAAAAAAGTTAACTTAAAGAGGCTAATAATTTTGTCCTTAAAATTAAAAAAATATATATATTTTATTCTAGCCAAAATAAAACAAGACTTTCTCCAGAAGATAAAATATTATTAGGCATACTGTGAAATTTTTCCTGCTCTGTTAAACATAATTTGGGAAATATTTAAAAAACATAAAAAAATTCAAAAGGCGGCTAATAATTCTGACTTCAACTGTATAAGTTAACTTTAAATTCTTAATCATGGTAGCTAATAATAATCCACTAAAATGTCAGGCAAATATTTTTTGGTCAAACATTTGCCTTGCAATGAATTTGTGTGACTTTTAGAATGGGGCATCTGAGAATTTCTTGGCACAAGATAAGCATCTATTAACAGGCAGCCTGTTAATGCCCTTTATCTCTGGTTATGCGTCCCTACTCCAGTCCCCTCACAGCTGTCGCCCTATATTTCCCATCACTAAAACAAACCAAACAAAGCCACCTATGCATCGAAAAACTTCTTGAAGTCCATCATAAAAACAGATCAACTCCAAACCTAAGCAAAAAAACATGCTAGACATAACCCAAGCAATTAGGCCCTCTCCTACAGATCAGCTCGAGCTGCATTTCCTCTGAAAGGTCATAAACCAGTCACCTCCAGCATTGCAGAGACATGTTTCCCCACCGGAGGTTTCCTATTAAACAGAGCGCATGGGGTGCATGTGACTATGAGGCAACAGAGCTCACATTAGCATTTCACCATCGACCATGTGGCAGATACTAGTGAATGTGCCAGAGAAAGTAAGCTCAGGCTTACCCAGCCTGGAGCAGAGCCGACGACTGCGATCAATGAGGTGTAATACTCGCATGGCACTTGTTTAGATCACATCTTTGATTTCGTCTTTTGGGAAATCTGCTTGTTGACTAGTGCCATGTGGTGTTTGATAGTTAGCTATTTGAAGTTTTACTGCATGGGACATTTGCCACTAAACATTAGAAATATTAAATATTGAATTAGGAATCAGTATTTAATTAGTGAAAAGAAAGACTGAAATGTTTAAAGACTGAAGCTGTTTCACAAATGTACATGTGAACATGTTGTCTCCAGGGCAAACTTATCTGACTGTCTAAACTTGTCAAAGATTTAATACATAGCCAAGTCATTCCTTACACAAACTGGATTAAAAAGGTAGTAAAATCTGTGATTGATTAACATTTGTATAACCAAATATTTACCATTAAAGGTATCGTTAAAAATAAAACTTTTAGGAGTTAATGTTATTGTTGAACATAAAAGAAGATATTTTGAAGAATGCTGGTAGCTAATAAACATACTTTTTTAATATACAGTACCAGCATCTTTTAAAAGAAAGAAGCCCATGTTTGAAACAAAGAGGTGTGACGTTTGGCCATAGGAGAAATGGTCCTGCCCAACTGAGCCAGGTTTCTCTCAAGGTTTTTTAAATTCTTCACTTTCGCCAATTGGTGAAGTTTTTTCCTCGCCGCTGTCGCCACTGGCTTGCATGGTTCGGGATCTGTAGAGCTGCGCATCGATGGAATTGCTCGTCAGTGTTTGGACTCTCAGTAGTGATTATTAAACCACACTGAACTGAGCTAAACTGAACTGAACTTAAACACTGAAAACTGAACTGACACTGTTTCAATTCACTATAAACTTCCATGTGAAGCTGCTTTGACACAATCTACATTGTATAAGCGCTATACAAATAAAGATGAATTGAATTGAATTGAACACTGGTGACAGAGTTGAAGCAAAACTATGCTTAATCTGATTACTTTGTTGTTGTTGTTGATGATAAAGTAAAACCATAGTTAACTTTTCTAGAACATGCTATGAATAAATTCACTAGTAAGCTTGAATAAAAATGATTTAGTGACTTATCACGCAGTGCTATTACTGTAAATATGTTCCTTCATATTACCAGAAAGCCAAATAAAATTAAAGTTTGCCGCCTCAAGCATCTTAAACCTTTTAAAACCAAAGGAAGTGTGCCGAAATGCTTTTAATGTCTTAGTAAATGCCAACAACAGGTGAGTCTAGACTCAAAACCAAACCGCTCGACTAGCTGACTCTCATGCTAATCGCTAAAACAACACAGAAAGCTACTTGTCTGACACTCAAACAGGCCCAGTGACAGGGCACTAAAATAGCCCAAAACAAACAGCTGACAAATGGCTGTGAACATCCACAGCATCACTTCATTTTCAAAACAGGGTCAGAGAAAATAATAGCTAAATAGACAGCATAGCATTTTTAGCATATAGCTAAAAGCAGTATTTTTACATTGTTCTTAGCTTGTCTGTGGTTTTGTCAACTTAAAACTCATCAGTCTTGACTGACAGGTTGGTCCCATTGCTGTGTGGCGTATGTATCAGTAGTACCTAAAAACACTCAACATCAAATTCTCTCTCACAAATGTACCAAAGCAAGCGTCATCATAACCCAGGATGCATCTGATATGATGAATGACATTTATAATAATTCAGAGGCAACACATGTCTCAAATATTACACATCTAGTATAAAATTAAAGCACGATTTTTGAAGCGTGACAAATAACGTTTTCTGTTATAAGACACAAAATAAATACAGTCATCAGGTCAATCTAGCCAATTGGAGTTGCAATTTCCAAACCATGGATGCTATTGACTCATTAGTATTTACAATTTGTTTGTTTTTTTACCTCACCGCTGATCCATGGTCTTCAGCCGCCATCTCAAAAACTCTAGGTTTCAGCATAAAAAGTGTTCAGAAGGGGAGAGTGTAAGTGATAAGTTCCAGAGTCACAAATGAAGTGTCGCATGAAGCCACACCAACTACTGTTTATGTTGATCAAGGCCTGAGCTTCACTATTTCAACCGGTCAGGTCTAAAAATATCTTGAGTCACATAGCATTCCAGAGGCAGGCATCAGACAGACAGTGCTGGAGCATGAACACACACACATACAAACACTCCATATAATACCCCCTTAATACCCCCTTTCACAGAAGAAGACCCTCTTAGAAGAGTATTTCAAATGGCACAAATTTGTCACAGAAAAATGATCTCTGTTCATCTTTTCTTTTTTTTACTGGAATGCAATTTCCTGATGTCACAACAACAAAATATATTATTTGCTCTTTTCCCTCAAATTCCATCCTATTGATTTATGATTATTTAGTGCTTTTTGATGATTGTGACAAAATTGACTAACTATAAAAACTAAATTTAAAATGTCATCATCAATATCAAACAAATAAATGAAACTACACTATACGTACAGTTCCTAAGAAAAAGGACATTTTTCATAAATCACATTTAAGCACTGACATTGCTCTTTCCTTATTACACATTTTAAATGGTATAAAAACTCTAGTTTAATAATTAAATATTTTAATAAATGTTTACTTGTTTTAACTTATTTTTTTCACCCATTGTTTTAAATATTGATATAACTAAAACATGAATAAAATTTTATTAATTATCTTGATAAATGTCTGTTTGTGGCAAATTTTTCTATTCTCTTTCCATTTTGTCTTTTAAATTACATAGATATCCAATTTATTAAATAGTCACTTTAATATAATGTCTGTTTAGGCCAGGGGTGCTCAAACTCGGTCCTGGAGAGCCTGTGTCCTACAAAGTTTGGTTCCAACCAATCAGACACACCTGAGCTAGCTAATCAGGCTCTTACCAAACTCAGCTAAACTCAGCAGGACACCAGCCCTCCAGGACCGAGTTTGACACCCCTGGTTTTGACTGTCGCGCTTTAAACTTCATGATTTTATTATTTTCATAACCACCTGTTTTGGAATGGTTGTAAATTGTTTAATAATTTTCATGTGCATTAAATAATATAGAAATTACAAACATAACTTCAACTTTTGTGCAAAATGATAGTGCAGTGATCAAATAAATATTTAAAATACATGTCTAAGGAAATAAGTATACAATTTAAAATGTATACAATTATATTTTAAGAATTTGATTCAGCTTAAAAAATTTAAGGCAACCAGGATTTTTTTACAGTGCAGTTTTAAATGGTATAAAAGTATTTATTAATTAAATATTTATTTTTCATAAATGGCCATTTTTAAAAGGTGGTTTTCTTCAATATACATGTTTTAACTGGTAAAAAAAATACCATCTCTATTATTTAAAATATTTACTAAAACATTGTTTTCTACTTTTCTATGTTTCATAATTTTTTTGTATATTGCTGAAAAACCTTTAATATTCCCCAAAAGAGTATTTAGTCAGTGGAGTAAAAACTGTGAAAACATACCCAGTAAACTGTAAAATATTTCTATATTATTTACATTACTATTTATATCGTACTGTTATTATTATTATTTGGTCATTTGACTGTGATGAAAGAACCATGACTGGTCAGTTAGTCAGTGGACACATAACTTCCGTCATATCCCTCTCTCAGCCTTCCACCAATAAACCACAGAGAATCTAGACACACCCTTTGTAATTTAGTATCTTGTGATGTGATTGGTTTCCCAGCTGAGGCACTTCAAAATCCCCCCAATAAGAATGACGAGGAAATGCAGGAAAGGATTCCCATCACTGCTAAATGCACAAACGGCTGTGTCATTCTACTGGACACGCACAACTGTCTGAAACATAAACTCAAGTTTCACAACATGGCAGGACAAAACAAGCCACGGTACGCCATACGTCAGTGTACAGACAAATAAAGTGTTTGATCACTATGACAAATATTAGAACATGCAACACCTGTTGGAACAATGATAGTATATGTCAACAGATGACTGCTAATAAATATATATTTAAAGAAATTAAATTACCTAAATCCATATCACTAAACGTCTGTTGAATGATTTAAAAAAGCAGATTTATCAGAAAGCTCTTAGATGGTTAGATTTATATAATTTTATGTTTATGTTTTCTGCTGAAAAAAAATAAGATATATACAAACAACTGCTGGTTTCCAATGACTTTCAAAGTATGAAGAAAATTAATTGGGAAATGTAGATTGAGCAGTCGGGTTCCTCAAATTACAACTCTATTCTTTTTTTTTCATAATAAAAATTTTCCACTAAAAACTGATAAAATTTTTATTTGAAAGACTCCAAAAGGTGTTAGTTGATTGTTTATAGATTTTGTTGAACCCATATGTTTGCCTCAATGCACCCTTGTTTAAATGAATTGTGATTAATATCAGAATTTGTGCTGAAAAATCTGCATTTCCCAAGATGCTGTACAGAATATTCCACACATCAGAGAGCTGAAAGCAAACTGAGCCAAAAGAGATCCTTAGCTCCCCCTAATCTCACGAAGCACCAAAAATGTAAATTATTTGAATATACATATGTTTAATATTTCTGTCTTTTTTAAATTACAACAATAATAATTGTGTGTGTCATTCACAATGTTTCATGGGAATGATTTTGATTAATCATTTACAAAATCTCAAAAAATCTTCTGTGCGAGTGTGTATAGGTGTGTTTGCATGCTGCGAGTTTATATGTATGTGAGTGTTAATGTGGGTGTTTATGCGGGGATGAAGTTTATATCTATATGCGAGTGTGTGCAGGTATGTCTGCATGCAGCAAGTTTATATGTATGTGAATGGGTTAATGTGGGTGGTTATGCGAGGATCGAGTTTATATGTATGTGCGTGTGTATGTGGGTGTATGCATGCGTCAAGTTTATATGTATATGCGCAAGTTTCATACATGTTGCTTTGAACATCCAATAGTATAGGTGTATATGCAAGCAATTTATAGGTGTATATGCACGTGCTTTATGTATGTGGTGATAAGCGAAGTTTGATTTAAATCCTACAAGGCGTCTTATACTAAACAACTACATTCTTGACTAAAAAAGCCTCAAAGGAACATTGTGCTGTCCATGTCTAACAGCTGCATTTGTCAAACTGTAGTGAGTTTATTGATCTGTTGTCACTCTATGTGGGCGGAGTAATACACAAAGGTGAAGAGGCTGTACGAGTTCTGATATTGCAGAATATCACACTGCTATTAGCCAATCAGATTCGAGAACCAGACAGAACTGTATATATATATATGTATGTGTGTGTGTGTGTGTGTGTGTGTGTGTGTGTGTGTGTGTGTGTGTGTGTATATATATATATATATAAGCATTTGTTTTTTGTAACTTTTTGACTCAAAAAATTAAATAGGTCTCATATTTTTTTCTTTGTCAGCGAAAGAAAGAAATTCAGTAACAATTTAGTTTAAGTGCCAATTCTCACTATTACCTTGTGGCTTATTACCTGCCTATTAATAAGATATTGCCTATTTATTACTTAGTAAATATTCTGCATTATATTTTCCTACATCTCTAATCTAATACCTAACATAACCCCTACTTTAATAGTAAGCAAAAGTCATAGCCCACACGTAATCTGCGCGGTGCGCACAAAAATGCACTGATTTTTGCAGATTTTCAGTCCATCATTGAGTCTATTTATTTAGTCGCGTGTAAATGCATTCACATTTATATTATATAATATACTACATACACATATATATTCAGTTTGTTTACTAATTTCAGCAATACTACTGACTAATATGAAAATGTTCATATGACTTACTTACAATACAGTTTGTAAAGTAACAATTTCAATCTTTTAGAATAGATATATGGTATATGAAGAGTTCAGATGTAAAAACCTCCATCTGAAATTTTCTTCTAAAATGACCATTTTTCTGAGACTTCTTTATTTATGTTTACTTATTTTACATTAAAGGCAATGAAAATAACATTAGTTGCTAAAAAAAAAAAGAAATTACTCAACTTATACATAGGAGCTTGGGAAAAATGCTAATTTTAGGAAAAAAAATTCAGATGCCACTTAAAAGTTTTTTTTCATATATTATAAGAGACTTGCTTTGTGTACCGAATAAATGGATCTAATAGGATTTGCATTGTAAACATTAAATAAGAGTTAAAAATGTAGGCCTATAATTTTTTATTTAACATTAAGTTTTTAGTTATGATACAACCAAAATCATTCTGCATAAATCCACAGATTTTGTTTTACATTATTCTGCACAGAAATAGCAAAAAGTGTCTGCAGATTTTATCTGGCCCTGGTAATTGTTTTTTATTCGTATCGGAAATTGTACAAGGGGTTTAAGGTAAATTCATAGAGGTTTGTAACAACAACAGGGTGAGTAAAGGATGACAGAATTATAAACTTTGAGTGAAATATACCTTTAAACAACAAGATAAAAACAACTACAATTTATTGAAACTACAATTATGTAAAGTAACGTCTAAAAGTATAACATACAAAAAGTAGGACACAACAGAAAGCTATTTGAGGCCGCGGCTGATGAAGTGAATATTCAGCCGAAGACAACTGTTGTACACAACTCACATCAACAGCAGCAGGCAAAAACGAACAAGCTGACACTGTCCAGCAGCTGTTAGTCGAGTACCCGAGGTTTTAATGAGGCCTGTCTCGCATAAACACCACACCGAGGAAGATTACAGCACTGGCATCTCACCCACTGGAGCACAATGCCGCCATTGCATTTGTTTTCAGCATAAGCATGTAAACAATGACAGAGCAGCTCCGTTGCAACCATCAATAAAATAATGGAAAGCTGAAGGCCAGTGATAAGCAGTATTGGATAAATTCATCAAACCGTCCTCTAATCCAATACGTTAACAAATTTAGGCTGACTTTTTAACGTTCTGGTTTGCAAAATATTGACGTGGCCTAAATATTATCTAACGTTTGATCCAATTTTCATATATGAAAAGGCAAGACAACCGTCACGGGTTTTTAATGATTTGAATAAGTCAGGAGTGATTTGTTAGGTTTCTTTATCAGTCTTAATCAAGCAAGAGTTTCCCTACAGACTCGTTGATGTTTGTAAACTCACATGACAGGTTTTATGGATTGCTGCGTGTCGTCAATAATATAATTTAAAGTCAAAGAACGCCATCTGGTGGTCACATGCTGTATTGTAGCTAAAGTTTAAGATAAAAACGTACTTATTATATAAATGCAATCAGAATCAAACTTTCAAATGATTAAGTCAAGTGGAGCTTCCAAAAAAGTATTAGAATATTTGGGGTAGACGGTAAATTGATTTAAACAGAATTTTTGGCATCATCCGTCAATCTAGCGTTGTTCAAAACATAACTAAAACAAGTTGAGCTACTATTGAAACTATAAGCTGTGGTGTTCTATTATTTTACATCAAATTTTACTCTAATTCTTAAAGTGTGAGGTCAGTAAACTGTTAAAAATATTTATTTAAAAATATTATATAGTTATTGCTTTGGTATGGAGAAATACACAGATACCTGTCCTCTCACAATTGATAAAAGATGTCTGGGAGAAAAAACATATACAATTATAGGTAAAGCAGAGACTTAAAAAAAAGTGTGGTCATCTTTGCTATGGAATTGATCCAATGTAATCATATACTTACACACACACACACACACACACACACACACACACACACACACACACACACACACACACACACACACACACATATATATATATATATATATATATATATATGATTACAAAATATATATATGTATATGTAAATGTATTTCCTTCTTTTAATCTTAATTTAAATGGGTTTTTTTTCGTTTAATTAATGTTGGTGTGGGAAAGTACATTCTGAAATGTTAAAATTTAATATTCTGTACTGTTCACTAAGCTTTGTAACACATTTTAAATCAATAAAAACTAAATTTTATATAATACCAGAATTTAATAGCATAACATAGTTATATATTAAAAAATATATATATCATTATTTTTAAATGATCCATTAAATTAATGAAATAATACATCTAATTTCATATTTTTTTTTAAAAACAAAACTGTTAGTTTAGCTGTCAGCACATACACTTGAATTGAAAAGAGCAATCCAGGTTTTATTGTTACAGCTGACAAAAAGAAATTTGCATTGAGTATAACAACAAAAGTTTGAGTACCAAATCAGTTAATAATAATAATTTCTGAAGGATCATGTATTACCAAAGACTGAAAACACATTTTTGACATTACAGGAATAAATAAAAAAATGTAAAAATAGTAAATGAAATTTTTATAAAATTTCACAATATTATTGATTTTACTGTATATAATCAGCCTTGCTGAGCATAATGACTTCTTCCAACTTCATTAAACCCATACTGACTCCAAACTGAATGGCAGTGTACATTATGTCAGGATTTTAATCTAATGAATGTCTTTATCTGCATATAAGTAATTATGTGTTTATGTTCCACATTTACCTGCTTGTCATACTCCTCCATAAAGCAGCTCCTATAAAGAGAGAGAAATAAATACCATTAGGATCTATATCACCATTTGATTCCATGCTTATGAGTTACCACTGTTACATAAAGATGTTAGAGTTTTTATGTGATAAAATATATCCACACCTCTTGATCTGGAAAGGGTCACGTCTCTTATTAGCTGAACCACCACTAGAAGAGCCAGAGAAATAGAGATGAGGGTGAACACTCGACAGGGACTGAGCGACACAAACCTGCATGGGAAAAACAGAACAAAAAAAACAGGTTTTCTTATCGTTCATCATGTGTTAAAGTCAACAAGTGTAAATATCACTTTCATTTTATAGAACATGTTTTAAAGGCCATGGTATTATCTATGACTGGCATACATTTGAAGCCATTAAGCAATTAGTATGTGCTCACGTGTTGTTATTTCTGTTTACAAGATACCTCTTATGTAAAATCATGTGCTTTGACGGTGAAATTAACTTTGGAAGGAACACCAAATTACTACTTACAGTTATGTTAACCCAAACACACTTATTATCCACACGCCACAAAGACATTTCTTTAAAATGCCAGAATAAGATTTGTTTAATTAAACATTTTTATTGGTTTGTTTTTAAAATGTTAGATGTATTTTAAGATTATGGCATTTAAAAAAATATTACAGCCAAAAATAAATGAATAAAATCTAAAATGGAAACAACACTGAAAATAATATGCATTGTACATAGGGAATATAGCATATGCTAATGCACATCATAAATCCCAAGTAACATAATAAAGTTTAATATTATATTAAATAGTATTAATATATTTATTATTATAACGTTATGTTTATTGATTATATAATGCTAAGTTTTTGCTAATAAAACAAAAAAAAAGTGTTATTAAAACTATCTGACAACAATGACTGAATGTAAAAATGTAAATAAAGACTATAACTTTTATATGAGATAACTAAACTAATGTAAATATACACATAAATACGTATTTATACATACAAAAACTCTAAATATTCACTTTAAGTCTTGAAAATATATGTAATTCTCTGCCAGGACATTATTCATACATGTTCATACATTTTAATGACTTTTCTGCCAGACATAAAACTAAATTAAATGACGGGGAAACGTGTAAAACGTTAATAATAATAATAATAATAATAAGAATAAGAAGAAGAAGAAGAAGAAGAAGAAGAAGAAGAAGAAGAATACAATAAATAGGGGAAATTCATTCATATTAGTACATTAGTTGTTTAAATATTAATATTTGATACTAATAGGGTTGTTTGAAAAAGCTTCTGGAAATACGCAAGGGAAACAATTATAACTTGCACAAAAGATTCATCACTGTACTTACAACAGCACAACTAGACTATAGTCAATCACACATACAGAGAAAAGAGTCAAGGGAAAATGCCTGTGGGGCAAGTGAGCAAAAAATCTGTTAGGCCTGCTAATTGAATTAGGCAAAGAAAGTGCATTGGAAAGCGATAAAGACTGGCCCATATTTATTAATGCAAATTTATTTAAACTCCAGCGTCAGGTTATCTGCAAAGATATGTTAAATTCGCATACATACATCCTGCATTGAATACAAATCAGTGCATAAGAAAAATACGCTGCGTCATGAGTCTCACCAAAACGCTATATTTGTAGTTGCGAAGAAAGCGGAAGTCCATAATGGTCTTTTCCAGTTAATGAGCTTTGAGACGCGGCACAGCGGAGAACAGGCTGCAGGGTGTCGGACTTCCGAAGGCTGCTGCTGCTGCTCCTGCTTCTGCGTGTCCCCTTTCTCCGCCATCGTCTCTCCTCCACCTGAGTTGAGTGTTGTGGTGGAGCTCTGGTCCACCGGCTCCACCTCTGAAGCATCCAGGCTGTCGCATCCGCCCCGACGATGAGCCATAACAGAGAAACACGAGCGCGCGCCCCGCTCCTCACGCGCACTGCCAGCTGCTGTTTACTTTGTTGTTGTTTAGTCGCTGACGTCACGCAGAGTCAGCTTCGGGTTGCTGTTGGGAACTCTTGCGTCATCGTTTAGTCAGCTGTGCGACTTCCACCTGTTCCAGGTTGCCTGTGGTGAGAAACTGCAGCCAAATCAGTGTTTAGTATGATTTTATTTACATTACAAGGAAACAAGCTAGTGCATACTATGTTTTTTGTTGTTGTTCTTATTCCTATATAATAAATCTTTGAAAAATACTTATTTTTTGTTTCAAAATACTCCTTTTGTTTATATTTAAGTCATCTATGATTGAATTTTTTTCTGTAAGGCTAAATGTGAATGAGCTCAATAAATCATTTAGCCACTAGGGCGCAGTGTACATGCAAAGTGTTTACAGTGGCCTGTGTACATGCAAAGTGTTTACAGTGGCCTGTGTTTGGTAAGTGCTGGCAGAAAACACGCACAAACACACACACACACACACACACACACACACACACACACACACACACACTTCATTACTCCAGTCTTCAGAGTCACATGATCCTTCAAAAATCACTTTAATATTCATTATTATTATTCATTCAGTTTCTTTTCGGCTTAGTCCCTTTTTTAATCTGGGGTCGCCAAAGCAAAATGAGCCGCCAACTTATCCAGCATTTGTTTTACGTAGCAGATGCCCTTCCAGCCGCAACCCATCTCTGGCAAACATCCATGCACACTTATTCACACTCATACACTACAGACAATTTAATCTACCCAATTCACCTGTACCGCATGTCTTTGGAGTGGACTGTGGGGGAAACCGGAGCACCCGGAGGAAACCCACACGAACACGGGGAGAACATGCAAACTCCACACAGAAACGCCAACTGACCCAGCCGAGGCTCGAACCAGCGACCATCTTGCTGTGAGGCGACAGCACTACCTACTGCGCCACTGCGTCACCTATTATTATTAATATTATTATTATTGTTATTATTATTATTAATGGTAATAGTAATGAAAGCAATAATAACTTAAGTAATTATTTCATTTGAAACTACATACAATAAGCAAGCAGTTTTTTTTTTTTTATAAATATTTAACAATTAAATATTTTTTTACTTTTAATAAATTCCGGTAGTGTATGTTTCAATAGGTAATAGTAAACTGCGAAAGAAATGGTTTAAGAAAAAAGCTTACTAAAGGGGCATCAGAATTTGAAGAAATAAAGAAAAATAAAGTTCAACAAAATTTCAAACAAACAAAAAAACACTTTTCAAACTAAAGTTTGAAAGTGGTTCTCACACATTTATATTTTTCAATATTTGTTTTAATGTAAACGAAAATTTATTACCGTAATTCATCATTTAAGCATACACTCCAAAATCAGTAACTGTCAGGGAAAATAACATTTGTCTCAGGTTGCTCGTATGAATTAAACAGCTCAAACTCTTGCAAACTCCTACCTTTGCGGAGAACATACATTGCATAACAATTGCTAAACAAGGTGGCCATATTAAAAAAATTCTTGAAAATTGTGTTAAGGGATTCAGGATCAATGTGCTCCTGTGTTAATAACAGGATGTTAATCAGCTAAATTTTGTCACATTCTTGCAATATGTTTATAGACATTCACTGAAATGTACGTAGACCTGCTTCCTGCATGATTTTCCCATCACCCGAGAGCTGATGTTGATGATGAAACATTTAGACAGGACGAGGGAAGGAATAAGGAAAGCATACTGTATTTGCACTAATGATTTTCTATCAAAATTTTTCATATTAATCTAAATGTATATAATGTAAAAAAAACTAATAATTTCTGTGCAGACGACACAGTGGCTCAGCACTGTTGCCCCACAAAAAGAAGGTCACTGGTCCGAGTCCCAGCTGGGTCAGTAGGCATTTCTGTGTGGAGTTTGCATGTTCTCCCTGTGTTCGAGCGGGTGCTCCAGTTTCCCCCACAGTCCAAAGACATGCGCTATAGGGGAATTTAATAAAATAAATTGTCCTTTGTGAATGAGTGTGTATGGATGTTTCCCAGTGCTGGGTTACAGCTGGAAGGGCATCTGCTGTGTGAATGACTTAATTTTGTGTGCATGACCTCAGGAGGGGGCGTCACGGTGGCGCAGTGGGTAGCACAATCACCTCACAGCAAGAAGGTCGCAGGTTCGAGCCTCGGTTGAGTCAGTTGGCATTTCTGTGTGGAGTTTGCATGTTCTCTCTGTGTTCGCGTGGGTTTCCCCCATGTGCTCTGTTTTCCCCCACAAGTCCAAAGACATGCACTATAGGTGAATTGGGTAAGCTAAATTGTCCGTAGTTTATGTGTGTGTATGATTGTGTATGGATGTTTCCCAGTGATGGGTTGCAGCTGGAAGGGCATGCGCTGTGTAAAACATATGCTGGATAAGTTGGCGGTTCATTCCGCTGTGGTGACCCCAGATTAATAAAGGGACTAAGCCAAAAAGAAAATGTATGAATGAATGACCCAAGGAGGCCTCAACTGGCCAGGTGACACTGCTGTGTTCTGTCATTTATTTTTATTCCAACATGTCAGTGCTGTACCCATTTGAAATTTTCCCTGCCCCTCTCTTCCCCAGCACCACCTGCCAAAATGTGAAACAGTTGGTTCTCCCTACTTTAAGGCTATAGCTTGTTTATTTAATTTTTTTGCATGTTTCAGGCAGTAGCCCACACTCAATATAGTGTAGCAGATCTAATCCATCAAACATTTTAAAATAAAAAGTCAATTCTGTATTTTGTCAATTCAATTCTGTATAAATGAAGACGGTTAACATGTCTTTTTTTTTGTTTTCATTGAGTTCCAGGCAGCCTCTAAAGCCTTATTTTAAAGCAAACATATGTAAGTATTGCCAATGTTTTACATACATTGTAGTTTGAAACTTCACTTCCCTTTGAAAAAAGGAAGTCGTAACAATAAATTCTCATTTGATATGATAAATTCTCGTTAATTTGGGAGACAGAATCAGTGAACAGCAATGACCTAATTTCTTTCACAGTGAACTGTGTACATTGGCATTCAAAATAAAAGTTTAAAACAAGTTTCAAATGAGTTTAAAACATTTCATACTACTGAACTGAGCATGCCTTCAACCAAAAAATTGTCTCCTTTTTTGGAATAATCTTGCATTGAGCAAGCAGAAACTGTACCAGAAAGTAGAGCGGAGCCACTAATTGGACTGAATTTCAGTGGCAACAAAAGCTCTGGCTAGAAAATTCCAGCCCTGGTTTTACAGGACCTGCTTTGTTACTGCACTGTTTGTTCTCTACTGCTGTGTTAACAGTTATCTTTTCGGTGGTGGCCTCTCCCCACCCTTCTACACAGTGCATGAAAAGTTCCTCAGCACAAACCCGTCCAGACCCACAGTGTGATGCTACGTTCTGCATGGGAGACCATCCAGACTCCAGCAGTGGCCCTGCAGCAGCCGCACAACCATGTTCCCGCACAGCTTTGACTACAACCAGCCGATGAGAAAGCGTTGACAAGAAGGAGATATGATGGGACAGCTCCCTGAGGAGGATGTGGTGGGTGGCTTTACCACAGAGGAACTAGAATGCAAGATCTGCTATTGTGCTTACAGCCTGTCAAGTCG
Source organism: Danio tinwini (assembly GCA_903798205.1). Lineage (NCBI taxonomy): Eukaryota > Metazoa > Chordata > Actinopteri > Cypriniformes > Danionidae > Danio > Danio tinwini. The sequence continues at coordinate 19,813,866 of CAIGQZ010001336.1, read as the reverse complement.
ACGGCCCAAGGTTCTCAAGTGCTGCCACTGTCTGTGTGCCAAGTGCCTTGCAAAAATCCATGATTTAGGTGAATCCTCTCCAAACGCTGTGATTTGTCCATTCTGCCGCTACATCACAGAACTTTCCAGAGAAAATGTGGATAGTCTACCAGACGAGTACAACTTGGTGTCGGCGCTTTTGTCCTTCCAGATGAGGAAGAGTCACAACCTGCATGACAACCAAGGTGAGATTGTCCTCAGTCCCAGACGACTCACTTCCTTAGTAGGACACTCAGCTTCAGCTTCTCCGACCTCAATTCGCTCCAATTATGTGGTGATCACCATTATGGAGCCTCGACAGGAGTCTGTTATTCCATCTCCAGGTAGGGATTACCGATCTTCCAGCCTGGACTCAATGGCCTCAGTTACCAATAGATGGACAGTGTGGAACTGTGCGGCCCTCCTGTGCCAGACCTCAGCACGCATCCTGGTTTGGTTGTTGGGACTGCTATACTTCAGCTCGCTGCCTCTAGGTGTGTACCTGCTAATCATGCAGCACACCACCATAGGGGTGCTGATGGTCAGTCTGGTACCCGTCAGTCTTCTCATTGTCATGGTGTACGGCCTTTGCCAATGCCTGTGCCGTGAGTTTTGGGACTGTGTACCACCGTAATGACCAAAGCAACTTTTATATGATGATTGGATGTGCTAATAGTCCTGCCGGTTTGTGGAAACTTGTGTGTTAATGGATAAACAATGCATACTGAAGTGAAAATTGTGTAAAATAAAATGCAGAGGTTTAATTTAGCTTCATGCAAATTGGTGTTGTTTAAATTTAACACTTAAAATGGTTTCACATCTTGAAAATATATCTCTTTTATAACCTTATGTATATGCTTGTTTAATGTAACATTTACTAGAGTATTTGAAAGGATCAGGGGAGTAATTATTCAATCTAGGTCATTCATTTCTTGGTCTCATTACTTAACAATAACTTTATTAGAAAAGGAAGTCATTGGAAGTGTGCAATATAAAGTCTTAACCTTCAGCATATGTCATATTGAATTATGGGTGGACCTTTTTTTATAATTTAATCATGTTTAATAGTTTGACCATGTTTTACTTGGAACACAAATGTATGTGGTGCATGAACATGTCAGAACATGTTTTGAAAGAAAGTAACATGCATCGTTTTCCACATCACAACAAATGTACAAATGAACCATTTTATGACAAGAATGTTGGCGAATGCACTTTATACCATGCCTACAGAAAAGAACTGCATCAACAAGACAAATGGGAAGACCAACTCTCATTACAGAGAACGGGAAAATCAACACAGCAGGGTGAATTACTACATTCCACTTGTTATGCAAATGACAAGATTTGTCGCACAAGACTACACAGACTATATAGACCTGTAGACAATATTTTCTACAAACAATATTTTCTATTCTGTTTTTTTAAAAAACGTTTGATTGCTGCTCTACATGCTCACAACCTGTCTTAAATTTGCATAATCATTTCTCTGTTAAATCACAAGTCGTGTACTGTGGTGTAGTGTGGTCCCAACCATAAAAGGTGTTAGATAGCCCTAAAATCTACACCACAACTGCACTGTCCCATGATATGAACATGACTAAATTAATAAATAAAACGTTGCAATTTGTAAACATGAGTGTATATTGTGATTGTCTCAGTTATGTTTAAACTATCGATAACAACCAAAGCAAAAGAAGGACATGTTATTGGTAGCTTGTGTCTAGTCATGTACCAAGTCCTCGAGGAAGTATGACTGGACCTTGAGAGAGCCAATCAGATCGTCGGATTTCACACTAACAACAAACAAAAGATCGGGGTTCCCTCTGCTGCTGTCTTTCTGTTCTTTTTACCCGATTTCGTCTGTCCGATCGGCTGGATGTCGTCTTAAATAACACGGATCAACTTTCTGGACGTCTGTTATGTTTTTTATAAGCTGCCGTTTCGCTCCGTTGGCGTGATTAATTCTCTCTAGCGTCTTGCTAACTCTATCAGAGAGGCTGTTTGCGGGCTAATCGCAGTTAGCTGGCTGGCTAGCCGTCCGATCCGAATAAAACAAGCCCGAAATCTCGGCGGCTCTTCTCCTGCGGTGTCTGACAGTAGTCGCTTGGGCCACTGGACACTGTTAGAAAGCTGTCCAGCTAAAGATAGCTGGCAAGCTGTTGGTATCGACGGCAGGAATCGGATCGCGATGTCAGGACCGTCATCGGGCTGTGGGTTTCTGATGTCGGTTGTTGTTCACGGAGACTTGGCTCTTAACGAGCAGGAAAAAGAGCTCAACCAGCGGCTTAGACGCCTTTACCCAGCCGTCAACGAGCAGGAGACCCCGCTGCCCAGATCCTGGAGCCCCAAAGACAAATTCAGCTACATCGGCCTGTCTCAAAACAACCTCCGGGTGCATTATAAAGGTAACCAAGGCTAACAACAGCAGATAAACACACCGACCAAGTTGTTTACCAGCTAAATGCTGAAGGCATTAGCAAGGTTAGCTCGTGTCAAGTTACACATCTGATTAGTGATATTAAAAAACACTTTGTTAGCTTCAGCGTAACGTTAGTCGTATTGTCTCCAAACCTATTTTTTATCAACAAACACTGCTAAATGGTTACGAAATAGGGGCATATTTGAAGTCCCAATCGAGTATATTATCAAAGACTGTATAAAAAACAAGTGTTTACTAGAAACTTTGTTTAGTAATGCTACTAACTGCTTAGTCGACGTTTGAATAAAAATAGCCTCCCTTTAGCATTATTTAGCAGCATTCTCGAGCAGTCAGCATTGACCATTAATTGAACGAAGGCGAATGTTATGTTCTTTGAAATAATGTGTGCACACGGCGTATAGCTTTGGAAAAATAATTATGAAAAGTGTTACGCTGTAAAATATAAAGTTCGTGCACTGTAACAAGGACATGGTGGCGAGTTTGAGTTGCGAGCGATAAAGATGCTACTGTAATTTCCGGAAGCACCTTCTCTATGGGGTTTCACTGCTGAAATGCAGGCATTGTCAGCCTATTTGACAACACGGTCAGTGTACAAATGCCATGTCTTCATACACACGCCGATGATCGAGCCTGTCGCATTTTAAGCTCTAGCAAGGCCCGTATGTGTGTTTATCTGCAGAGGCATGTTTTCTGGCATCGTCAGTGTGTCAGGGGTTTACTAGAAACTCGCCAGATAAAGAAAAGCTGTAATATATGTCATTTGATTACCATATTTAGTTGTTAAATAAGCTTCTGTAATCCAGAGGGGTGTCTGCCATTTCCCTTAGCTGAGTCATAAAGGTAGGCCACAGAATTGATCAGACATTTAGTGCTGACGACAGGTAGGTTTCAGGTAGACTTCCTTAAATTACCACCAGTAGGCCAAGATGATCTAGTAAATGTACAATCTGCATGTAAGCTTAGAACTGTACTGTGTGTATGTTTGGGTTTAAGGAAAGAAATATTAACAGAATGACAAATAAATGTAGCTAAGTAAAGCCAGACAAATGAAATAATAATTACAAATTTTTAAGTTTTAATTGAATAGTTTATTGAAGGCTTGGACAAAATGTTTTGTTTTCTGTTATTTTAAGTTTATTTTTAAAGTTTTTATCAGACATTCAACCAGAAACGTCCATTATCTGTCTCTGAAATAAAAACATAAATACAAAGAATAAAAAGTATTTTGTCCCAAACATTTCTAAAATGGACTGATGGTTGGTTTCTTGAGTAGTTCTGTAAAGGAATATGTCATTCATTTGGTTCTTAGATTTTTTTTTTCTTTTTTAAAAACACATTACAAATGTACAAACTCTGTCCTTGTCCTCGACCCAATTGAACCTACAGCTTTAATAGTTTTGTTATGCTAAAGACTGTTATTTAGAAAAAAAAACTTCAGAAATAGCAAAATTCACATCAATTGATTAAAAACATGAAATTATAAATAAATTGTACTAATAAATACTACATTTATGTATAACAAAATGTAAATGTACAAATGTCTCCCTGTTTCTGTCAGTCCTGTCACATTTGCATTAGATTTAACATAAAACCCGTGAAATACACTTTTAAGGCTATGACGCGGAAGCAACATTTTTTGATGGGGAAGAAGCTGACAGTGATCATGGATGCGTTCTATCACTGAATTGTATTATATGCTTTTTGTAATTCAAATGTAAGTTTGAATGGTAGAATGTTCATTATATAGCATATTTCTGAAACATCCACAACTCAAGGTGCTTTACATTTAAAAGGATAAAAAAAATCATAAAACTATCACAAAGGAAGCGGAAGAGACAAATATATGTATTAATATAATACATTAACATATGCAATGAAATGACCAAATATGCCTGTCTACTTATGTGTTTAACAAATTAGTAATACAGTTAATGCTTGTACAGAGACAGAAGTGACCTGTTAGTTAAAATGTATTGGTGTCTCAAAAGTGAGTGTTGTTAAATACAGCTAATAAGTTGTTTTAATAAAAAAAAACTTGGAAATTGAACAAAATCTTTGAAAGATTTACTAATTGGCTACGGTAGCCCTTAGAGGGGTATGTTATACAAATATTTCATATATTTTGTCAATTATTTACTGCTGCTTTAGTATTTGATATTGGTTTGGTTTTATTACTAACTGTCATCATGTTTGTTTAGAGAGTAAGAATTTGTTTTATTTCATTTTAATTGAAATGTTCAAATAATAACAACAACACATAAATCCTTTTTTTACACTAATTTGTTGTTTTAAAAAATAATTCTCAAACTTGGTTATTTCTATTAAATTAATTGTGATGATAAAATATAAAAGCATATTTATGTGCAGAGTGTTTGCTGTTGCCAGGCAAAACTTCACGTCAACTCTCACAGCAAATACATCATTTAGCTAAGTGTTTTTTGCCATGGCGACCTCTGCTGAAATTCTAAGTTTATAAATGCTGCAGTGCTCCTTGTGAGTGATGCTAACCACTTGCAATTGTAAATTGTTATGTTTATGCCATCCAGGTCATGGAAAGACCCCGAAAGATGCTGCATCTGTCCGTGCAACACACCCGATTCCAGCTGCATGCGGGGTCTATTACTTTGAGGTGAAAATTATCAGTAAAGGACGAGATGGGTACGTGGAAATAATCTATATTTTCAGAACATTTTTCTTTATAATGAGTGCACTCAATTGTTTGTTCATATGTTACTGGGCTATATATGTATCTTCAATTATCAGTCAACCATGGTTGATTTATTTTTGACAGAGAAAATAATAAGAGGTTTGCAAAAATTTGATTGGAAGCACAGACTGATTGGTGAGTGACGTTAAAGTATTGTGAGTGATATTACAACGACTCTGTATGATATTGAATTGCTTTTGTGGTTCTTAGCCATCACACATAGATCTGTCGGCTCAGTGATCCTTCAAGTCAAGCTCACCTAATGATAACATGCCTGCGTTCCATTTCCACGTACATGCACTCGCAAACTTCCTTTCCCTTGATCCCTCGGGGGAACCCCCAGTGTCATTTTAAACTGCATTCCACTTCATCAAGTGAATGAGGAAACCTTACATTGACATACCCTCAATCCCTCAATTTTGACCAAGGGAGTGAGTTGGCTTCATGTGTCCACCCCCGCACCTATACAGTATGTCCCAGAATGCGATGAGATTGTGACATCACAACAGTAGTTTCCAAGTACTTAAGGGTTTAGGGCATTTCATTTAAACCCATTCAGATGTTCCACCAATAGTGGACACTTGTGTAACGTAATCAATGACATACGTCTGAGAGAACAAGACGAAGGGGAAGTTAGTGAGTGAAGGGCGTTAACCCCTGGACTGGAATGCAAACCTTGAGTATTATGGTCATGTGATCTAATCATGTGATCTCAACATGGCAGCCCCCATGACATGACCAAGGGCCTGTGCCATGATGGTGGGTGAACAAACTTCGGTTTACTTCCAGTTTGCGAAACCAAATCAGTGCAATCAGGCTTCATTGGTACCATGCCACTGATCAGCAACTTTCCCTGTTGGGCTTTGATTTTAAGTTTGAGTCTATGTGCACTTTAAGGCGGGACATCAATAGTAATAGCCAATCAAATGCCTTAAATTATACTGCGATTGACTTCTCACAAGAGAGCCAGGCCAAGTCACAGGCAACTGTTACATATAAAGAAATTTAAAAACTTTTATAAAGCAAGAAGACAGCTAAAAGAAAACCGCTTGCCTTATTAGTGCACGTGTAGATGTGAAGTCAGTTTGTGTAGTTGATAATGTGTGTTGTATAGGTATGCAGTGACTCAAAAATGATCTCCTGATTAAAAAAAATTAAATAAAATTACAGTTCAATATATACATTTAAATGGTATATATTATTATTTTTTTTATTATCAGGAGGACGCCACAGCAGAATGATTCCAATTATCTGTACACTAACACTAGTACATTTACTAGCAAACCCCCAGTGCTGATAAACACTCACACACTCTCTCATTCACACAGTCATACCCAACCGCCAATTTAGTTTATTTTTATTTACCTATCCCTCATGTAATGCAATGTGTATTTATATAGCGCATTTACTGTGTATGGTATACACCCAAAGTGCTTCACGATTATGAGGGGTGGGGTTTCTCCACACCACCACTAGTGTGCAGCATCCACTTGGATGATGCGATGGCAGCCACAGGACAACAGCTCCAGTACGCTCACCACAAACCAGCTATAGGTGGAATGGAGAGGCAGTGACAGAGCCAATTTGGTGGATGGGAATGATTGGGTAAAGGCCGGTGGAGGGAATTTGGCTAGGACACCCCTACTATTTTACAAGAAGTGCCATGGGATTTTTAATGACCACAGAGAGTCAGAACCTTGGTTTAACGTCTCATCTGAAAGACGGATGTCTTTGCACTGTATGGGACATTGGAGCACCAGTTGGAATTTAATTTGCAGCAAGAGAAATGGGAGAAGTGTTTTGATATGTGTTGCTTTGCTCACAGTGGGTTGGTTGAATCTCAGTTTGTGATCTCAAAACCAGTGTGAATGATACAATCAGCATGCATACTTTTTTCTCCTATTTGATTGGCTAACACTGCTGGGTTCACACCAAACACAGAAGATTCAAATTAGGCAAAATTCCACACAATCGCAGCAAACGCATCATATATTTTGTGTCGTTTGCCCGTGGGTCAGTACTCCGTCTCTGTTTTTATGTTTGTGTTGATTTGTATGCAATTTACTTATGCAAATACTTAATTTGTGCCCTTAACATGCATCTTAGTGGATTTTTACATTTTTATGTGGACAAAGATTTTTTTTTTTTGTAAATAAAAGTGGCAAAAACCCTGTTTATAAAAATACCCATATACATGTGAACATGGCCAAAAATTAATTATCAAAAATATTGAACTACTTTAAAATAAATGATAACAAATATAATCTATTATGGCAAAAATGTTTTATTTAGCCTAGTTGCCAAAGTGAGATTTCCTATTTTCGTGTTGAATAACTTGATGTCATTAAAAAGTTAAATTAAATAATCATAAAATAACAACTACAGTATATATTGACACATTTCATTTAAAATCATGCAATGAAATTACTAAAATGAAAAGAGAACATATTAAAACTACTGTTCATTCATTTATTCATTTTCTTTTCGGCTTAGTCCCTTTATTAATCTGGGGTTGCCACAGCGGAATGAACCGCCAACTTATCCAGCATATGTTTTTACGCAGCAGATGCCCTTCCAGCCGCAACCCATCACAGGGAAACATCCACACTCATTTACACACACTCATACACTACGGTCAATTTTAGCATACCCAATTCACCTATACATGTCTTTGGATTGTGGGGGAAACCGGAGCACCTGGAGGAAACCCATGCGAACACCCACACAGAAACTCCAACTGACCCAACTGAGGCTCGAACCAGCAACCACCTTGCTGTGAGGCGAACGTGCTACCCACTGCGTTACTGCATCGCCATTAAAACTACTAAATCAGTATAATTGTTGTTAATGAGAGTATAATTAACAGTGATACTATCATACTGTTAATGTCTTATGAGTGCACATTTAAATGTATTTGCATTACACATTTGCTGTTCATTTGTGTCACCAGGTACATGGGGATTGGCCTGTCAGCTCAAGGTGTCAACATGAACAGACTTCCAGGTAAAAATGGATTTCAGACACTAAGGAGTCACTGAACTTTTACTGCTAATTACTGTTTTCAGGTCATGTTCTGTTCTGAAGCACTATAGAGGATCAGGTTTAAATTTTAGATGCTAGCAGTGCTCATGTTAACTTGATCCTCCACCTTTATGATGCTCAGAGACACTGGGTGATTCCTGCAGCTTGCCAGGGAGATAAGAGTTTAGAGAGTCTAGTGCTCTTTAGTGCTGTTATATTTTATTGTTCTAAAAAAAATCATCATTATGTGCACAATGTTCATTTCATAGGTTGGGACAAGCACTCATATGGCTACCATGGGGACGATGGCCACTCTTTCTGCTCTTCTGGCACTGGACAGCCCTATGGACCTACATTTACAACTGGCGATGTGATTGGCTGCTGTGTGAACCTCATCAACAATACCTGTTTTTACACAAAAAATGGCCACAGTCTAGGTAGGAAACATTTGCATTATTTGTCATTTCTTTATAATTGATGTCTTTGTAATAAAACTATCAATTCAATAGGCTTTAATATTATTCACATATCTAGGAATGGAAGGATTTTGTTTTAGTGCTATTTAGGAATACACGGAGTGCAGAATTATTAGGCAAATGAGTATTTTGACCACATCATCCTCTTTATGCATGTTGTCTTACTCCAAGCTGTATAGGCTCGAAAGCCTACTACAAATGAAGCATATTAGGTGATGTGCATCTCTGTAATGAGAAGGGGTGTGGTCTAATGACATCAACACCCTATATCAGGTGTGCATAATTATTAGGCAACTTCCTTTTTTTTGGCAAAATGGGTCAAAAGAAGGACTTGACAGGCTCCGAAAAGTCAAAAATAGTGAGATATCTTGCAGAGGGATGCAGCACTTTTAAAATTGCAGAGCTTCTGAAGCGTGATCATCGAACAATCAAGCGCTTCATTCAAAATAGTCAACAGGGTCGCAAGAAGCATGTGGAAAAACCAAGGCGCAAAATAACTGTCCATGAACTGAGAAAAGTCAAGCGTGCAGCTGCCAAGATGCCACTTGCCACCAGTTTTGCCATATTTCAGAGCTGCAACATCACTGGAGTGCCCAAAAGCACAAGGTGTGCAATACTCAGAGGCATGGCCAAGGTAAGAAAGGCTGAAAAACAACCACCACTGAACAAGACACACAAGCTGAAACGTCAAGACTGGGCCAAGAAATATCTCAAGACAGATTTTTCTAAGGTTTTATGGACTGATGAAATGAGAGTGATGGGCCAGATAGACGGGCCCGTGGCTGGATCGCTAAAGGGCAGAAAGGTTTAAAGGTTAAAGGTTTGGGCTGGTATCATCAAAGATGAGCTTATGGGGCCTTTTCAGGTTGAGGATGGAGTCAAGCTCAACTCCCAGTCCTACTGCCAGTTTCTAGAAAGACACCTTCTTTAAGCAGTGGTACAGGAAGAAGTCTGATGAAAAACATGATTTTCATGCAGGAAAATGCTCGAAAACAGACAAACAGATCAAAACACTGACAGAATCCATGGATGACAGGCTTTTGAGTGTCCATGCAAAGAAAGGTGGCTATATTGGTCACTGATTTGTTTTTGTTTTTGTTTTTGAATGTCAGAAATGTATATTTGTGAATGTTAAGATGTTATATTGGTTTCACTGGTGAACATAAATCATTGAAATAGGTATATATTTGTTTTTTGTTAAGTTGCCTAATAATTATGCACAGTAATAGTCACCTGCACACACAGATATCCTCCTAAAATAGCTCAAACTAAAAACAAACTAAACAAACTACTTCCAAAAATATTCTGCTTTGATATTAATGAGTTTTTTGGGTTCATTGAGAACATGGTTGTTGTTCAATAATAAAATTAATCCTCAAAATACAACTTGCCTAATAATTCTGCACTCTCTGTATATATGTATATACAGTTGAAGTCAATTATAAGCCCCCCTTTGATCTTTTTTTTTTTCTTTTTAAAATATTTCCCAAATAAAGTTTAACAGAGCAAAGAACTTTTCACAGTGTGACTGATAATATTTTTTCTTTCTGAAAAAGTTGTCTTTGTTTTATTTCGGCTAGTTTAAAAGCAGTTTTGAATATTTTTAAGAACCATTTTTAGGTCAAAATTATTAGCCCCTTTAAGCAATTTTTTTGATAGTCTAAACCATCGTTATACAATAACTTGTCTAATTACCCTAACCTGCCTAGTTAACCTAGTTAAGCCTTTAAATGTCACTTTAAGCTGTATAGAAGTGTCTAGAAAAATATTTAGTAAAATATTATTTACTGTCATCATGGCAAAGGTAAAATAAATCAATTATTAGAAATGAGTTATTAAAACTATTATGTTTAGATATGTGTTGAAATAAATCTTCTCTCCGTTAAACAGAAATTAGGGCAAATAATAAACAGGCGGGCTAATAATTCTGACTTCAACTGTATATATAAGCAGTTTGGATGTTAATCTACTTGCACACACTTTTAAATATTGGATTACGTTATAATGTAATTTTTCTTTTTTTCCAGGCATAGCTTTTACAGATTTACCGGTAAGTTTCATTCTTTCTCATTCCCCTGTGAAGTTGCAATATTTATATTATATAATACTGTACTATTGTTCAGTGTTTTGGGTTGGTAAGATTTTTTTAAAATATAAAAAAGTATATTGTTAAAATGTGTAAACTGATGGTACCATTAAATTATTGAAGAAAAAAAATTGAATCATAAAAAAGAGGTATCTTATGCATTTAAAATGAGTCCAGTACATAAAATAATTATAGAAATGTTTGAGTGCCCAAGAAGCATTTCTTATTGTTATCAGTGTTATAAAAAAGTGTGATTACAATTTTTCAATATTCTATGATTAATAGAAGATTATTAATATAAAAAATAAATACATACATTATACATGTTTGCTGTTGCTTTTAACCAGTTTTTAATGAATAAACATTAGAATTTCTTTAAAATCATTTTACTTATCCCTAACAACTGTGATGTGTATGTATACTATATGTTTGTGATGTCTGTCCTGATTTAGTTCATGATATTAGTTCAAATGTTTTGTGGTAACTAATGTGACATTCTTTTCTGCCTAAAGGTCATGGGGTGATTGATTATTTTTCTATTATTATTATTGTGATAATCCCCCATTTTTAGATGAAATAGAGGAAACCTTTTGCCATTGTTTTGTCTTTCCTTCCTTTCTTCATCATTCAAGATGTTGGACTTGACAGCCCCAAGCACTTTTCTCGCTGACTGAACAGAGGCCTGTTTGGGGCTAAAACAATAATCCATTGAGCAGAAAACACAGTTGGCTAGTGACCAGCATTCATGTTACTCTGAGTATTTCTGTGAACTATGTCAGTTAAGCAGACCTGACCTTTTTTTCTATTGGATGATGAGCACAGAAAGCATCGCAAAATGACTGTGTGCCTGCCCCCTGACCTGACCGATGAGCAACATATGAATTGTGTAGTTGTGTTTTGAAATCCATTTCAATCTGATTTGTCTTAGTGTGAATGCCTGTGACAGACATGAACTGAGGCACATTTTCAGTTCAAGTAAAATGTATATCTATAGCACTGTGCACATTGTTTCCAGGAAGCTTTAAATTAAATGTTGTTTTTTTCAATAGAGATGCACCGTATAAACCTTGAGTTAAGGTTTTAATTTGAGTTCTTTTTCAAATATTTCCCTATTGATGACCAAAATTAATAACTTTTTTGTCTTTGCCATAATGACAGTACACAATATTTTTTGTAGTTGCATTGCAAGATACTAGTATTCAGCTTAAAGTGCAATTTAAAACCTTAGCTAGGTTAATGAGGTAAACTGGGTAGGTTAAGTTATTTAGGTCAGTCATTGGACAACAGTGGTTTGTTCTGTAACCAGCCTAAAAAAAATCTTAAAGTGATAGTTCACTCAAATGTAAATTTGGCCATCATTTACTCATCCTGTATTTATTTTAAACATGTTTGAGTTTCTTCTGTTGAACACAAAAGATGAAATTTTGGAAACCTGTAACTATTGACTTTCACAGTATTATTATTTTTTATTCCAGCCAAACTAAAATGAGAAAATATATTAGGAAATACTGTACAATACGCCCATGCTGTGTTCAAATCACTTGGGAAATATTTGTGAAATTAAAATTTCACATCAGGGTCAATATTTGTAGTCTTCAAGTGTTACAAGTTATCAGTACTTTCCAAGAAATCCTTATTAGTGCATATTTATTATAATTTCAACCATAATGTTATCATTTTGCTACACAAATCAACTGAGTTTTTAGATTTTATATAATTGATGAAAACCAGTTGAATTAGTTGTTATCTACATTTAATTAATCGGGCTTATTTTGCTTTCAGCCAAACCTGTATCCCACAGTGGGTCTACAGACCCCAGGGGAGGTCGTGGACGCCAACTTTGGGCAGCATCCATTTGTCTTTGATATTGAGGATTACATGCGGGAATGGAGAACCAAGATTCAGTCTCAGATTGACCGCTTTCCTATTGGAGAGAGAGAAGGAGAATGGCAAGCCATGATTCAGAAGTAAGTACTTTTGATTTGGAGTATGTTTTTGAGGTTAATTTTAGCACATGCTAGTGGCAAATGTCCCCATTTCTCTTTCTAATTTTCATACTTCTTACTGTTTTCCCAGAATGGTGGCCTCCTATCTGGTTCACCACAGTTACTGTGCCACCGCTGAGGCCTTTGCCAAATCAACTGACCAGGCTGTACACGAGGAACTTGCTTCTATCAAAAATAGACAGAGTGAGTCTAGTCAAACGTTCAGACTGTCTTTTGGTTCTGTTTGCAGGGTTTCCACAGGTCATGGGATTTTAAAAGGTCTATTCCAGACATTGAAAGCCAGGGAATTTAAAAAATGTATTATTTTTTTGTCCAAGTCATTGAATGTAAGAGAATTTGTTTGTAATTTTAAATTTGACTTCCCAGTCATCAAAATGCATATTTTCTATATCGTGCACGTTTTGCCTATTGTTAAGGATAGTCTATGTTTCACTGGTGTTTTATTCCATTCTCACTTATCAGTCAGCAATTAAATGCATTTACCAGACTGTACCTGTTAAAATACTGCCTGTGGCTGTTTTTTGTCTGCTCAGGTAAAAATCTGAATTATTGTGGTCTAAAATTATCTGTTTTTTGGCTACTTTTCTCAATTTGTGACCATATTTGTGGTATTTTGTGTTTTTGCTGTGAAAACTATTACATTTTACTTTATTACTTTTTTTAACCTCAATAATCATTGATCTCTATAATTTATACTGAGAGAACACTGAGAGAAACAGAGAGAAAGTGTTTATCTCTTAACCATAAAGCCTAAAGTTTCATCTTAAATGCATAAATGACTCAAAGTAAACAAAACTGTTAAAATCTCTTAAAAGAAAGAAAGAAAAAGAGAGAAATCATGTTAAAATTTCACATTTTAGAGATTGATTCAAAGAACGTAGCCTTGTTCAAATAGGCTTTGCCTGAATGTTCCATACACTAATGTCACATGACTCATCTAAAGTGGTTCTCACACCTAAATGTAAGGAAAAGTGGAATGCTGTGCCATATCTATGAAAACCCAAGGTATCACTTTTACTAAATGCAAATATGGTTTTATTTGGCACAGCAGGAGTTTTAACAGGGTCCTGGTTGGCCAAAATCTGCAGCAATTTAAAAACTGCAAGCTCCTTGTGAGCCATTTGCTTAAGTTTTAGTTAAATTCAGCAGTTGAGGACTGCAACTGCCTGTTTTTCATTTTTGCTCATGGAAATTCAGCTTTTTAGTCAATTGAATTCAGGGAATATGATATTTGGCTTGGAGTGGGAACCCTGTGTTTGATTATAAAACAACAATAATAAAAATTGTCATTTTTTTTCATAACACATCCTCAGCTGAATGGCATACTTCTCTGTAATGATTTACTGTTTGTAATAACAGAAATCCAGAAGCTGGTCCTGTCTGGCAGAATGGGAGAGGCTATAGAGACCACTCAACAGCTTTATCCCAGTCTGTTAGAGAGAAATCCAGACCTCCTCTTCATGTTGAAGTGAGTGTGACGTGCAGTTTTTCAAGAATAGACACGCATACAGTGAAGACACCTTATTCTTGATGTGTGTCTCTCTTTGCAGAGTCAGGCAGTTCATTGAGATGGTGAATGGCACTGACAGTGAGGTCAGGTGTCTCGGTGGCAGGAGCCCTAAGTCACAGGACAGTTACCCAGGCTCCCCTCGCCTCTTCAACAGCCCTGTTCACAAACCCAGCAGCTCCCAGGCCTACCAGACAGGTCTGTGCACCACACACGCTCTTTAATAGATTAAAAATAGCTGGTACAATTTCCAACAATGTCTTTCAGCGGCATGGTAAAATAAGTCTTGTCCAGAGAGTAGAATAAATGTAGTATTCATTTAATAGGTGTTTAACTCTTTCCTGGTTACAAGCGCACCAGTGTGATCAACCATGACTGGTCCCTGGAGCTTACGATCACACAGTGTGATTAGAATCACATGCGAATCACATGCGAGTACATCTGTTGGTCATTGTGCACCTATTAAGGTTTCTCTACATTATCCATATAAATGGATGACACGTTTGCTTCATGGGTTTATTGAGTCTAGCTGTTGTGACACAGGCACATAGATATGTGGCCAACATTCCTGCTCTTACTGAAAAATAAAGTAGATTTAATGTTTAAATTTTAACCAGTTTAAGTATTTGTAAATTTATTATACTTTTTTTATATATATATAATCTCATTAAAGTGGGAAACTGCTCTTCGAAACATTTTTTTTTGTTTTCAAAACATGGCAATTACATAACATTTTAAGTTAACAGGAGCTCTTTGATTTCCACTGTGAGACGATGCTGCTTTGGATGTAACACATTTCTCATTTTGATTTACAATTGTAGTTTGCCTCAAGATTTTCCTATGGTGGTTATAGGAAAACTATTGTCTGTGGTAAACATAACTTTGTCTTTTAAACTAGAGCTATTTTGTATTCTAAACCCAGCTATTTTATAAAAAATACATTGTTTAATTTGTAAGTAGATACATACATGAAGTTTTTTAAGTAATGTAGTGGGGAAAAGGTTCAATAATTATTCAGTTATGTTTACCACATACCTTATTTTACTCTGATCAGAACAAAACCCTATAGGAAAATTTTGAGGCAGCCAGCAGTGGATAATTTTTCTGGGTACTGATGTCATTCCTGGACCACTATACGCTGTTTGTTGTTGATTAGGTCAGGTTGTTTTCTCATCTCAACCGAACCGCTCAAGAGTTCTTTTTGGTGCAGATTCAAGCTTGATTACGTTGTTCATATATGCTTAAGCCCGGGACACACCAAGCCATCGCTCAAAGAACTAGCGCCAACAAAAATAACTGTGTTGTCACCTCATATTGACCATGTCTGATCCCATCTGGACCAAAAAGCTGCCCATGAACATGTCAAATGGACGATAGGTGACTGAAATAAGAGCAAGCATTCTGCACTTGCTTGAGAGGATGTGTCTTTCCACACAAGTGGGAGCAGTACTCAGTAAACTGGAACTTCTGTCATGTACATAGAAACCATAAAGAAAGCAGCGTTTAGTACCATTTTCACAGTAATTGTCACTCTTCTTGAAAGGATTATATTTCAGATTATTTAATAATGCATATTGTTTGCAAATGTGAGAATGCAGCTGACTTTGTATTCCCTCTTGACTTCAATCATTGCTTGTTTTCATCACTTTTATTTATTACTGAACAGTCAATCAGATTACTCTCTTTTTTCTACGCCAATTCTATATGTTGAATCAGACCAATTTGCTCTAATGTGAGCACGACAAAAAACGATGTGTGGAACACACTAAACTGACCTCACAGGTCAACTGACCTGACAGAAGCTGCCCAATGGCCAACCGCTAGTTTTGTGTGCCTCTGCATTTTAATTAACCAAACTAAGGAGTAAAATGCATTCCTTTCTACAATCAATATTCCAGACAAGCAAGCCAAGTGTGGAAACTACCTTACATCTTAGATAAGTGCTCAACTAGGGCGTGCTCAGAAAACTTCCAGAGATAAATCAGTTGGAGTAAATCAGTTTAGACAGGTGGAGCTGGGGAGGTAGGGGGTTTCAATGATGGCTCATTGGCTTTAGATGGAACAGAAGCAGTGCATTTATCTGTATGATTGTTAGATTATATGCAAAGGATATCTATATAAATTGTATATGTATATTTATATAAGTGTAGTGATTGTGATATGATGGCCCTGGACTATTACATATTGCGCTTTCATCTGTCTCCAGGTTTTGATAGTAATTATTGTAATGGAGTTTCATCAAGTAAAGGCCACACTTCAGCTCACAGTCACAAGTCATGTCCTCCTTCCCTTCCAAGTCCTGAGCTTGGTGTACTGAACGGCAGTAGGGGTCAGCAGACCATTGTGAGGTATGTATGACTTTTTCATATCTTTGGGATAAAATAAGCATTCTGTGAAATTTGTAAATGCATGAAACGAATATGTTTACAAACAATTCCTTCATGAATGTTTAATCAAAATGTCAAAACTCTGGTGTCTGCTAGAATGATATGATTTATGCTAAATTATTCTTCCAATAGTGGGGTAATTCTGCCCCTCCACAAATAGTCTCATATCTGAAAATTCAGTAAAACCAAATCCTAGGCTTATGTTTTTCTTTTTTGATAATCTTTCAGACGCTGATGAATGTAACAAAGAAAATTGTTCTATAGAAGAAATTACATAAGAACATTCAAAATAAATAAATTTCTCTATTAAATATATAAATTCTCTGTTTTTCTGGCAGTAGCGAAGTGGAGATGGAGGTGGATCACTTCTCAAACGGAGTGTCTGAATCCTCTTCAAATGGGTTTCTGAATGGCAGCTCTACACACGGGACAGAGCCAGAGGATTGTGATGCAGATATGGGTGAGTAATTCATTTGGCTCAGATTTCTGTGTATATACAATGAAATTTGTTGTCGAACGTCAAAGTTTTTTTTTATGCGATCATGTTACAAATCGAATGTTGTGCATGTGATTTTCAGTTCTTTGGACAACCATGTTTTGCAAATGAATCTGTGGCCCCATTTTTAAATGAATAAAATGCTTTTTACGCAGAAGTGGATAGCACTCAGTCTAAGAGACAGTTGTGTGGGGGGAGCCAGGCAGCCATTGAGAGGATGATCCAGTTTGGCCGGGAGCTACAAAGCATGAGTGAGCACTTGCGCCGTGAGCGGGGCAAAAATTCAGCCAATAAGAAGATGCTCAAGGTACTTACACTTGTTCTGAAAGATGAATGTATGTGGTGTTTGGTGTCTATCATCATATTATCATCAAAACCTGATATGATAAGTCTTTTGCTTGTGGTTACTGGCCATATTGGGTAAGTATTAGGTACATCAGTTGATCCAAATCACCCATTAATCACATCTAATCAGCCAATCACAAGGCAACAACACTGCATTTAGATGCAGAGTAAACTTTAAAGCAGATGAGCTACTGCAGCAGTAGGGCATTCCAGCAACGTCCATGTTAGTGAAAAATGGGAAAGTGAGGTTTTAATTCACACAGGCTCACCTAAATTGAACAATAAATGCCAGGAAAATAACTGCTTCAATATCTGCTGCAGGATTAAGACAGAGGGTCACAATTTGGTCTAAGAAACATAAAAACATGCATCCACCCTCACAGGTATCATTGGCTGCTAGTGGTATAGAGGTTTGGGGGATTTTTTTAAGACTTTTTGTTATCTTAGTATCAACTGATCAGCACATCTCATAGCTCAAATCTTTTCAAACTGGTTCCTTCAACATGGCAAGTGCACATTACTGTAATGGCCTCCACAGTCAACAGATGTCCAATAGAGCATGTGCTGGAAAAGGAGATTTGGATCATAGAATGAGCTCAGCAGCGAATGCTGTCATGTCAATGTGGATGAAAATCTCTGTGCAATGTTTCCAGTACCATGTTGAATCTATGAAAAGAAGGTGGCCTTAAATGAAAGGCATAGCTGAATGTTCTATTCAGTTCATTGTAATGACATAGTGTGAGCCTCAAACACTATTGATTTCTTGTTCTCATGTAAATCATGTTAGTGTAAAATCCTCAGAACAAGTAATGTCCTGTCAGAACAAAACATAGACTCTGACAATCCACATGGAAATATTCATAAACATGCCATGTGCAGAGTTCAATTTGCCACATTATTCCCTAATAAAATTACAACAAAATTAGATCATTTTTCCCTCTTTATATTTAGGTTTATCTAAGCTTATATTATACTTACTCTGTATATACAACTCTTATTTTAAAAATGAGACTACTGAGGTGAGACTATTATCCGCTTGTTAAGTGTGACGTCACGCAAAGAAACTTCCGGGTCCAAGCGCTCTATGAAACTCATCAAATGCTATAATAAACGTTTACAAAGCGATGTAATACTTTCAAAAATCACGATCGCAATATATATGTCTATGCCTAATATCTGATGGCCAGAAAGTGATACATTTTTTATAAATTGTTAAAATTTTGGTATTTGTGATGCAGCAAGCCCAGTGATTGTTGTGTACACTATGACTTTATATAAAATTCACTTTAATGTGTGATATGAATAAAAAGTAATCATAAACGAATATTTAGTCAATTCAAATGAGTGGCAGCTTGGACCCGGAAACAGTATTAAATACGTCACCAACACGTCACCACTTAACAGGCGGATGGAGCTCTCAGCTAATGCAACTAGCCATGGAGCATCTTATCAAAGCTTGTCAGCTAAATTTAGGAAAGGATGGATAGATTATAAAGTTATAGTTTTAAAGTTTATAGTTTAAACTTTACTGCAACTTTTGATTAATGTGTATATTGTGAATTTGCTGCATATGTTTGTAATGAGGCAACAAACACATGTAGACTGCTGAATATAATTATTTAATGCACATTTATGCATCATCTCATAACACTCGGCTCTAATTGTGATTTTCTGGAGTGAAAGGATGCCAGAGAATGTTTTTAAAAAAACCTCATCTGTTTATGTGGAGGTTGATATTAATTCCTCCATCAGTTATGACTCTAAATACATCTCTGTCAGCTTATTTTGTCTAAAATATTTATAATTTAGCCTATATTTCATCCACAACACAAACTAAAGGTTAACTTTTTCATTCATTCGCTCAATGCTTCTGGCTAAAATAAGCCTGACATGTTTACTGTTCCAAAATATTATATATGTTTCCTAAAATAAAATATATTGTGTTCAAAGGGGAAAAACATTTTTATTGTTTTACTCAGACATTTAAAAAGAGCATATTTTAGAGCAGTAATCACAAAACCGTGAAACTGTGGTATTTTTATGCAAGGTTATCATACCACCAGAAACTTATACCAGCCCATGCCTATAGTTCCAACCCAGTACTAGCTGGATTTACCTAACAAAGCAGTCTGTAAGTGTTTGTGTATGTTTTCTTTCCTAAAACCTCTTGTTCTGTCTATTTCTTGCAGGATGCGTTCAGTTTGCTGGCATATTCAGATCCATGGAACAGTCCTGTGGGCTACCAGCTAGACTCCATTCAGAGAGAGCCTGTCTGTTCCACACTCAACAGTGCAATATTAGGTACAGCATCCGTATTCCTAACTTTCCTGAATGATTACATTAGAACAACCAAAAACCAGCTAATCATCACAATGATCCCTTTGTAAACATTAGGCTCAAACCTATGCAAGCGAAAAATGCTTTAATTACTGGAGAAAAAGCTGCATTTTTATATTAGAAAATAATCAGTATACCTGTAGTTCAGATATATTGTTCATTAGCCCTTTTGCTTGTCTGTGGAACCACATGCACACCGAAATATGTTGCTATATAAAAATGCATGTTAATGTGTAAATGTTGCAATACAGATTAAACGCATTACTGAATAAGTTTTAGATTTTCTTTCCCTCTCCATTTTGTCATCTCTATTGATTAGGCTCCATACAATATTGATACCATGCTCAAAACTGCATCTGAGCCAAATAAAAACATTCCTTTCCTGAAACTAAAGCATGTTCTTGGGGGGTGGGGGGGAATGGATAATATTTCTAATTTGTGTTGATGAGTTTTTTTTTTTTTTTTTTTGCTGTGCACGCTGATCAGTGCAGCTTGATATCTGTCTTCACTTTTCCACAATATGATATGGATTTAAGTATTAGTTTATTTAAATGCAGAATAACAATTGTGTGTGTGTGTGTGTGTGTGTGTGTGTGTGTGTGTTTGTGTGTGTGTGTGTGTGTGTGTGTGTGTATATATATATATAAATAAATATTTAACCATCCTTAATTTAAAGTCACTTTTGATTCAATGTGATGTATCATTGTCAACTGTTTGAAAAATGAGAACCCAGTCCAGTAGACTCATTACAAGCAGAATTCTAAAACGTGTCGGTTGTTTTGCAGTCAAATAGCATCTTCAAGAAGTAAATGAGTCTGCAAGTCTAACACAAGTCTGAAACTAGTCTAGATGAGTCTGATTTGAGACGTGGTTGTCTTGTCTATATTATGTTTTTAGGAGGGGGCAGTGTCTAAAGGTGGAGAAAGCATGCAAATGAAGTAGATAGGTGAAATAACCTGCCCAGCCACTGACCACGCAGGTTTATCAACAAAAGAGTTTCGTTGGCCTGAATGGATCCACAAAGGCACATAGATAGATCTATCATATCAAACATACATGCATACATACAGTTGCAATCAGAATTATTGAAACTCCTTTGAATTTTTTTTTCATTTTTAAATATTTCCCAAATTATGTTTAACAGAACAGAAGGAAATTTTCACAGTATGTCTGATAATATTTTTTTTCTTCTGGAGAAAGTTTATTTGTTTTATTTTGGCTAGAGTAAAAGCAGTTTTTAATTTTTAAAACCCATTTTAAGGTCAAAATTATTAGCCCCTTTAAGCTATTTATTTTTACCATAGTCTACAGAACAAACCATCATTATACAATAACTTACCTAATTACCCTAACCTGCCTAGTTAACCTAATTAACATAGTTAAGCCTTTAAATGTCACTTTAAGCTGTATAGAAGTGGCTTGAAAAATATCTAGTCAAATATTATTTACTGTCATCATGTCAAAGATAAAATAAATCAGTTATTAGAGATAAGTTATTAAAATATTATGTTTAGAAATGTGTTAATCTTTTCTCTGTTAAACAGAAATTGGGGAAAAAAATAAACAGGGGGGCTAATAAATCAGGGCGTTGAATAATTCTGATTGCAACTGTACATATCTATCTATCTATCTATCTATCTATCTATCTATCTATCTATCTATCTATCTA
>CAIGQZ010001336.1:19777183-19788150 GCA_903798205.1 Danio tinwini | reverse complement strand
TGGCTACGAGTTTCCAAATGGTAAGAAACACTTAAAGGGGTCCTATAGAAAAGTAGTCAAAGGGTTTTAATGGTCAAACAATGTACAAAAGCAACTGAGCAGAATTTTCATTTCTTAGATCAAGTTTACATTTATTAACATGTACAGTAAATATGCAAACAAAGCACATTCACATTCTGCCACTTATTTTTAAAGTTTGAATCCATAGACAAGATAAGTTATTGTTAAATGAGCAAACACAATCTTATTTGAAATATAATTGAATGTGCTTGGCTACGAGTTTCCAAATGGTAAGAAACACTTAAAGGGGTCCTTTAGAAAAGCGGGATCCACATGGTCAGAGACAGCTTGATGGAAGCCAACAGTCCTCTTCTGTTGAACTAATTCAGCACTTCTTTCTCCTGCTTCAGATCTCAAGTAGGAATCAGTTTCTCTTTATGCATAAACCTTTTGTTGGTTTTTGCAACATTTGCCTTCATGTCAACAGCTGTAGATGAATAATAAAAACGACTCAGCATGATGCATTTCAAAACGTATTTCGAGGACATAATAACATCCCTGAACACAATCTCAATACTCACCCCATTTTTTATTTGAGAACTGCACAGCGGCACCTTTGTTGACACCCCTCTTCTTATTGAGGGACAGAAGCTCAGCATCTGTAAATTAAAGTACACATTGATATCCAGCTGGTCAACTACATCTGCTAAAAACCAGGCCCTGAAGAGCACAGTGAGAGCTTACTGGTGGTTCTGTTGGTTCTCGGTCCATAAAAGCGAGACTGAATGAAGCCCACAGCGCTTTGTTGAAGTGAATTGGAAGCAGATTCATCCTTCAGCCTCATTACGGTGTAGTTTTCTGGTAAACTAAAATTAGACGTTTTCCTCTTATTTAGACGTTGAGGTCTATGTGTGCATTGTTTACTGATATTATACATACCTATTAGAGATGGTCTCTGATGTGTTTGTCTCTTCCTCATCTACAAAATATTTGTCAATAAATAGTTTAATCGA
Source organism: Danio tinwini (assembly GCA_903798205.1). NCBI lineage: Eukaryota > Metazoa > Chordata > Actinopteri > Cypriniformes > Danionidae > Danio > Danio tinwini. Next base: position 19,787,137 of record CAIGQZ010001336.1, on the reverse strand, counting down.
CCGACAGTTAACAATGTGTTAAAGGGATCGTTCACCCTAAAATTTAAATTGTCATCATTTACTCATTCTTCAGACCATTATGAGTTTCTTCTATTGAACAAGATATTTTAAAGAAAGTTCTTCCAACTATAGAGGTTATTGGTTAGCTTTTAAACATTCTACAAAATATTTTATTTTGTTTTAAACAGAATAAAAAAAAGAGGTTTGAAACCACTTGAGGGTGATTTAAATTTTAATTTTTAGGTGAACTATCCCTTTAAGTAGCAGAGTGATCTCATGTGTACTGTATGCATATTCTTAATATTTTCAACAAAATAGAGAGGTTTGACTATATGCATCAATTAAATGTGTGAAATATTCACACATTTAATTGATGCATATAGTTGTAGCGCTTATTTTTGACCAGTGGCATTTTGAGCCAAAATGAGTTCCCCACACACTTCAACATTTCTGTCATGGCCACTGGTGTGGAGTTTCAGAAAATGTAAATGTTATGGTTTTTGAATGTTACCTTTGTTGTTGTCCGTAACGTCACTCTGCCTAAAGTGAAAGAATAAGTTTATTAGGACTCCTAAATGATTTTGAGAATTATAGTCATTTTAATAAATGGGCAGTTCTCACAAAAATTTTAATTCATTCACTCAACTTTCACTTGTTCAAACCCTATTTGAGTTTCTATCTTTTGTTGTAAACAAAATAATACTTTACAGAATGCTGGTGGATGGTTTTTTTGTCGATGGATCCCAGCAACCAGCATTCTTCAACCTATACTCTGTGCCCAACAGAAGATATTCCTGTGGTACTTTTCATTTTTGAGTGAACGATCCCTTTAAGGGCGAGAACTTACTTTTGAGGTTCTGCATCAAATTCCTCCAGAAGGTCTTCAGGAAGTAGCTTTCTCTTCTAAAAAATAACGATAAATTCACTTACACTAACTATTTATGTGGATAAATACATTGCTCTAAGTAACAACATGCTAGACATCTTTAAGACCGAATGTATCGACCAACCTTTTGCTCTTGAAACAGCTGCTGCCTTTTTCTTCGCTTCTCCTTTACCAAGTTCTTTTCTCTGAACACAAAGTGAAAGAAACAAACAATGTTAAAGAGCCATCATCTCATGTGTGTATTGATGATTTGAACTCTCTCAGAGACAGACATACCTTTTGGCCGACTCGAGAGCATCTTTGACGCTCTTCAGCGCCGCTTGTTTGGACGCGTCGAAGGCGACCTCCTCCGGCAGTTCATCATCGCTAGACTCAAACTGAGTCTGTGTTAAATCTGACATATTCGCAGTCTCTGTAAACGTACTTAACCTGATTTTAGCACACACGTTGTACGGGGCTCGCCATATTATATACCAACAACTTTGAACACATATTGAAGACAAACATACTAAAGCCATAGGTGGTGACAGAAAAAAGACTGCCATCTGGTGGACTGGGTGTCTCGGCGATTCCTGCTTCTGTAAACAAACTGATGCAAATGGCTTCGTTTATTATAATCCGACAAACGCCAGTTGTCTAATTTGTATTTAAAACGCTTTTTCGATGCACATGAACAAATTATAATGTATTATCTGACTTTTACAATGGCCTCGGGTTTTATTAGATATAATAGTAAACACTATGGATAGTTTAAGTAATTACAATTTTATCGTTGTTGTTGTAATTGATGCAATCTGATATAATTTATTACATAAATTATTGAAAATGTACTGAAATAATATGGTGAAATGCCCATTTTCTTTGCAGTAAAAGATGTGAGCAACAACAATAATAATATGTTGTTATAATTGTTATTAATTGGAATTAAGCATTAATAATTAGGTAATTAAAATTTAGTAAAATTAGTAATTGTTTTTTTTTTACTACATATAAGTATTATTATTCATATAAGCATTCAAAATGATAGCGAAATATAATATTGTATTTGTTGTAAATAATAATACATGTTGTTATTATTTTTTTAATGTTATAATTATATTTTAACGCAATTAAGTAATACAATAAACAATTTTATTTTATTATTTTTTTATTTTTAGGATTTGTGCAAAATAATCTGTCATATGGGTCTGATATCTGACCAATCGGGGTTTCTGACGCGTTCGTGACATGGATGATGCTGCTGGTGTATTTTGTCATTTGGATTAAGCATCGCGCAAACAGCCCTTTTCTCCACTCACAGGCCTCTGTATCGTTGCGTGATTTTGTTCATTTCCCCGTTATTATTGCGGTGCACTAGCAGAGATGTCGGTGTTTGTTGTTTTATGGCAGGTGTTGTGTTTGTCCGTGTGTTTGGGCTCTCCGGCGGCTCCTCAGCCCTGCCCCGCGCCGCTGCAGTGGGAGGGTCGGACGGTTGAATATGATCACGGCACCGGGAGAAACACACGGGCAGCGGTCTCCTATGACGCCCAGAACCAGAGAATCAGGGTCCTGGAGCAGAAAACTGGACACACACCATGCAAGAAGTACGGATTCATGATGTTATGAAATACACTTTTATACCGTCATTATTTTTGTCTTGTGTTCTAAATGTTAAAAACATTCCCAAAGTATACCTGAAAGGTAAAGTGATAATGTAAAAAGAGACATTATAGCATATATAAAAATATTATAGTATAGTAACAGTAGCTGTTGTGGGCTATTGTAATAGGCTAGTCTTTAAGCAAATACACAAAAAAAATTCAAAGATAATTCCTTGGATTTACTCATTTTTTTAAGTTAAGTGGTTGTAAACAATTTATTTGGGCTGAATTTAAACAAACTAATTAAGTTGAACATTAATAATTACTAAATTAATACTTGTATATAATATAATTTTTTATATTTCTGGTATTATTATTATTTGATTAGTCATTATAAAATATGATAATAACAGTTCATTAAATTAATAGTCCTACAACGATTATTTTGGACAAAATACAAATAATTTTAAATAAAAAGAAATAATACCTATGCTTTCTGTTATAATAATTATTATCATCATCATCATCAGGTCCTTGGTCAAAAACTCTCAAATTATATGGTTCTTCATAAAAATAAAGTAATAATAATTAATAAAATCTACATAAATTTAGTGATGGTGACGCAGTAGGTGCTATCGCCTCACAGCAAGAAGGTCGCTGGTTGGAGCCTCCGTTGGGTCAGTAGGCATTTCTGTGTGGAGTTTACATGTTCTCCCCGCGTTCGCGTGGGTTTCCTCCGAGTGCTCTGGTTTCCCCCACAGTCCAAAGACATGCAGTACAGGTAAATTGGGTAAGCTAAATTGTCTGTAGTGTATAAGTGTCAATGAGAGTGTATGGATGTTTCCCAGAGATGGGTTGCAGCTGGAAGGGCATCCGCTGCGTAAAACATATGCTGGATAAGTTGGCAGTTCATTCCGCTGTGGCGACCCTGGATTAAAAAAGGAACCAAGCCGAAAAGAAAATGAATGAATGAACATAAATTTACTTAAGAACCGAAATGACAGTGTAAGAAGTCCTGTTTTCTAAAAATGATCTGCTATTGGGAAATTTAAAAGGAAAAAAATTACTTTACCATTTTATTTTTACTTTGTATAATGTAATTTTACTATCTTGTATATTAATCTTGATTAAAGAATGTTAAGCCACTTGTATCAGAAAACAATACTTAGTAACAAAAATGTAAGCATTTACTTTTGGTAGGTGAAAGATATAATAACTGTCTGAAATGTTCACCATTCAATTGATCCAAATAATAGTTTAAAAAGCAAAAGTGGAATAAATAACCTTATATAATTATTGTATTGTGAGTAATACAGAAACAGCATTATTATAACTACATTAATAAAAATGTACAAATTGCTTGCATTAAAGTATTTGTATTATGTTTTGTCTTTGAGGTTCTTTGAGTATATCTACTTGTTCAAAAGTGGAGTGCTTTTCCAGATTGAGGAAATTACAAAGCAGTGTGCAAAAATCGCTCTGACAGAGGTCTGGGACCCTTATGATATACCCCTCAATTCCACATACGAGGACCAGTACTTCATTGGAGGACCTGGAGACATGATCGAGGTCCAAGAGTGGTCAGATCGCAAACCAGCTCGCAAAAGTATGTTTGTTAAGTGTGCAGTTTGCATATGACTGATGCCTTATTATATTTGACTAATAGAAATTTACACCTTTTTCTATGTCTCTAAAAGATGAAGCCTGGGTTGGTGTGTACACTTTGAAAGACTGCTATCCTGTGCAGGAGACGTACACCAAAAACAGCAGTGTGACTATGTCCACTCGCTTCTTCGACCTTCAGCTGGGCATCAGTGACCCAGAGGTGTTCAATCCACCCAGCACCTGCCTGTCTGCTTTGTCTGAGAAGATGACATCTGACTGCTGAAAATCAATGTCTGATCAGCATTAAATAACATATGGCTCTGCAGTAGATCATCCATAATAAATAGATGGCTTTCAAATAACTAGTATTACACTGACAAAGAGCACATGGAATGAGTGCAGATATTGTTAATTAAAGGCTTTAAAATAAACCAAGATAGTTAGTTTTAAGTTTAACAGTTCATGTTGATTTATAGTGTGAACTGTGCCTCATATCTTATTGAAGCCTGATTTGTAATGCACAGGGTGGACAAATGGAGTACTTTAGTTTTTTTAGATTTTTTAACAGTTAATATTCGGTTCTAGTTATTTTATTTAGCATTTAAAGTGATATTTCACACCAAAATGAAAATGTATTCACTATTTACTTATGCCTATGGTTTCAAACTTTTATAAGTTTCTTTCCACTGTTAAGGAATATATATATATATATATATATATATATATATATATATAATCTTTTGTGTTGAACAGAAAGAGAAGCTCTTAAAGGTTTAAAACAAGTAAAGGGTGAGTAAATGATGACAGAAATGTTAAATAATTGAATAAAATTGTTTACCTCACTACCACATTGTTTGAGAAAATCTGTTTAACAATAGATACCTTATATCAGACAGTTAATCAAGGGTGTTTTAGATAAAGAGTTCATAGTTGAGCATGTCAGTTATTGGTTGATAAATGAAAGCACTAATCTGTGTACTTAATAAGATTAGTTTTAAGCCAAGCTGTTGTTTTCATATCTTGATTAACTTAAAAGTATACAATGGCTAAAATGTCTAATTGTGTCTGGATGCAGACATGCAATCTCAGGCACAATGCAATTAATGGAGCTAGTGACATCATTGGGCAAGGTTAGGTGTCTTCATTAAAAAGATATAGTTTAACCAAAAATTAAAATTAACTCAGTTTTTCCTAAACTATATGAATTTCTTTCTTTTGCTTACGAAAATACTTTGAAAAACAGACCAGCAGACATTTCCCATTGCATAGCAGAAAAAAATACAGGGAATTTAGTGACTGTCATCTGTGTGGCTACCTACATTATTCAAAGTTTCGTATTGATATATGTTGATATATACATAGTCCACAAAACTTGAACATAAAAAAGCTGAACAAATAAGCTATATATGGTTTGTTAGGATAGGATATTACTATCTGAAATACAACTAGAAAATCTGGAATCTAAGGGTTCACAAATTAAAATTGCCTTTAAAATTGTCAAAATTAGAAGTTGAAATTAAAAGCATATTGCTGGTCATTACATTTTTACCATAACTTTGTTTTTAAATATTTTAATCACAGTAAATCACTAATTCTGACTCATACAGTGTATTTTTGGCTATTCCCACAAGTCCGTGCAACATGGATTTTGTGATTCAGGATTACATATGTGTGTTCATAATATGTTCAGAATAAAAACAAAAGGTTTGACTTTGAACACTTAACCGTCAAAAGTTAATGTGATAAAATACGGCTTTGGTAACTGTACTAAGAAAAATGACCCCCTGACCTCTACCAGTTAAAAATATGACTCAAAAAAGTTTGTTCTGATAGAGGCTGTAGTATCATTTGTTTGCAATTGCCACTTGATTTTTTTATTGTCTTTGTAAATTAATAAACTAGGCTATTTAAATGTTGACTCTTAGGACATTGTTGTATTACTTCATATTGCAAATTTATTTTAATAGAATAAGTGTGTTAGACTAAAACAAAGCTACAAATCACTACAAAAAAACGGTTCATTGTTAAACCATATACTAACCTTAGTTTACCAGTGGTATTTGTAGTGGTGGTTATAAAATTAGTAGCCTAGCCTAAAAAAATCGGTTTATATTTTATTCTATTATAATAAAAACTAGTTAATTTTCATAAAGGAAAATTTTGTATATTATAGTGATTTATATTGTTTGCTTGATTTGTAGAACTGTGGGCAATGGGTAGACCGGTGGCATTTCCACAGTGTTTTACTACATATCCCACAATTCCCTTTTCCAAAACATCACCATTTCCTGTCTGACTGAAGCGAAACTGGTCAGATGGTGCGGAACTTGTACCGACAAAGATGTTTGCTGATTTTGTCTGTTGGCTGTAACACAACGCACACTTTTGTAGGATTGCACATCAAGGTAAGCGACAAGACAAGCTGATCTGACATTTGTTTTGATAAATCAATGCTAGCGACACGGGAAAGTATGCGGTATAGGCTGACTCGATGCAACCGGATAAATTGTTTTCAAGAGAGATTGTGAGTTTAGCTTTTTTTCATTTAGCCTGTTATCGTTGTAGTTAGCACGATGTAAATGTGTGGTTCGTAATAATGTTACATTTGAGAACTTCGCCCTGGCTTTCATGTTGTTATCATGCTAGTTAGCCTTACAGCTTGCAGGTTTGGAATAATGATTCTGCAGAACAAAATAGATAAATACTGCAGAACATGAAGTACATAAACTAATCATTGATTCGTTTTCTTTATCTGTTTCGTATCATTTTTATTGTAAGAAAATGAACTAGGCCCTTGTTGTGGTTAGATTCATAGACAAAGCATAACCATTCTCATGTAAACATCATGAGGCAGTTCAATTGGAACAATATAAAATACTTATACAATATTTGTCAGAAGAAAACCCCTGCGAGGTTTTGTTTTGGTCAGGCATATTTTGTCATATGCAAACAGTGTGGCCCATGAAGTCACGAAAATTCCTGGGCTTGCTGTATTTCGGTAAATGACATTATTAAGAGGAACCTTTCCAACTAACCTGACAGACAGTTACTGTTCTCATAAACTCAGTGTTTCCCAATGATCATCCTGATAAGACTTGCTGGACTAGATTTTCATGCCTCGTTACTAAAGCTTGTTAAAATTCACTTATGTTGCACAAAAGTCCTTTGTGTTGTGATTCAATTTAAATGGTAGCAGATTTCAGCAGGATTCCCCCTTAAAATGTTTGGCAGAGAGAGAGAGAGAGAGAGTTTTGTATTTCTAAGGTTTCATGTTGTTTTAATTTGGAAACAAAAACGTTTTTATTGCATATTGCCAATAAGTTAAAATAATGATTTATGAGTTTAAATTGTGTGATAGGAAATCTGGATTCCCTGCATTGATGTCATGCATAATAATTGTTATTCTACGCATAAGACCACTGAATGCTTTAATTGTCCAATCGGAATTAAGTATTCCAGAAAAGTGTGTAATAGCGCTGCACAATATATCGTTTCAGCATCGATATCGCAATGTTTGCATCTGCAGTAGTCACATCGCAGGATCTGCAATCTTGAATCCAGATTATAGTTGACCAGGAGCCACAGTTGAAAACACCCATGAAATTGTAAAGTTACTAAAATGTTTGTTATTTGCAAGTGTTTTAAGGGCTTGAGACTGAATATTTCAAGCCAGGTAAGGCACAAGAAATTATACTATTTGTAACTACAAAAAAAATAAATAAAAAAATACTTGCCATTTGATTGTTTGATTTGTGTACCTGAATGTTGCTAGACTCACAGAAAACAGTTTATTTCACTTGCATTTTGCTTTATTGTATTTATTTATTAATACTTTTTGATTGTGATTGATATATTGTATTTTATGTAGATGTACTCCGCTACAAAATGATCACAGTCTAAATAATTTTTTAAATAATCTATATAGATAATAATAAATAGATAATAATAAATTATTATTATTAGGTTTTTTTTCTCCAAATAGAGCTATTCCAGTCATCTGGTAAAAATTTACTCAATATCGCAATATGTATCGCAGGATAAAAGGTATCACAATGCCAGTTTTTTTTTCATTAGTTGCATTAGTTCTTGGCCATGTTTATGCAGCACTGGTTCAGGAAGAACTTCTGTGTTTAAAATAAGTTGTTATAATGTAAACCGATGCAATTGATCAAACACATGCAATTGATTAACAACCTATGGGAAATAAATAAATAAATAAAACTTGAACTAAACTAATCAACTTAGGAGTGAAACTTTACTTAGAAACAAAACAAACAAAAACTTGAAAATCAGACCAGACAAATTAAAAGTTATTATACTACAGCTGCAAGTTGGGGAAACTACAATCTCATGAAGCATTGCAAATGGCACAATAAAAAAAAAAGACTTAGTTGTTTGCTTAGACTATAGTTGTTTATATTAGGGCTGCACGATATATTGTTTTTAGCATTGATATCGTAATATACACATTCTCAATAGTTACATCGCAGCATGTGCAATGTCCAGTCTGGATTATAGTTAACCTTGTACAATAGGTGGTCATTGAAAAGTTTATCATTTTCATGTGTTTTTAAGTTCTGTGATGATCACGCATTTCAAGAGAGTCTAAAAGCACAAGAATTGTATGATGTTTGTAGCTTTAACAAAGATTATTTATATTTAATTATACCATGAAGATTGTTTCTTTAAGTTCTTTGTCTAAATGCTGTACGACTCAGGAAACCGTGCTGTTTATTTAATTTATATCTTTGTATCTATGCTTATAGTTAGTTTTGTATGTTATGCAGATACATTGTCGTACAAATTATCCTAATCAATCAAACATATATTTTTTCCAAATAGAGCTGTTAAAGTGATTTGATGAAATTGTATTTATAATATATCACAAAATTATATTGCAGAAAAACTAAATTTACAATATTATTTTTTTTAATATCGTGCAGCACAAGTTTAAATAATCAACACTGTTTACATGCACACACACACACGCACGCACGCACGCACGCACGCACGCATGCACACACAGACACACACACAGACACACACACACACACATACATACACACATACATACATACAGACACACACAGTTTGAGAGCACAGAGAGTTTGAGTTGATAACTTTGTGAATAGAAGTTAAGTGTTCTTTTGATGTGATTTGCTTGTTTCAGTTCTCTGATTGATGAAACTGTCTCAGTCGAATCATGGGAATTAAAAATGTTTCACACGTATTCCGTGGTTAAATAAGATCATTTTAAAAAGTTGAAATCCTGTGGAATGATTGCTGCAACTAAAGCAGAAACTTGACTGCTAATCTTATGACAGTTCTGTTTTTTGTCATTATTTTTAAATAACTATATTAAATTCAGACCCCCTGTTGAGAAAAAAAAGAATTTTGAATTCTAGAACTTGATTGTCACACACTATAATTGGCATTAAGGGAGTAGTTCATCCCAAAAAGTAAATATTTACATGGTAAATTTTATAATGCTGCTCTGTGCAGTCTAATAAAATGCACAACAAATTAAAGTATCTTCGATATTTTCCTGTTTTCTATGAAACCAATCTCGAAATCAAGGGTTTTTTAGATATATTTTAATGACAAATATGAACACATGAACTCCAAAAATATGAACACAGTTAGACCAGACACATCAAAACAATCCAGAAATAGTAACATGATGTCACAAGATGTCACCTGATACAAATACCATCACATGCACGTGCCATTCCAGCCCAGCACACAGCATTGTTCTACATGCTTATTTATAATGTTGAATGAATGAGAAAATAAAAGTCATAGAGCCTTTTTTGTTTGGTTGTTTTATTTGTTCAGTGTTAAAAATGACAATGGAGCAATTCCATGCAAATGTCTACCCTCCTA
>CAIGQZ010001336.1:19758681-19777083 GCA_903798205.1 Danio tinwini | reverse complement strand
AAGAAATATTTTGCTTGAATATAAATTTTATTAAAATGAAATTCTATAGACAATTCTGTAGAATACAAAAAAAGATGTTTTATAGAATTATCTTTTGTGTATTGTCTTAGAAATAAAGGGACTAAGCCGAAAAGAAAATTAATGAATGTTGTCTTAGACCCGACTCATGGCTGAGAATTAGGTTTATTAAGTCTTACCTCCCTGACTCATCATCCCTCCTTTTTGCTTCATATAGAAAGAGCCATGCTTAGTCAAAATAAGATCACCATCATATAATTTAAACTTTGTTTTGTCGACTTGCAAAACTCACTGTGTGCCAACACCTCCACATAGAAGACTTAGGCCGATTTTACAAAACATGAGCGGCGCGTATGCAGATTTTTTTAGCGTGCATGTTTGCAACCGAGATTTTTCTAGCGTGCACTTTGCAAACAGTGTCAAGCAGGAGCGGTGCGTGAGGCGCACGGGTATGTTTTTTTTTTCTGCGCACGTGCTCAGTTTGCTTTTTGATTAAACTATATTGCTTTCACCAGCGTTGGTTGGTTGCACATAGACAATAACGGCTTTATTTCGGAATTACGACTCTAAATAAATACACTTTGCATATGTAGTAAATCACATCTCAAAACTTTTACTAGGGCACGTGCCCCAGTAAATGGGGTCTAGCGACGGCCCTGGCGAAACCCTTTCTAATTTTTTTGTGTGTAGACTTGTATTTTACAATACTTAAAAATACTCAAAATTTCTCTGTCAGTGTTTTCAAACACTTAAAGTTGATTTACCAAAGTCACACAAGGGCAGATGTCACACCTGTGACATCCATAACGAAGCTTTTTGCAAAAATAAAGGCAAAAATATACAATAAAATTAATCACGTTTGTTCTATAGTGAACAAACTCTTATCCTTTTGAATAGTATTGTTTCTTTTGGGTTGTGCAGTTTAATTCACAGAATTTCTACCAAGTGGGTTATTTACTTTAGGGCTGCATAAGATATCGTTTGAACAGCATCGACATTGCAATGTGTGCGTCCGCAATAGTCACATTGCAAACTATGCAATGTTTAGTTGAGATTATAGTTGACACATGAGCTATAGTTAATAGTTTAAATAGTTTATATAGTTTCTAGTTTATATAGTTTATATAGATTATAGTTGACCACAGGTCAAAACACATGAGATTTGTGGAGTCACTGCAAAATCTAACCATTATAGAGTGAAAATGTAACAGTTTTTAAGGCCTGTGTAAACATTTTAAGAGTTTAAAGCATATTAAGAGAACATAAAGAAGTTTAAAAATAGATACGTTTTATTCAGTTGTTTCTACATTTGAAGTGATTGTTTTGATTTGAAATCACAAAATTGATTTTTCTAATCACAAAATAACTATAATTCACATAAAATATATTCATATTTCACACCCATACAAAATCATCCCAATAAATCTAAAGTATTGACTTTACAAATAGAGCTATTTAAGTCATTTGGTGATTGCAATATATATCGCAGAGAAAAAAAATTGCAATGTCAAATTTGTCCAATATCGTGCAGCCCTAGTTTATTGTAAACCTGCTAACTTTTTTTGTCACGTTCATAAAGCATGTTTAATTTTCCACATTTAAAATATAAAACATGTTTACAGATTGGTATTTTTCTGATCCCATATCTTTGTGGTTAGTTGTTTTAGAAAATATAAACAGATGTTTCAAAATAATGTTAACATAAACTTTCTCTGTGAATTTATGTTTTGATTTTACTGCAAATGTCATATCTATAATGCTGGAATTGCTCAGCGTTAAAGTTAAACAAACCAACACATAATGTATCATTTTTTTTCCCCAAATGAACCAAGAGAACCGAACTACATGTCTGAACACACCCTTTATGATATTTGGTGGTTTTTGTTTATTCAAAGACATCACAAAAGCCTATCTAACAGCAATAACTATAAACCTTTGAACCCTGTGTGAAATGACTCCACTTTCTCTCTGTCGTTTCAGGACTAGGCATGACTACAGAGCGTGAGTCTCCAGAAGAGTGAGTGTGAATGGAGCGACTGGAGTAATGGACAGCCAGTGCAGCAGCATTGTGGGCTCCAGGGCCAATTTAGGGGGTTTGGGTAACATTAACTCCACTCCCATTTCTGCTCGCGTCGAGTCCTATGAGGCAGTAGAGAAGAAGGGCATCTCTGATGTCCGAAGAACCTTTTGCTTGTTCGTGACCTTTGACCTATTGTTCATCACCTTGCTGTGGATCATTGAGCTCAATGTATGTTGGGGCATCGCATTTCCATTAGATGACACATACACTTAATACACTAATACACTTCATTGAACATGTACACATAGACATCACCTATATGCTATATAACTGCAGGTTAACAATGTATATATATAATAACTTTAAAGTGTTAAAAGCTATTAGTTACTAGGTAATTAGTTAAAGTTATTTAGCTAATAACATTATGGTAACTAATGACCTTAACTTTTCTGATTTTAATTGTAATGCAATAATGGTCACCTTTTGTAAAGCTGCTTTAAAACAATAATACTTGTTAAAAGCACTATACAAATAAACTTGAATTAAATTGAATATTAATGCGGTTAATAATAATTTAGTTGCACTACATTTAGTTTGAAGTTATGTTAACACTTTATTTCAAGTCACAATTCATGCTATTAACAAACCAATAACTAAGACTTTTAGCTCAAAAACTGGTAATTTGTTGCTTATTAATAGTTAGTTGGTAGTAGTTGAGTTTAGGTTTTGGGTAGGATTAGGGATGTAGAATAAAATCATACTTTATAACCACCAAAAAACTATTAATATTGCAATAATAGGATAGTAATAAGTCAGTAGTAAATAGCATGAATTGCAACTTAAACCAAAGTGTTAACAAAGTTATGTATATCGGTTATAGACACCCACTAAAATGTCACTCAGTGTAACAGTAGTTTATGTATCAAAAATATATTTTCTGTCAAATTTAAAACATGTGTCATTTGATGATATAATAAAAGACTGGAATTAAGGATGACATTGCAGCCCTAAAATACTAATTCATTGTAATGTATTTTAAGTCATTGTGCTCAAACCACATTGTTTGGGGCAGCAAGGCATTTTGAATCAACCAGATTATAATGCAATTTAGTTTAATACTTAATCTTTATATATTCTAATGAGTACAGATGGGTACTTTGTTAATTTGTGACATAAATGTATTTATTATATTCTGTATACTGAATAACAAGCGAGCATTGTTTTTCAAAAAGTATTTTTTTTTTATTTGTGAATCATTAACATAGAAAATGTATTGGATTTAGTATGCATTCATATGTGCACAAAATGAGGTGTCTCATCTTTGACTTTTATGTGTATGTAATAGTTTTTTTCATATTTGTTTCATTCAGGTCAATGGAGGTATAGAGCAGCAGTTGGAGCAAGAGGTGTTGAAGTATGATTACCACAAGTCTTTTTTTGACATATTTGTAAGTACTGCCTTATTAACTTTCTCTTATCTTAAAGAGCCCCTATTACATATTGAAAAGGGTCATATTTCAGTTTTATGGGTCTCCAACAACATACTGATATATATGCAAAGTCAAAAACACGTTCATGGTCTTATAATATGCATTTATTTTTACCTAATTATCCCAGCGACTCCCATATGAATCGTTCAGCAATTCATTTGTTTCCAAACCCCTGCTTAGCGCGAAGCTAATCTGTGCTGATTGGACCGATGACAGCCTGTTGCGATTGGTCGACAGCGTTTAACGCGAGACAGTAAAATGCCCAGCATGGTTTATCAAGCCCCCGGGTCGCCAACATTGGTATAGGATCCGATCGCAGCAGACGCCCGAAACACGCTTCAAAGTAAACTTACTAACACCACAGTAAACAGTACCCGGTTCTCAACAGTGTTATTCAGACACCTCAGCGCCGAAAGCAGTGCAGTTAAACACAAGCATATTGCTCTTGTTAAAAATGACACACATTCAGTTTTAATCCACACAGCAGCAAAAGCTGAACTATTCTGAACCTTGACCGCTGCACGTGTGCAGGATCAGCTAATGGTGGCCATACCAACGACCAACGGCAGTGGAACGAGCTCACGAAAGCATTTAAATCTGTAAACAAAGCAGCACGCGTCGCGTTTACAACGTTGCATTAGACGCGATATGAGAATATAAAGAGTTAACCTGATACAGTACATGCGGTTACTAGTAACAAAACATGTAGATCATTTCTATTTGCAATCATTGCTGTGGCACCTCATCAGTGAACAGCTATATGTTCTAAGTGCTAACCTGTACTCTGCTTTTCTAAATGATCACATCCCCAGCCGGGAGGTTGTAGCATCCTCTGTCCTCTGACAAGCTATCTCCGCGGGCTCCCGCTCTCCATTCGCAAGCCTTTTCCAGCGTTTAGCAGCCAGCTGGTGTACCTAATAATTTGTCCCGTATTTTGCCTGCACCCCTGGTGTCGTCTGTCCATTACAAGATGGAGGCAGAAACTAAGCGTGCAGATTTCTGAATGACTCCTTTCCCTCACACTTCCAATAATATCCAGGTAAACACAGCGTCTTCATGAGCGTCTTGCTGCTGTGTTAGTGGGCGGGGCCACAGGTTTGAATTTTGCCAGGTCTGCGCGCGCAACCATTATGTTTCGCGACGACGTCACGCCGAAACGGCTGAAGATTTGTTATGAAGACGATTCATTTAAACCACTATGAGTCGACTCTTTTATAGATGAATCAATAGTTTTAAAAACTGTCCACTTTCAGATTTAAGCTTTAGCTGGATATTTCACTTCACTAAGAGCTGTGTTACACACTACATGGAAGGTCATTTTCAAAAACCCATAATAGGGGCTCTTTAACCATCATTTCAGTTTCCCAAGCCAATAATATTGATGAAAACTAATACATTATCAAATCATAAAACATATTAATTAATATAAGAAGTTTGAAATGAAACACAAATTAGAATGTACACATAATCAAATGTATAAAAAATAAAAAGTATATTTATCAGCATCATGGAGGTCATGTGGCTGTTACATTTGTCAACTAGTGTTATTCAATTATTAAGGCTTTAATTAAAAAATCTGGAGTTACTTCCAATAAACATTTTAATGTTTTTTGTCAACAAAGAGATTTGTGAATCTCACTGCAATACAGAGATATGAGTACTCTAACAAACAACACTTGCTCTTTGTTATTAACTCAATTTGGATGCTGTAGCATGGAAATCACCAGCACTTAAAGATGATAATTAAGTAAAAATGATGTGGTGAAACTTTTGGCCCAGTCCATCCCACAGTTCCCTTTTCAATGAAGACTCTTCTCACTGATCATACATGACCTCATGTAATTTCAAACCTGTATGACCTATGAAAAAGCATTTTGAATGGAGAACAACAGTGAAACCTGACTTTTCATTGTGTGGACAATTTCCAAAATATTTTCTTTTGAAATCCACTAAAGAAAAAAGACATAATGATGACATAATTGTCTCTTTCACCTCTTATCTGCAGTCACATGCTAATAAAGTGGTTTGTTTCCTTTATGCATAAATCCAGTTGTTCTTTGTGCACTCAAGCATGTGATAAAACTTCTTTGAACATTTTCAATGTGAGAGTTTTTGGCTTGGTGTGGTGAAGGTTTTAAAAACAAGACAATGTTGTTCTTGTTGGAAAAAAAAAAAACACTTTTATGTTTTAAGACAGGTTGGTATTTGGGAATTAAGCCTGTAGACTTTGCCCTGTAAGTTCCAGTGTGGCCTAGATTTAGGCTAATGCACCTTAATGCCATTTTGAACGTGTTACTCGGCAGCATTGTTTAACTGTTACAGTTTTAATGCAACAAATCATTTATGAAATGTTGACTAACCAGTCCTGAAAGTTAGATAGCATGTGTATCTGTGTTTTGTACATTGCCGTACAAAAGTTCACAGTGTCTTACAGCCTTCAAGGCTGCATTTGTTTCATCAGAGTAAGACTTATAATATTGTGAAATGCTTTTGAGGAACATTTTTTTTAAATAAAATGATTCCTGTTTATTCCTCCAGTCTTTAATGCCACATGATCATTCAGAAATCATTATAATATGCTAATCTGGTACTCAAGATACATGTTATTATATTAACAGCGAGAAGGTTGCTGGTTCGAGCCTCGACTGGGTCAGTTGGCATTTCTGTGTTGAGTTTGCATGTTCTCCCTGTATTCGCGTGAGTTTCCTCCGAGTGCTCCGGTTTCCCCCACAGTCCAAAGACATGTTGTAAAGGTGAATTGGGTATGCTAAAATTGACCGTAGTGTATCAGTGTGTGTGAATGAGTGTGGATGTTTCCCAGTGATGGGTTGCGGCTGGAAAGGCATCCGCTGCGTAAAACATATTCTGGATAAGTTGGCGGTTCATTCCGCCGTGGCAACCCCAGATTAATAAAGGGACTAAGCCAAAAATAAATGAATGAATGAATAAATTAGAGCTCGATTATAAGAAAGAATTATAGGAACCTCTATATGTAAGGCCACAATTGTATTACAGGAAATTATTATTGTTAATTATTGCAGTTGATATAGGCCTACTGTGAAAATGTTTGAATTAATTGCTACACAGACAAATTCTGTCCATGCCCATAGTCTAGCACCTATCAATCATTCAATCAAAAATTAACATGAATTTATTATGTTGTATCTGCACTTCGTGTTTGATGAATTAATTGGGCAGGATTCAGTCAGTGATTGTGCATCCAAATGCGTTTTCAACCGTGACATATTTAAATGCCTATTATTGGTCATTGCATTAAAAAGCTTAATATAAATTTTTGATTGTCTATTGTTCTCTACTAAAACAACACCCATATGCAACAAGTGTAATGTCAGGAAATACACTTTTCATTAGTTTTCATGTTTTATTTTAACCATGACAATCATTATACAATATTCATTGTATAATATTTCATTTCATTTCAGTTTTATTGTGCAGGACCTTTTTAAACCTCTTAGAATTTGTGGGTAATTTTTTGCCACAAGCCCCCATTAATGTGACTGACTGAATGTTTTTCTCCTCAGCTATTGGCCGTGTTTCGCTTTGCAGCCTTGATTCTGGCGTATGCGGTCTGTAAGCTGCGTCACTGGTGGGCCATTGCGGTAGGAAACTTTTATTTATTTATAATCCTCCTTCATCCACCAGAGGGCGCTGTTGCTTTACTCATCAACTCTTCTTCATCCTTATTCATATTTGTTTAGTTTTGTAAACATTTTGGCTATGTTATTGCGAACAGTGTACATTTTGACCAAAATGTCTATTTTTAGAGAAATTGTAATAATTAATTTCTATTACCTTTTCATAAATAGATTTTACACTAAGCAGCTTACAAGTAGTTTACAATTAGGAAAAAAATATCCCATTGAAACGCATTAAAGCCGCAATTTGTACCTTGGTGTCATATTAGCATAAAGCAAAATATAATTTAAAGAGCTAAAATCCTTAAAATAAACGAATTGTTGACAGTTATGATCTTAACTGATGCTGGTAAATACATGTTTTAGTGAAGGATGTATTAAAATAGCTATATAAAAATATGGGTAACACTTAATATTTAAAGTTGGGCTTGTTTACATTAGGTAATGCACTATGAGTTAATATAAACTATCATGAACTAAAGTTATTTAACTTAAATAACATTAACTAACGTTTAAAAAGTTTAATAAATACCATAATAGATGTATTACTAATAGTTTGTTCATGTTAGTAAATACATCAACTAACATTAACTAATTATTTAAATTATTTGAAAGTATTGCCAAAATATTATACAATTTTCAATTGATACACAAAAGTGTATGACTTAAACAATAACTTAATCAAACCTTTCTTCATTACAGATAACTACAGCGATCACCACTGGTTTCTTAATAGTGAAAGTAGTCGTGTCAAAGGTATGTTTCTCATTCAACACCTTTTTTTTTTGTCATTTTAAAATTTGAGCTTAATTTATTTAGCATTGATCCACTAATGTCCTTGTGTTGTCCAGCTGCTCTCTCAGGGGGCGTTTGGGTATTTGTTACCCATAATCTCCTTTATTCTGGCGTGGATTGAGACGTGGCTCCTGGACTTCAAAGTCCTTCCTCAGGAGGCCGGTGATGAAATCAGTGAGAATCAGATAAATTTGTTTACACTGATATTCAGTAAAAGTTAATGCACATTTTAACTAATGCTAATTATATCTAATTTTACGTTATGCCATTTGCATCCTGTTAACAGGATAATTCACCCAAAACTTAAAATTCTGTCATCATTTACTCACTCTTTACTTTTTCCAAACCTGTTTCAGTTTCTTTATTCTGTTGAACACTAAAAGAAGATATTTTGACAAAGCTGAAAACCTGTAACCACTGACATCTTTAGTATTCGGTTTTCCTATACTGAAGTCATTGGTTTCAGCTTTCTGTAAAATATTTTCTTCTGTGTTCAACAGAATAAAGAAACTCAGAAATGTTTGAAATCACTTAAGTGAGAGTAAATAGTTAGTAAATTTTCATTTTTCAGTGAACTGTCCCTTTAAGCTAACATGTTTGTTTTGTGATGCAGGGTATCTTTCAGTGCAGAATCGGGTGGAACATGAACCTCTTTTACCCCCGGGACCCCTTTCTGAGGGCCTGTTTTACTCTCCTCCTGAATCTTTGGCTGGTAAATGACTTACTGTCTGTCTAGTTTTTTTATTCGTTTAAACAGATGGCTCTTATAGTCAATAGCTTTAATGTTCTCATGATAGTTTTTCAATGTTAACGGACATGTATTTTCCAGGAAATATCACTGTTAGAGCTCAGGTGCACTGCGGTGAGTGCTAGAGATATTCAGGGAAAAACTGGTTTAGAGTTATTGCAGATATATTATTATTAAGTGGCTTGCAAAAATAATTAAAGCGTTACCATCTTACAGTTAATTATTGTTTTACAACTTTGTGGAGTAAAATAATTGGCTTACAAGGTACAGAGTAAAGTGTTTTTAGTAGAATAAATTATATTATTGAATTTTTAAATGAATTTGCCTTTCAGGTGAATCTCTTTTATTGAAATTTTGTTTATTAATTTACATAAATTGGTCAAATAAAATGAAATACAATTGATTTATTATTTTGCATTTTGACAACATAAAAATGTGTATTATCAAAATGTACATATTTATGTAACTATATATATATATATATATATATATATATATATATATATATATATATACATGTATGTAAATATATATGTAAACTATTAAATATTTCTCAAATATTTCAAATATTATTTTTATCAAATATTTCTCATGTGATATTTAATGGAGTAAAGATTTTTTCGCAGTATTTCCTATAATATAGTTTCTTCTGGAGAAAGTTTTATTTGTTTCATTTTGGCTAGAATAAAAGCAGATTTTAATAAAAAAAAATTATGTCAATATTATTAGCCCTCTTCAATATTTTCTTTTCGATTATCTACAGAACAAACCATCGTTATGCAATGACTTGCCTAATTAACCTAGTTAAGACTTTTAATGGCCCTTTAAGTCGAATACGAGTATCCTGAAACAGTCTAATAAAATATTATGCACTGTCATCAAAGCAAAAATAAAATAAATAGTTTATTAGAAATTAACTATTAACATTAGCCCGTATGTTTTGGTTCTGTCCCAGATTATCTGTATTTTGGTCACATCTTTTTTTTTTTATCTTACTCCAGAATATTTTGTAAAGATGTTTGTGCAGAGTCCTTAACTGCTGTCTTTGGTATTGTATATGAAAATAATAATTTGTCAAAAAGTGAATTGGACTGCATTGCCTTTTCTTTTGGCAGGACGCTAGATTTCAATTAATTGGAAACAATCATTTCCCCCTTCTTTTAAACAGTGGGCCAATGATGTGTTGCATTTCCTTAATCTGGAAAAAATATGACTAAATTTAAATGATTCACCAAGTTCACTACCATGTGGCGTCCATTTATAAATTACTTTCAAAGCCTAATATAACTGTAAACGGACAAAACGATGCTGATGCTGTCAGGTTTTGCTTGTATTGCATTTTTTTGTCTTTGTTTATATGAAAATAAATAAATACATGTTACAGCACTATGTTTATATATTGCTTTTGACTATTTATATATACTGTTTTTGACTATTTAAATAAATAAAAAGGGATTAACTATCAAAACTATTATGTGTAGAAATGTGTTGAAACGTGTCTCTGTTAAACAGAAATTGGGGGAAAAAATAAAAATAATAAAAATTGAACAGGAGGGACTTTACTATACATAAAAAATATATTAAACATCTTTTGTAGCAGAACAATTATTTTCAACATTAAAACAACTAATACTTATTTATTGAGCAAAAAAGCATACATGCATACTACAGGTGGATTAAAAACACCTAATGTGTAACACCTAATAATTACTGTCTTACTAATATACTCAACTCTTAACTTACTCAATATGACAACACTTGACATTTTACCCAGAGCTGTTTATGGTATGGTATGGTAAGGTATGCATTTTTGAGGCCATGGCTTAAATCAATGTGCAGCAGCCATTTAATGAAGTTTCCAGTTTACAAGCTGTAAAAACATTTTGTGCAAGGATGTAAATGCATTTTTCTACTTTGAATCTCAAATTTGTGGTAATTTTGATAATGAACGCACTTTAAATTTCCAGATGTTTGGGTGGCCTTAGTTTTACGAGTAGTTTTACACTTGATGATAATTGAATCAGTAACATCCAGTTTATGAGGAGAAAAAAATATATATATTTTTTTACAATATGTTCCTTTAATTTGTTATACATTTATTATTAATGACCACAGATGTCTTCAAAAATATCACACAAAAGTAGAAAAAAACAATTGTGTTACAAAAATATGTCTGATAAATGCACCAAAATTACACATACTTAGAAATATAATTGCAGTGCTCAGCATAATTGAGTACACCCCATTTTGAAAATGTATATTTTTATCAATTTCTCAGTGAATATAGGCAATGTATTGGTACAATGTAGTGGTGCATTTAAACAAAACAGATTTAATAAACAGATATATTTATTAAAATAATCTTTTAGTCACCAAACATATTTAGAAATTGAAAGATAATATCATTTAATTTAAGCAAAATGTTGCAAGAAAATTACAACCTGCAAAATAAAAAAAAAATATATATATATTTTTTGCTTCTCTTGATTTTTCCTATTTTTTAAATACGTATTTAATATTTTTCTATAACATAAATTTGAGTGTACTAGTTTTGGATCGTAATTGTACGTTATTTTGTTAGATAAGCTCCAGATTTGGCTTCAGTACTGACTAATCTAATGTATATGCACAAATATAATATTGTAGAGCTTCCTATTAAAAATATGAATATAAAAGATAGATTTGAGAGGGAGGTACTTATATATGCAGAGCACTGTATTTATTACAAATTCAATACATTCAAATAAGTTAATAAGTTTATTATCTTTTTTTGCTAGTTTGTAAACATGTTTGTGTTGGCCTACAGCGGTGCGAGACGCGCTAAACTTGATATTTTGCTTCCGCAGACTCAGATGAAGATCTTGATGATAAGCATGATCTTGAGAAGCCCATCGTCTAGCAGGTTTTTACAACAGCATACAAATAATTATTTAATGCAATGTTCAGTAACTAATAAGTCATTTAAAATAGCTTAATATGTTTTCTTTCATCAGGTGCTGAGGTTAAACAGCGACTTCTGGCCTCTTCCAAGCTGTGTGTCTTATAATGGGTTTGTGCGTGTGTGTTTTTTTGACCAGAACTAGACAGTTACTCTGCCTTACATACACCATCGCCATCAACAGCAGTTTTATTTATCCTTGTCCACATGAACACACAAGCTCATAGTGCAATCTTTTTTATTTATATTTTTGTCTCAAAAGGATAGTTCTTAAAAAATGAACATTATACATATTTACTCAAATTCAAATTTCAATTCTGTTTTGATGTTCTTTTAGATATTTTCAATAATTGTCAATTAAAAACCGTTATAGGAAAAAAAATAACATGGAAGTCAATGGCTACCGTCAACATCTTCAACATATCTTCTTCCGTGTTCAACAGTGAATACAGATTTAGAACTTTTGTAATACATAATGGCTTAAAGTTCATTTTTAGGTGAACTTTAGCTTTAAATGGGTTGTTCACCAAAAATGAAAATTTCCATCTCATTTATTCAATCTCAAGTGGTTCTTTTTTCTGTTGAACACAAAACAAGTTATTCTGAAGAAAAGCAGCCAGTGACATCCATAGTAGGAACCAAAAAATACTATCAAAGCCAATGGCTGTTTATTTTTTTCAACATTCTTCAATATATCTTCCTCTGTGTTCAACGGAAGAAACTCAAACATGTTTGAAACAAGTCCATGATGAGTAAATGATGATGGAATTTTCATTTTTTGGGGAAGTATCCCTTTTAATAGTCTACACTAAACAATAGTCTACTCTGTTTATGCAGTATCTCTTGAAAAATGAAGGATTTTAATGTGTGTTTGGAACTTGATCAGCAAAAGATATCAGTGTTAAACACAACATTTTGCTTGTCACTCTTCAACTGCTTCTATGAAACATAACTGCCGTCTTACATGTCTATATATATACAGTAAAGCCGCAGATTAACACATGGATTTTACATGCATCACTGGAAAGGACCTAAATGTGAATAGCAGTATAGTCTCAAGTCTGCACTGCCACTGAAATGTGTATGAGGATATTGTGGTTCTCTTTTTTTAATGCTTTTTTTCTACAAGTTGAGTATTTGAAATGAACAGAAAGACAACAGATGCTCGGTTCGCTTGCATGAAATAAGTTTATTAAATGAAGAATATATATGGCTTGTAATGATGCATGGATACGTAATACGTTTTTATATTTACCTTTTGCCTCTCTTCAGTAAGCAACAATGTGCAAAATGTATAATTCTACTTCCGGTTGCGTTTACATGTGCCAAGTTTACTGAATAAGGGCTTCTGAATTAACATGGTAAAAAATGAGTATTTCTAATTCATTAAAAAAAAAGTTGCTTTCATTTTTAATTTAAAGACTTTACAAGTCGTTTCAACTTACATTACAATAAACTGATTTAAAACATCAAGTGAGATCTTGTACAACTTAAAGAATTATTATTTTTAAAGGGATAGTTACCCAAAATTAGTTATTAGTTGCTTTTTTCTAACATTTTTCTGAATATTTAGTTTCTGTTTATTTAAATGTAAATGTAGTAAATGATAAGGAAATTTTTATTTTTGGGTGAACTTCAATCAGATAAAGTAAAAACCAAAAAACAGGTAACATGGCTTATAATTCATTTAATTAATATTTTAAAGTCAGTTTGATGTAGTGTAAGTATAAGTTGACATGACT
The DNA here is from genome assembly GCA_903798205.1 of Danio tinwini. NCBI lineage: Eukaryota > Metazoa > Chordata > Actinopteri > Cypriniformes > Danionidae > Danio > Danio tinwini. The sequence goes on along the minus strand of CAIGQZ010001336.1, from coordinate 19,763,676 downwards.
TGTAAAGTTCATTTGATCTGACTTAAAAATTGAAGGCAGCAACTCATTTATTTCCCAAATGTGCTGCAGCTCAGAATTTTCTTGAAATAATTAGTTCACAATGCCTCAAGTATGGAGGATAATTGCAGATTGTGTCCTTCTTTTTGGTTATGCATTAAAACATTTTTTTTATTATAAAAAATTGTCTTTCTGCATGATTTGTGCAGTGTGAAAGTGAAGGGGAGCGGAAACCCCTGCCCAGAGTCAGTTTGCTCTCTCACGGATGGTTCAACCTCAAATAACAGCTGAGATTAAGAAGACAAACAGTTAATGAATTATCAGTCAATCGAGCTGTGGTGAAACTGCTGCTTGTTTTCTTTCCAGTAAGCTGCTCCGCCTGTGGTGTGCTCATACACAACCACATTTTCCTACCGCAGCACTTTCAGGCGTCATCTCTGCACATTTACAGCAGAGCTTTTCATCTTTAAACTTTATTTATGCATTAAATAAGAAAAGCTATTTTGGAGCTAAAGCAAAAGTATTCTTAGATTTTATGTCGTTTTTAGCAAGCATATTTGAAGGTTAGTATATAGTATAAGTCAACATTATTATTTTTTTCACCTAATTAAAAATAGTTATATATATATATATATATATACACAAACAAACAAACAAACACACAGTTGAAGTCAGAATTATTAGCACTCCTGTGGTTTTTGTTATTTATTTATTTATTAAATTTTTTTTTGTTAATAATCATGTAATTGTTAATTTGTAAATAATCAAGGATTTTTGCACAGTATTTCCTATAATATTTTTTTCTTTTGGAGAAAGTCTTATTTGTTTCATTTCGGCTGGAATAAAAGCAGCTCTTTAAAAAAAACAAACACTATTTTAAGGTCTATTTTATTAGCCCCCTAAGCAAAACATTTTATCGATTGTTTACAGAACCATTATATCAGTTAATATTAAAATCATTATATTAAATCATTATTCAGTGACTTGCCTAATTATCCTAATTTAGTTAACCTAATTAACCTACTTAAGCCTTTACTTTAAGCTGAATACTATATCTTAAAAATATCTATTTAAATATAATTTACTGTCATCATGGCAAAGATAAAATAAATCAGTTATTAGAAATGAGTTATTTAAACTATTATGTTTAGAAATGTGTTGAAAAATCTTCTTTCCGTTAAACAGAATTTGGAAAACAAACAAAAAGGGGGGCTAATAATTCAGGATGGCTAATAATTCTGACTTCAACTGTATGCATACATGCACATATAATTGTAAAGATTGTTTACTGAATCAAGTTGAATAGCAATTTCAACTTAAAAGACAATAAAGTTGACTTTTATAACTACTATTTAATTTTATTAGAAAAATTTAAAAGTAAACATATTTCAGTAAATTAAATATTTTATGATTTTTTTTGTACAATATATTTATTACTTTTTTCTGTTTGCATATCACGACAGAATACACAGTTACAGAATAATAATTATGTATATACAGTAAACATTTTCACCCTATTCTCCCTTCCATCAACCCATTCCCTAAAAAAAACCAGGAACAAAACAAAACAAGAAAAAGAAAAAAAAGGGGAGTAAATCAGGTAAAGAGTGTTTCCCAAGTCTATGTTTAGACCATGATACTCCACTACTCCCTCAGAGCTTTTTCTTGATGTAGCAGACTGTCAACATTTACATTGTACATTGTAAAAGGTCTCCAGATATCTTCAAACACATTTATTTGTTTTTTTGTTAATGTATGTGATCTTTTCCATTAACATATGTGACGCCATTTCTTTAATCCACTTTCCAATTCTAGGTTCATTTATATTTTTCCAATTAAGAGTAATAGTACGTTTAGCTTGTAAAATACAAATTTCTATAAATCTGACCTCTTTGCTTTGCAAGAGAGGGCTGACAGGATATATACCCAAGATAAAAATCTTAGGATCCAATGGTAATTTCTTTAATAAAATTTGCCCAATCCTTTCAATAATACCTTGGAATATTATTGGTAAACTGCAATAGCAGGAGTTATGTACAATTGAAATCAGAATTATCAGCCTCTGAATTATTAGCCCCCCTGTTTATTTTTTGCCCCAATTTCTGTTTAACGGAAAAAAGATTTTTTTCAACACATTTCTAAACATAATAGTTTTAACTCATTTCTAAGAACTGATTTATTTTATCTTTGCCATGATGACAGTAAATATTTGACTAGATATTTTTCAAGACACTTCTATACAGCTTAAAGTGACATTTAAAGGCTTAATTAGGTTAACTAGGCAGGTTAGGGAAATTAGGCAAGTTATTGTATAACAATGGTTTGTTCTGTAGACTATCGAAAAAATATATAGCTTAAAGAGGCTAATAATTTTGATAATTAATGTTTTTTTTTTTTAATAAAAACTGCTTTCAGGCTACTGTAAATTGTTTGCATCTGAGCTTTCTTACATGCCTCATTCCAATCCTCTAGAGATATTTCATAATTTGTATCTTCTTTCCATAACCTTAGTTTTGATTCTGAGGATCATTAGAGCCAGATACGAACAATCTACCTTTATCATAACAGTGTCCTATGATTGCTGCCTCCAATGAGGAAATGTTAGGAATATCTAATAAATGATTTTGACATAAGGACATAAACTTCTAAGTGAAATATATTTTAATAATGGAATGATTTGAAAAATGATTTAATATAAATATTTTATGTGTGTGTGTGTGCTTGTGTGTATGTGTATAAACATTAATGCTAATTTTGTTTGTTAAGTTATATACTGTAAATTTCCATATATTGTAACTCTGGAGCTTATTAAAATTTCTTATAGTTTAATGAACAATTTCCTTATTGCATATTCATAATTTTCATGAAGAAGTCTATTTATAACAAAATTATCTATATATTTAAATACTTTATTTTTATTTAATGAACAAAACATATGCTTTGTCAGATTTTATTTAATATTCAAAGATTTCCACAAACACATTACAAAGTAAATTAATATATATAATTTTGATACATCATGTTTTTAATTATTGGATTTAAAAATACACAAAAAATTAAAATCTTAAAATATGTTTTATTGAGCAAAACAGGTTTTGTCAAATTTGACCAAATGTAAAGAATTACTTACAAACATAAATGGTGAAAGTGGTAAATCACATACTTTTTAAAAGAATAAAATAAAATGCATTTTAAAAGATACAAAAATAAATCAAAGTGGCACAAATAAGCACATTTAATGAACAAAACATGTTATATCAGATTTGATTTTAATAAAAAAAAAATCAAAGCATTATAAATAAAAAAAAAACTTTAGTAAAATTAGGTACATGATGTACTTTTTAAAACCAGATCTCTTCCTTTCAGTAGATGCAAAAATAAAGTTGCGCAGAGCAGATCTGCATCGAAAGCAATTCATGTATAAGCAGAGGCAACAGAGCAGCGTATATTTCTTTAAAAATCAGCTGAACATACTTTATCTGATAAATTCATTTGCTTGATGTTTATCTAAAGCATTCAGCAAACGAACTGAACTGAAGTTTTTAAGAGCGCTCCTCTTTCTTTCCAGCTTTTCTTTTTAACAGAACGATGAAGACTACTATAAAATACAGCACGTTCTTCATGAGCATGACAGCATAGCCATACACAAACAGCTGCAGACTCTGTTTCTTCTCCGGATTGTCTGTAATAAACAAATAAATGCTTTAATTGAAAAAAAATGTTTATGTTTATAGTCATACTGATAATCATAGGAAGATGGGCTGATCAACATACATATTTTAAGTAATATAGAAAACATGCAAAACAATTTTAAGCTCCATTGAAATACTGTGTGCTTGGATCTGCTGAGTGAAGTTCAGCACAGACTCTATTAGGTTAAATGACTAAATTTACTCGGATTAAAACTGATATATTATGCAATGTGTCATTTAAATGTTCACCTGAAATATGGTTGTGAAAGCTAGAGATGATTTCTTTACCTGATTCTTGTGATATCGGGGTCTCGTCAGTGCTCGGTGGACATGTTGGGTCAGGATCATCAGGTTTATTTACAGATGGCTTTTCATCTAAAATATAACAATAAAGTCACAAAAAAGTTTCATTCTTTTCTATATATTTTATATGTATTATACTTTATAATTATATTTCTGTAAAATTTTAATTCTTTATCAAATATTCCCTTTGTGCTCTTTAAAAGAGCAAGGACATTTCACAGTATTTTCTAGTGTATTGTCTTCTGGAGAAAGTCTTATTTCTTTTAGTTTGGCTGGAATAAAAAAATAGTTCAGTAATCAAGGTCAAAATGAATAGCTATCTTATGATTTTTTTCAGTTGTCTATAAAACAAAATGACTTGCCTAATTGACCTATCTTACCTAATTAACCTATATTAACCTAGTTAAACTTTTTAATTGCACTTTAAGTGTAATAGTAGTGTCTTACAAAATAACTTATACAAATATTATATGCTGTAATCAAGGCAAAGACAAAGGAAATTAGTTGTTAAAATGATTATGTTTCAAAATGTGTTGAAATATCCTCGTTTAAATGTCAGCTTATTCTTTCTTTAAAAGAATAAAAATTCACATGCATTTGAAGGCAAAATTATTAGCCCTCTATAGACCTTAATGGTTTTTAATGATTGTCAAACTGCTTTTATTAGTCAGACTACCAGAAACAAGACTTTCCCCAGAACACAACAAATATTATAGTAAATATTGTGAGCATTTTATTGGTCTGTTAAACATCACTTGGAAAATATTTGAAAAAGGATAACAAATTCCATATGTACACACACAAAACAATATTCTTAAATTTTTTTCTTCAACTTCTCCAACTTTGCAGTGGATCCAAACTTTAATAAATGTCCTAAGGCAGAGACTAGTATTGTTTGTTTGTTTGTTTGTTTGTTTGTGTGTTTGTTTGTTTGTTTGTTTGTGTGTTTGTGTGTTTGTGTGTGTGTGTGTGTGTGTGTGTGTGTGTGTGTGTGTGTGTGTGT
>CAIGQZ010001336.1:19720261-19747126 GCA_903798205.1 Danio tinwini | reverse complement strand
TCCTGAGATTTGGTTGAGGATATTTTCTGTCGCAGCGTTGCTTGTCCTTCAACTGCAAACAAAATATGTGCATTCCATAAATGTAAATGTAATGAATTTAGTATTTGGAAATTATGGTAAGAATTAAAAGTGGGTGAAAAGAGTTACCTGGATAAAAGTTCATAAGAAAGAAAAAGCAGAAGAGCATTTGAAGACTCATGCTGGCAGAGAGCGTCTGCAGAACTTCTGTCTTCATGAAGGAGAGCAGATGACTGACAGCAGGTTTATCGTAGTCAGTTTCCTGTTGTGGTTCATTATTTAGATGTGGCACTGCTTTTACTGTGTGCTTCATTATTATTTTAATAACTTTTCTTTAACAATATGTTCATAGTTGTTTTTCTCCATATTGGAATGTGTCCTGTTTAATTTACTTTATACTAATGCATGCAAAATATCATTAAATGTAGACTAACAATAGTCTGTAAAACATATATTGTCAAGAATAAGTTAATTTACCTCCATATGCTCCATACACTTTCTATGAATGTACAATTGTAAGTCTATTTAATTGAATGTGAATGACATTGTTTGATGTCTCATGTTCCGATGGCGAAAATTGCTTGCAAGTTGCTATCTTAAAAGGTACACTTTTTTACTCCTCTGAATGCTGCCTAGTTTGTTTTAGTAACATTCCAGGTGTAAATAGAAATTGCATATTTCATTGCTCATTTTTATAGCTCAAGTGCGTTCCAAAGGATTACATTACAACCTGCAAATGGTTCTGAGCTTCAGCTACTATAGTAATTATTTATGGAAAATACTACAATGTGTTTGTACCACATTATAGAAAGTACTTGAATTAATCTGTTGTGGAAATTCTATAGTTGCTACTTGCTATGGTAATGCATAAACTATAGCGATATAAACAAATGATTTTTTTCTGCAACAATACATCACAGTTTACTGTAGTTAAAACTAAAGCCTAATACAGTATTTATTTATCAGTTCACTGTAGTTAATAATTGTCATTCATTAACAAAATGTTGTAAATACTATAATATATACAGCATGGTTTAAAAACACTAGTATTTACTATAAATTGCTATAGTACTTCTTCATGTGGGAGAGTAAGTAATGTGGATGCTCTCTTTCAATCCGGTCAAATCCACTTCCAATTCCAATCTAAGCTTCATGTTTTATGATTCCATCGCCTTTGTTAACATCCTCTTCAAGATCTTTTGTGTGAATATAGTGACTATCTGCAGATTCTATATAATTTTTAAGTTATTTTCTCTGCTTCGGTCTGGAAAGTTTTCTGTTCCAATATTTTATTATTATGATTTAGTTTTTTATAACTTTGGAGGAAGCATTGTGGGATTTAATTTTTTTCATTATAACTATGACATGATCATATTTCTGATACAAGCTAAATTTGTACCACTTTCACTACTCTGTGAATAAATATTTATTATTTAAACTTTTAGTGCTTTTAATATTCAGATTGTTGTATTTGCAAGACGTAGTAGGCTGTTTATTTTCAAACATCATTTTTTTAGACATTAACTTGATTTACATCACAAGTGTCAATCTCAGTTTTTAGAGGGCCGAAGCTCTGCACAGTTTACTTTCAAACTGTGCAGAGCTGCTGCCCAGGAACTGGAGTTTGACGCCCCTGATCTACAACATGCCTGAGATTCATTCATTCTTTTTTTTTTGGCTTAGTCCCTTTATTTAATCTGGGGTCACCACAGTGGAATGAACCGCCAACTTATCCAGCATATCTTTTATGCATGCAACTCATCACTGGGAAACATCCATACACACTCATTCACACGCATACACTACAGACAATTTAGCCCACTTCACTTACACCGCATGTCTTTGGAGCCAGCCAAGGCTCGAACCAGCAACCTTCTTGCTGTGAGGCGAATGTGCTACCCACTTTGCCACCATGCAGCCCAATACCTGAGATGTTGAATGAATTTTTTTGTATAAGCCTATTGTTTGTTTACACTTTACAACAAGGCTCTATTTGTTTACATTATTTAATAAAAATAACCTTACGATAAAAAATACTTTATTAATCCTAGGAGCTAAAAATAATTTTTTTAACTAATATTACCACTAACTTCTGTGAAATTAGCAGTTTTTAATCTGTTGATCTTAGTTAACGTATTGAAGGAACAGCTCACCTAAAACAGAAAACACTTGTCACAGAAATGCTCGAGTTTCTTTTTTCTGTTGAACACAAAATAAGTTATTTTGAAAAAACGAAAACAAAAAAAAACTATTGAAAAACGGTAACCATTGATTTCCATAGTATTTGTTTGTCCTACTATGGAAGTCAGTGCTTACCCTTTTCTAACTTTCTTCTAAGCACCTTTTTTTGTTCAACTAAAAAAAAATTTATATTTTTATGCAAACCATCCCTCAAACTAACATTAATAATGAGACCGTATTATAAAGTGATACTTATTATTATCGCCTGGAATGTGTTTACTGAGTACATTAATTCATTTTCCTTTGATTAAGTCCCTTATTTATAACTATTTAGGCATATGTTTTACGCAGCAGATGCCCTTCCAGCCGCAACCTAGTACTGGGAAACACCCACACACACACACACACACACACAGACACACACACACTACGCCTAATTTAGTTTATTCAATTCACCGATAGTGCATGTCTTTGGCCTGTGGGGGAAACTGGAGCACCCAGAGGAAATCCCTGTGAACACGGGGAGAACATGCAAACTCCACACAGATACGGCAACTGGTTCTGCCGGGACTCAAACCAGCTACCTTCTTGCTGTGAGGTGACAGTGCTAACCATTGAGCCACCATGCTGCTCCACAGAACATTTATGTACAATACATAATATACAGTTATTTGTATATCATATACTTGATAAAGCCTTTAATCCAACTTATGTTAATATCGTGATAATATCATGTAATGTGATGAAAGCTTCTGAATATATAAAATGCTGTCATTATCAACTAGCACTTCTCCTTTTGTTTAGTTTTTTTGATCATTTATTTCAATGTTGTTGTCCTCCATAAAACCCAATCAAAGCAACAAAATAATCATTGTTTTTCTTAACATCAATAGCCTTAGTGTTATTATTGTCGACTCCCTGTTCTTTTGTATTGGACTGTGCTATGAATACTTAGAATTGCAAACAGTGAGAAAAGGCTTTTATATCCACTACATTTTAGGACTGTCACTTTAACCTGTCTGGCAGTTTTTGCTGTGTTTTTGCAATCTGCAGCGTTTTGTTGCTCTCCTCTGAAAGCATCTGTCAGACGAGTGTAATAAATGTGGTTAGTAACTGTTAGATTTTGGTAATGATCCTGCAGTGTCTGGTTTATGTCAGTGATGTCAAAGCTTTCTCTCACTGTGGCTGTTTTCCCAGACTGCACAGTAATAGATGCCAGCGTGATCCTCCTTTATTTCTTTCAGTTTTATGCCATAGGAATCTCCATTCTTTTCGGAAACAAAGTCTGTTGCTTCACCTGTAGCTATCCCAGCGTAACTAATATATAGTAGTCTTTTAAGCGTTTCACCATCTTTTTTGTGGTACCAGTGGACAAAATTGTTAGAGCTTAAGCCGAATACTTCACATTTGAACGACACAGTTTTACCTTTCAGCTTCACAAACACCTTCTGAGATTGAGTTAAACTCAAACCTTCCACCCCTGAAAGGAAATAAGTTGAAAATAAGAATTTTTAAATAATATTTATGATTTATTAACACGTTAACCTATTTATTCGACAAATTTATCTCCCTTTAATGTTTACTTACCATAGATTATAAAGAGTAAAACACTGCACAAACTGATGAACATTGCTCACTTGGTTATATATGATGATACTGTACTGTTCACGAAGTTCTTGCAACTACTTTACACTATTATGCAAAAAAGTATTTTCAGAATAATCTTTAGTTGCATCTTGCTGATGTCATTTCCGGAGGTGGAGCAACAGTATCGGTGCCTTTTCATATTCATTTGACTTGATTTGTACTTGAACAGCAATCAGAATATGACATTTATTGTAAAAACAGATTCATACCAATCTGGTAGATATTTTTAATATCCTTCTGGATACAAGTAATATAGTAAAATGCTATTTATTATAATTGTGGTTAATTCCGTACAGTTTAAACGCTGAAAAAGTCATTATTGCAGCTCAATAGCACCATCCACTGTTGCAAATCTGCATGTCAAACACAAACACAGACACTACAATTACTTTTTTAAACGTCTTTAAAGATGGGTGAGAATTTCTTCTCAGGATGTGCGCTGAACTTCAGTGACTTTCAGTGTAAGTTGGGTGTCATATAAATGTGAAAAATCACCTCAAAAAGTATACGTCACATTTCATATAGCCTACTGTAGAATATATGGTTAGTGTGATTTAACCAAGTAGGACATGCTCCTGGATTAACATGTTGGTCCTGGAACAACATTCCAATCCACCAATCAGAATTAAGGGATAGGCTTATGGTTATGGTTATGCACAGCTACATGATTGTTATCCAACTCTTATTTCTCTCAGATTTTGGGAATAATTTACTGTTATGGTTGGGTTTAGGGGTAGGGAATAGGTATGGATTACATTTTCGAACAAAAATGACGTTCCAGGATCAACACAGATGTTAATCCAGGCAAAATCCCACCAAATCTTGGCAAAATCCCACCACCTAAGATATCCAGTGTTAAGCTGTGGGTATTTTGTGAATCAAGTTTGAGTCTGTTTATTTAAGGTTATGAATTGCATTATGGGATATATTGATCTCTGCTCGGTTTTGACAATTTAACGGTACAGTTTAACAAATTTAGTAACGTTTATTGACATTTTAGAAATTTGAAACTGTTGTATAAAATCTTTTGACCTAGAGAAGCCTAACAGAAAATGTTTTGGTAGTTTATTATACCTGTTCTTGTATTGTAATTTACAACACCAGCCTAGATGACAGCATATATCTATTAAACTATTAATGTCAATAAAAGTAAATTTTTCCATCTTTTCAACATCAAACGTTAGTTGGAGGATAGATCAAGGACCCATAATGTAATTTAAGTATATGAAAAAACATGAATCATAAAATATGAAAACAGATTTAATTTGTTTTACAGTGTTTACAAATAACTGTGTAATGAGTTAATGTACAGTATGTGTGTAAATGTTTACACTGTGGTTGCTTGTGTCCCAGTAGGCAGTAGTAATTATTAATATTAGGTAGTAATAAACTGCAGCGTGAATCGGCTTTGTGTTGCTCAGTTTTAGGCTATAAAGCTGAGTTCTGTCCACTGTAAAGTCATTTGCTTGAGGATTGTTGGTATCAAGAATAAAGCTGCTGGCTGCGCTCATGTAGAGCAGTCTTGATGGGGCTTCACCGTCTCTCTTTTGGTACCAATGGATGGAATTCCAGGATTGTAGATCAGTTACTTTGCAGGAGAGATATGAAGTTTTGCCCTCTGCCTTGACCAAAGCCTGCTGACCTTGTTCTAAAGTTACTCCCAGAACAGCTGCTTAGATTAAACAAAACAAATGTGTTTTTGTTAATGGTTTAATTTAACAGTTGAACTGGGCTTAATTAAACCTACCTGTGATCTCTGAGAGGATGAGGATATACATAAATACAGACATGATGATTTATCTAGTGAAGAAGACATTTGGAATAATGCTCTGTTTTGATTTTGTATATAGCTTTGTATGGCACTCAGATGCAGTTTGCTGATGTCATTTCCTGAGATGGAAATGGAGATTAAGCACACAACTGTGTACTTTCAGTCATCACATTTTAAAATGAATGCTTTTTAGTGTATGCTTAAACTTAGGTGTATGATTTTGATGGTTAAAACATGCTATTAAACATTGTTCTCCGCTGTCACAATTTTTTTTATTTTATTTCAGGGAGCTCTAAAAGTGTTGTTTCTGCCATTGTAAATGAAACTCAACTTTTCAATTAAAAATAGATTGTTTTGATTGAATCATATCGTTTCCCAGTACTGGAAGGGCACCTGCCGTGTAAAACATATACTGGATAAGTTGGCGGTTCATTCCGCTGGGGCGACCCCTGATAAATAAAGAGACTAAACCGAAAAAAAATGAATGAATGAATGAATCGTATTAACATAACATCAAAGGAGGCATAAAGTTTGTGTTATAGAGGTCTGGTAAAATGCATATTCTCACAAATTTGAATTAAATGGGTTAAGGAAAGGCATTCAACATATACTAACATCATTCATTTCTGAAAATAGTATGCATTTTTACAGCAATTTCCATCACATATATATTGTGTAGCTTGAGAGAGTTGGATCATTTTGTAGCCTAATGAAAAATATTTATCAGTCATATTAATGTATATTCCCAGATAGCAAAGAATTCTGGCCCAGAAGCTGGCACAGCAGGCATTTATGCACTGGCATACAGCAAGTGGGCCAATCATGGCCTGTGTTTGGCAGAGGTGGCACCATCTTTAAGGTGACTTTTAGTCTCTTTGTTTATCAGGGGTCACCACAGCGGAATGAACTGCCATTGTATCCAACATATGTTTTTTACGAGCCTGGGAAACACCCATACACTCTCATTCACACACATACGGACAATTTAGCTTACCCAATTTACCTGTAGCTACTGCATGTCTTTGGACTTGTGGGTAAATCGGAGCACCCAGAGGAAATGCCTGCAGAATCATATTTCAATAAAAAATATCCTGTTCAGTCAAGTGCTTACATTGATTTAAATTCTGGCGATAGAGCAGATGGATTATCAATATAGGGCTACTGAGTGTATTATAATGTAAGATAATGAATTTGGGTTTATGGCAAATCTATACACGTGAAATGCATTTTAAAAGCTTTATAACGTGACCTCGATATACCAAAGAGGAAATAACGTGTTTAAAAAAACAACAACGTTATTTTCATTTTAATATAAATTATCAGGGAAACAAACATTGTAGTTATTTTTATTGTATCCAATTGTGGGTTCCAACATAATAAATAGTAAATAATATTTATTTCTACTGAAACACATTTTTGTAACATTTAAAATAGCTTTTTAATATAACAACAAAAACAATATTAAAGCTGTCTGCTTCTGCTGTTGTGCCAACTGCTAATGACAGCGGGTTTTTGTAATGGTTTTCTCTGACAGTCAGCACTGTGCTTTCCACTCCAGAGCGCGCAGTAAAATGTTCCTTCGTCCTCTCTTGTCAGTGTTGAGATAGTCAAAGTCACATCCCCGCGATCCAGCGACCCAGAATATCTACGGCTCACTTCGGGATCATTTTTGGCTGATGTGGTTTTAGCCTCGTAATACATTAATCGCTGGAAAACTCCCCCTTTACTCGCTTTGTACCAGTGCAGCGCACTGGACTGAAGCGTCGATGCATCCACTTCGCATTTGATTAGAGCAGTTTTGCCCAGTGTCCTAATAACCAGAGGTTTTGTATGAATAATTGTTTGTCCATTTACACAACCTAAAACCAGAAGAGAACATATAACAATTAGACTATCTGAAATTAACCATATTTGAAGCTTATATTTTAAACGTTTTATTAATTAAAAGAAACCCAAGAACAGCAGTTAATCTGACATTGGGCTCAAACGTTAGTGCTGATACGAATTTATAACAAGTTATGTTTATAATAAATGATAAACAAATTATTAAATTATAATAAATAATAGTAAATAATAATAAATAAGATGTGTTTCACTGATTAACTTAAAATAATAACAATAAAATTAACCATAATAATAAAAATAAATTACTTGATAGCTAAAAAAGTTAACAATTGTACTAGTACTAAAATCTCACCTATAACTACTAACAACCCAAATGTTATAATTCCAGACACTGCCATGCCTGCATCTGTCGTCCAAGAGTTTGAAGAGTTATGCACTGCTAATAAAAAGGCCCTGTGGTTTCCTCTTCACGCATTTCTTGTCGTCGTCACTATGACATTGTTTTTCATACAACCCAAACTATCTTAATAATAGGCTAATCAACATTTTACACACATGCATTATTAAAACCTTTAGGTATCAGGGCAGATACAGCAAACAGCTCTTCCTCAGTTCTTCTAAAGGGACTTGTTTAAATAAGCAGGTGAGTCTTGAGTAAATTTGAAATAAAATAAAAGTTATTGGCACAATATAGTTTACTTAGTCTGTGTTTTTATTATTAGGATAGTCAACAGTGTAAACTTGAGTGAGAGGAAAAATGTCAGACTCAGTATTTTGTAATAAAATATAACAATAAATAAATAAAAATTCTTTAGTTGAATACTGCAATGCCTGTAAAGTAGAACTGATATAATGCTTTTTTTAATAATAATTTTTTGGGGGGTTTTCACCTTTACTGAATAGGACAATAGTAGAGAGTAAATGTAATGTGAAGTGGTATGCTGACAACAGAGCGGATCCAAACACAGATTTATTAACGCAGAATGGTCAGGCAAGCAACAGTCAACACAGGAGCAAACAGATGTATACGGGCAATCCAGAGTCGTGGTCAATACACAGGCGAATGGTCAAAAGGCAGGCAGCATATAAGGTAATCAAACAAAACAAAGCAAGGTTCAAACACCGAAGTAAAGGCAAGGAAACTGCGTCGTAATGTTCACAATTCAGTATAACAAAACTCAGCCATGAGTGTCTCAAAAGTGAGCCATATATGTGTAGTGTAATCAGTACTTGAGCAGCATCAGCTGTGTTAGTTTAATCAATGGAGATTGGAGCAGGTGTGTGTGTGTTGCATGACAGGACTTGTAGTTCATGAGACAGGATTGTAATCCATGTAAATGTGAATGTTCTCCAGCGATCTATGAAGGTTAGATGGCTGGTCATTGTGACATTATTGTCAGGAACGTTTGGGGGACAGAGAGAGGGGAAGGTCCAGCATAGGACCTTGAGGCAGGAATTGAACTTGGGTCGCCATAAGCACTGGAGTGCATGTGTCGACACACTAACCACTACGCCATTAGCGCCGACTGAACTGACATCATGCTATACACTTGCATGGTGTAAGAAATAAACATCCAGTCCAACACAAAGAGGAATCGTGCAGCACTTCTGGTACAGTGAATTTTATTCTAAACCATTTGATATTTTCTCATTTTCATCCCATAAGTACAACATTTATTTTCATTACAAGTTATATATTAAGCAAGGCTCTCATTAAACTGAAAACCACAAACCAATACAATAAATAAACATAAATGCATTATAAATATCCCTAAACTGTTTAATTACACATACATATGAGAGGGGCCTACACACGCTATATTTATATCGATGAAGACAAAGGCAATGGGCTACACAGCTAGTGTTTTACAGCCAATGATAAACTTCTGGAGGAATAATAATGACTATTTTTTAATTTCATAAGTTTCGTTTTACATCATTGAAGTTGTAAGTACAATACATTCAGTTAAATAGATTTAGGCATTCATTTAGTTGTTCAAGGGTAAAACAAGATGAAAAAAACATGTAACCGCTAGCGCTGTCAGGATCAGCAGGTAAGCGCAGAAACTCCATTGAAAATACTGTGGTAAAGTATACTGTCATATTTTAAAAGCATGGTGGTGGAAAATGTCATTTAATGCAGTGCATCTAGTCCAGTCTGGGACCCACTTTATATCCTATTTCTATCAGGCAGTGAAGATCACAGATTTTTAAAGAAATCAGACCTTAAACGTTGCGATTTTATAATGGAAAGACCGTTCACAGAAAGCACTGAGGCTGGCTGGCTGAAATTAAAAGTCTGTGTACAATATAGCCCATTACAGTTTAGATCCAAACAGATTCATAACTGCAGTATAGCCTACAACTTAAATCTTAAAAAAAGAACTTTAACAGAAAGGTATAATTTAACTTTTAAATGTATTATAATTACAATTACCAGTATAATTTTTGTACAGGACGTGAGTAGATGTTCTCAGTGTGGTTGCTTGAGTCCCAGTAGGCGCAGAAGTAAACAGCAGTGTGTTTTTGCTGAGCATCACCCAGTTTTAAGTCATAAAGCTTTGTTCTGTCCACTGTGAAGTCATTTGCTTGAAGATTGTTGGTATCACGAGTGAAAGCACCACCTTCATTGATAGAAAGCAGTCTCGATGGGGCTTCACCGTCTCTCTTTTGGTACCAGTGGATATAATTCCATGACTGCAAACCTGTCACTTTACAGGGCAAGTGTAAAGTTTTGCCCTCTGCTTTGCACAAAGCCTTTTGACCTTGATTTAAAGTCACTCCCAGAACGGCTGCTTAGATTAAACATAAATGATTATTATGGTATTATTTCATAAATGGTTCTTTTAATAAAGTCTTCAGGGCTCCTTAACTTACCTGGGATCTCAGTGAGGAGAACAATATAAATGTATGCAAGCATCATTCAGCTATACTGAAGTTGAAAAATACATTTGGAGTATTGCTGATTTACTTTTGTGCACTGCCTTGATATTCAAATACAGTTTGCTGATGTCATTTCCTGAGATGGAGTTTACAGCACGCATAACTTTTAAATAGATTGTTTGTACTGCTACAGTTACAACAGTTTATAAACAAGAGCCCTTTAGTTGAACTACATACTTTATTTGTGCAACATAGGCTCATTCTGAAAACGTAACCCTATATACGTTTACGGAGATCTCAAATTATTTACCCAGAGCTACGTATGAGTGCATTTCGTCTTTAAAATGAATGCTATGAAGCGAGATGACGCCGTTCCTTTTTTCGCTTACCAGCTGACCGCTTACCACTGCGTGGACGGCTTTTCCGCTGTTACCAGTTTGTCCGGAAGCTAGACATGTACATCGATGGACTTGATATGCAGAGCAGAGTTGACCGCGACAACTAAAAAAATAAACAAGTAAAATAAAATAAATATATAAATAACAGGGTAAGAATGTGGTAAAATATGAAAACGTGATAAAAAATATGCCTTTTCTTTTTTGGATTGCTTTTTTAAAACACTACAGTTGTGTTTAGAGAAGGGGGTGGGCGGGTCAATCTGTGCTTTTTAAAATACTATTGGTTGGGTTTAGGGAAGGAGGAGGGTAGGAGGTTTGGTTAGTTAGTCGACAGCGGCCTCAGGTGGATTTACATGAGAACAGCAGGTGCCACTCGCAAGAGAAATTTAAGATCAGAAAAAGCATACACAGCGGCCTCTGGTGGATTTGCGAAAACAAAAACTGCAAAAAAAAAGTACCTCCTGCATTGTATTTTTCTCTCTCCAGAAATGTATATAAAGTAGGAAATGTAAGTTTTTTTTGGCTTAATCAAGGGTTTGCTCTTTTTTTTAAATATGCATAAATTGAATGCCATAAATTGAGTATCCTAAAAAAGGGTCTGCCATTGGTCCTGTGTTTGTGTTTGTGTGTGTGTGTGTGTGTTTTTGTTTTTACATAATTAGTGGTTCAAGCGCAAAGCTTGTTAATTTAGTTCAAATTTACATGTGGCACAAATTGTGCATAAATAAGCATGACTAATGACTATTATTGATATAATAGTTTAACTATAACATTTTTTGCCTGTTTGTTACATTATGTCCTTTGAGGATGTGTTTTAATGTCAGCCATAAATTCTGATTTTATCAGCAATAAAAGTCCTTAAAAGCTTGAACCCTTATAATGTCGCTTAATTTTTTTAGTTTGTAGCAATTGTATTTAAAGGGTGTAACCACACAGGTTAATTTACCTGCTTTTTGCTTATAATTTGCTTTGAAATTTTGTTCTGTTTTATAGTTTGTTTATGTATAAAAAAACTATCAAAAGTAAATGTTTAATTAAATTAAACAGTATTCAGTAAATTTCATTTAGTTTATACCAGCATGGACTATGGCACACTTTGAGCTCGACATTATTGTAGAGATGGGATGAAAGTAATGGTAACTGAGATGAAGGGGAAGGGCAAGTTACTTGAGGGTAAAAAGTGAACAGGTAGGTAAGTTGATCCAGTGTCTTACGATGATGCCCAGAGACTCAGAGTGGGGCTACCGTCTCTGTAATATTTTGGTAGAGTGATTGGACCACCCAATGCAACCTAGGAGTGAGAGGGTTATAGGATTGTTAATGGAAGTAAGGAAATTGAGTAGGTTTGAGAGAACGAATAGTGCTAGAGGACTGGTCTGCCCTAAATAAGTTTTTAGGGAGGTGATTGTTAAGGAGGCAAAGTGAGACATGGTTCCGCTGACAAACCTATGTTAACAAGTTAACTGCATTAAAAGAAGTGTTAAAAATATAAAAGTGTTTACATCATCTTTGTGCTTTTTAAAAGAAAACTTTGTTTCTCTTTGTATTTTTGACACTTATTCATAGTAATGTCTGTAACGTTTTTCCACATGCTTGGCTAAATAACTGATGGCTAATTTGAGCATTGCATAAAAAATAAAAGCAAAAGTATGATCAATAAGTGAAATTCAGCGCTTGTAGAGTTCTTAGTGGTACTGTTTTTTTTTATCGTGGGTGAATTTTGCACAATGTAAACAATGTTTTTCTTTATTCATGGGCTGCAATACACCCACAATTATAGGAAATCAAATAAAAGATTGAATGTCTCCCCCTTGCTGTTGCTCCGAATCAAACCTCATTGATGATTACTGTAGGTTTTTGTAATGATTTCCTCTTACAGTTATCACTGTGCTGTTGCCAGTATCCCAGTGCGCATAGAAATATGTTCCTTCATCGCTGGGCTCCAGTTTTGAGATAGTCAGAGTCACTTGATTACCACTCACCGATCCAGAATATTTTGGTATGTTTGCTATGCCTTTTTTTGCTCCAGCATCAAAATGCACGATCCTTTCTAAACCTTCCTGTGATTTACCTTTGTACAAGTGGAGAGCGTTGGACAGAAGAGACGATTCCAGGCTCCATTTGATAATAGCAGTTCTAGTTCTGGACTTAAACACAAGTTTAGAATTTGCACTTTGCCCATTTAAATGATCTAAAAATCAAACAAGAAATAAAAATACAATTATTAAATGTCTAAAACGTAAATTTAAGCATTTATGTTGTGCAATACATGCACTTCAGCTGCATTTCTGACAATTAACATTAATTAAAACAAATTCACTTTAGCTCATTAACTCTATTACACATGCTTGAGGAGGATCCATAGCAACAGTAAAAGTCAGTTAAAATCTGTATAGAGCAATACATCAATAAAACAGTGCAACCTGTACGTATGACTTTTAAATTACAAGTATGCATACACTACAAAAAATGTTTTGATAAATTGTTTTGGGATAGCTGACAAGTCATTTTGGATAAAACCCTGAAGTAGGCCTACTGACAAAATTTCTGATGGAAAATCGCTGAATATCCATATCCCAAACTGACAAGTGTCTGCTAATTGTAATGTAAGTCTGAAATCTCACCTATTAAGGCTAGGGCTACTAATAAAGCAAACGTTATCATTCCAGACGCTGCCATGTCTACATCTGTCTGTCAGGAGTTCGAAGAGTTTTGAAGACTGCAGCCAATCAGAAGGTAATGATGCCTTGTGGTTTCCTCTTTTTGCTTCGTCATCAGGCAATGAAGATTATTTAGGGAAGATAAATTGATAGGTTCAGTAACATTTAAAGTATAGTTTATATTTTAGGGCATAGTATATATGCAGAAGAGCTTTTAATTTTCAGTAACCCAGTTTAAGTGATTCTGGTGAACTGTATGCCATTACAAAATTGCCAAGTTTAAGGTCTGTTTTCTTTAAAAATCAATGATCTTAACTGCCTGATTGATATACAGCATAAAATGGGTCTCAGTCTGTACCAGAAGCATGGCATTAAATTCCATAGTTCTGCGCCATGTCTTTAAAATATGAAAATTTATTTTATTTCAGTATTTTCAATGAAGTTTTAGAGCTTGCTTGCTGCTATTGCTGCTCCTTGTTTTACACTTAATCAACTAAATGAATGCTTAAGTCTAATAAACTGATTATATTTTAATTACATTACAACATGCTGTAAAAGGAACCGTATGAAATTTAAAATAGTCACAATAACTTTTGACCGGAAGATTATTGTTAGGGGAAAAAACACTACATGTGCATATACCCAATTACACTTCTTCTTGAGTAAACAGCTCTTTGCTAAAGTGACATCTGCATTTGAGTCGTAAACTAATGAAGATGTTAGGCTATGTGTAAAATTCAGTTTAAAAAGTAGGCTATTGAACTATGACATTTTGGTACATTTTGGAAGACAAAGTGTTATTTAAAAATACATGACAAAATTCCTGTTGACAAAAGATCCCAGTTGTAAGAGCAACAATGGATGGCAACATCAACAGTCTGAGGTATCAAGACATTTGTTCTGCTCAGTACATTACAAACCACAGGAGAGAGCAAATTCTTCAGCAGGATAGCTGAACGTCTTCTTCAGCCTCCACATCAAAGTTCCTGAAAGCAAAGAAGGTCAATGTGCTGCAGGATTGGCCAGCCTTGTCACCAGACATGAGCATTATTAGGCATGTCTGGGGTAATATGAAGGAAGGAAACATTGAAGATGAATCCAAAGAATCTTGATGAACTCTGGGAATCCTGCAAGAATGCTTTTTTTGCCATTCCTGATTACATTATTAATAAATTATTTGAGTCATTGCAGAGGTGTATGGATGCAGTCCTCTAAACTCCACTGCACCATGACTTTATATTCTATACTGTACATTATTTCTGTTAAGTGACAAGACTTTTATCTGAGCAAAGTCAGAGCTTACTGTCCTAATTAAATAATTCAAAATCAAGGCTTGATCATGATTTGTTTTAGTAAAATAAGCGTAATCTAGAGACCTTTGCCTTTCATATAAGCCACTTCTGATACCAAATGATCAACTAGAAGTCAAGTTATTATTTGTTGTTCCTAAAACTTGGATAGGCAACAAGACTTTTGTCAGGTATAGTTCAGGTCATTCAGGTATGCAGAATTGGTCACAGATATAAACAGTAGAGAGGAAAAGTATTATGTGCCTTAGCCTAAATATAAAATACAGTAAGCTTTCCTCTTTTGTCCTCCAAATGTAACACTGGTCATTATGGCCAAACAGTTCAGTCTTAGTTTTCAGACCACAGGACATGTCTCCAAAAAATTGTGTTTTTCCCAGTGTAATTTAGCAAATTGTAATCTAGCTTTTTTGTTGATTCTGGCTTGTTGATTTTCCCATGTTGTCACACAAGGAAGCAGTGTATTTGAGGTTTTCCTTAAATACTATTCTACAGTTGTGCCTCCAAAAACTCAAATGTTGTCAATTAGCCAATCAGAAACTTCCAAAACCTTAACACCATCATCTGAGCTTTTTCAGAGGCATAACAATCTAATTGTATGTACACTTGACTTTTAAGTAAAGTTATAACAATTTCTCAAAAAAATCTTTTTCTCATTATTCTGCTATTAAGCAGAACAGAAACAAATTTGATAATCCTAACTGACCTAAAAGAGAAAAGGTTTCACATTAACATCTGACTTTTTTTAAATGGTTATGTGCCTTTTTATACAGTGTATGTAAACCTCTGGTTTCAACAGTACACATATATACAAGTAATTCAATTATTTCATATTGTACGTTTTTGCTAGTTTTTGTACAGAATGTGAACAAATGTTCTCACTGTGGCTGCTTGAGTCCCAGTAGGCACAGAAGTAAACGGCAGCATGTTTCTTCTGAGCGTCACCCAGTTTTAGGTTATAAAGCCTGGTTTTGTCCACTGTGAAGTCTTTTGTTTGATCATTATCACGGGTGACAACACCATCTCTATTGATATAAAGCAGTCTTAATGGGGCTTCACCGTCTTTTACTTGGTACCAATGAATATATTCCAAACCAGCTGCTTTACAAGGCAAATACACAGTTTTTCCTGCTGCTTTAACCAAAGCTTTTGGACCTTGATCCACGTCCACTCCAAGAACAGCTGCTTTGATTAAAAAAATGATAATAAAATACAGCATTTTTATTGTTTTGTTCGTTAAAGTTGCTTTATTATTCTAAATGAGACTTACCTGTGATCTCTAACAAAAGGACAATATAAATGTATACAAACATGATTCGTCTGTTTATTAATGTGTATGGGTGTAATGCTGTGTTTCAGGTTTTCACAGCTTTTGTATGAACCACAGAAACAGGGTGCTGATGTCATTTCCTGAAGTGGAGTTGCCTGAAGAATGATTTATAAAGAAAATATACAGAAGCCTTTTGTTTTAACTGAATTTCACATGACCAAGACCTGTGTATAATTGTAAAAAGATGTCACTTTTTCTTTTAATATTTATTATGTGAATGATGTCAGTGTTTAATGTTATTTAAATTATTCATTCATTCGTTCATTTTCTTCTCGGCTTAGTCGCTAAGGGGTCGCCACAGCGGAATGAACAGTCAACTTAACCAGCATATGTTTGACGCAGGAAATGCCCTTCCAGCCGCTACCCAACACTGGGAAATACCCATACACTCTTGCATTCACACACATACACTACGGCTGATTTAGCTTACCCAGTTCACCTGTACCGCTTGTGTTTGGACTGTGGGGGGAAACCAGAGCACATGGAGGAAATGCAACACGGGGAGAACAACTCCACACAAAAATGCCAACTGACCCAGCTGGGACTCAAACCAGCAACCTTCTTGCTGTGAGGTGATTGTGCTACCCACTGCTCTACTGTGATGCCCGTCATTTTAATTATTTAATCTTTAGCAAGGTTGAGCTCACTGTGTAGGAAAACAAAAAAAAAAAATGCAGAAAAAATGGTGAAACTAATATACACTGTAAAAATATCTTGTTGCCTTAATTTTTTGTTTAATCAAATAAACTTTTTGGCGACATGGTGGTTAGCACTGTCACCTCACAGCAAGAAGGTTGCTGGTTTGAGTCCCGGGTGGCTCTGTTGGAATTTCTGTGTGGAGTTTGCATGTTCTCCCTGTGTTGGCATGGATTTCCTCCGGGTGCTCCGGTTTCCCCCACCATCCAAAGACATGCGGCCCCTGTTGAATAAAGGGACTAATCCGAAGGAAAATTAATAAATGAATTAACATTTCTAGTCATCCCACTTTATATCAATTAAACTGACTAAAATATTAAGTTAAACTTTGCATAACTTAAAAAAACATAGTTGAAACCTGATTAACTTATTAAAATATGTTAAAGTAACATAAAAACATTTGTAGTTGTGATTTTTTGTCATATTATTTTAAAGAGCCCCTATTACACATTGAAAAGGGTCATATTTCGGTTTTATGGGTCTCCAACAACATACTGATATGTATGCAAAGTCAAAAACACGTTCATGGTCTTATAATATGCATTTATTTTTACCTAATTATCCCAGCGACTCCCGTTCAGCGATTCATTTGTTTCCAAACCCCTGCTTAGGGCGAAGCTAATCTGTGCTGATTGGACCGATGACAGCCTGTTGCGATTGGTTGACAGCGTTCAGTGCGAGACAGTAAAATGCCCAGCATGGTTTATCAAGCCCGCGGCCGCAGGTCGCCAACATTGGTTTAGGATCCGATCGCAGCGGACGCCCGAAACACACTTCAAAGTAAACTTACAAACACCACAGTAAACAGTACTCGGTTCTCAACAGTGTTATTCAGACACCTCAGCGCCAAAAGCAGTGCAGTTAAACACAAGCTTATTGCTTATGTTAAGTATGACACACATTCAGTTTTAATCCACACAGCAGCAAAAGCTGAACTATTCTGAACCTTGACCGCTGCACGTGTGCAGGATCAGCTAACAGTGGCCATAGCAACGACAAATGGCAGTGGAACGAGCTCACGAAAGCATTTAAATCTGTAAACAAAGCAGCACGCGTCGCGTTTACAACGTTGCATTAGACGCGAT
This sequence comes from Danio tinwini, assembly GCA_903798205.1. Lineage (NCBI taxonomy): Eukaryota > Metazoa > Chordata > Actinopteri > Cypriniformes > Danionidae > Danio > Danio tinwini. The sequence continues at coordinate 19,729,305 of CAIGQZ010001336.1, read as the reverse complement.
ATGAGAATATAAAGAGTTAACCTGATACATGCGGTTACCAGTAACAAAACATGTAGATCATTTCTATTTGCAATCATTGCTGTGGCACCTCATCAGTGAACAGCTATATGTTCTAAGTGCTTACCTGTTCTCTGCTTTTCTAAACGATCACATCCCTAGCCGGGAGGTTGTAGCATCCTCTGTCCTCTGACAAGCTATCTCCGCGGTCTCCCGCTCTCCATTCGCAAGCCTTTTCCAGCGTTCAGCAGCCAGCCGGTGTACCTAATAATTTGTCCTTATTTTGCCTGCACCCCTGGTGTCGTCTGTCCATTACAAGATGGAGGCAGAAACTAAGCGTGCAGATTTCTGAACGACTCCTTTCCCTCACACTCCCAATAATATCCAGGTAAACACAGCGTCTTCATGAGCATCTTGACAGGTCATGAGCAATTTTGCCAGGTCTGTGTGCGCAACCATTATGTTTCGTAACGACGTCACGCCGAAACAGCTGAAGACTCGTTATGAAGACGATTCATTTAAACCACTATGAGTCGACTCTTTTATAGATGAATCAATAGTTTTAAAAACTTTTCACTTTCAGATTTAAGCTTTAGCTGGATATTTCACTTCACTAAGAGCTGTGTTACACACTACATGGAAGGTCATTTTCAAAAAGCCATAATAGGGGCTCTTTAACAGTATAGGCCAGTACTAACTATATGGACATGGTCCAGTATTATCTATGCTGTACTGTATATGAACACATTCAGTTTTCAGATTCATTTTGAGCAGTGTCTTATACAACAATAAATAATACATTTAAAAAAGTAAGTCTAGACCTTTTTTCCAATTAAGAAATTTTAATAAAAGGCTTTCTACTTTAAAGGAAAATTGCCAAAATGCAGTTTTTTAGGTTCTTACTAAATCTGTATCATTCGTTAGACTAAACTAGTACTTGATATATTAACTATACACATTTCAAATGTGCTAACAATTTATAATAAGGTGTCCATTGTTTAGATTTGCATAAGCTATAAACTAACACATATAACAATAACGATGTTTTAGCATTTATTAATCTTTTTAATGTTAGGTAATAAAAATGCTATTGTTTAAGTAGAAACAGTCCACAGATAAATTTTCACTAAAACAGCTAAAAGCAGCTACACACATTGCTTATGCGTCAGTTCGCTGATAAAAGACAAATGTAGAAGACAAATGTCTCCCCCTTGTGTTACATATATGTCATCACAAACTACATTACAAAGTGGACTCCCAATACTTACTATCTGGATGCAGCCTTGATGCAAGCTGAGACTGCATATCTCAGACATGCAATGTCAGACTCAATGCAACTAATGGCATCACTGTGAGGGGTAGGGTTAGGGGTGGGGTTAGGTGAGCGCATAAAAAAGCATTGGATGCAGCTCAGATTGTAACCTGCACTATCAACAGATCTCATAATGCTCTACTCTGACCAGTGATTATAAACTAAGTGATATTTGATTTGTGGAACTATTACCAGCATGTAACCACTGTTTTAATTTGTGAAGATGAATCAGAAGTCGTATGAACTATTCTTTATTCACTTTACAGTTAAAGTAGCACAGATATGTACATCACAGAAATGTTCTACAGTGAGGCTAACAATACGAACACAGGAGTGATGCTGTTTTTTGTTGTTTTTTTTTGTCTCAGAACCAAACAATGAAGACAATGATAACTCTATCAACCAGTTACATATATTGCATATTTTTTAGATTTCCCGCCCCGAACTTTCCCACTCATCATTGGCTGAAAAAATATAAAGTTGAATAAATACAATTTCTCCAAAACATGAAACATCATTCACAAATTAACATTTCCACGTCCATTCAAGAATAGGTTCTGCATTTATATCACTGTGAATATATTACACATAATTATAGGGAGCTACATGTTGTGTTTTGCAAAGCTGTATTAGCCAGGTGCAGTAATTCAGATTTCTTCTCACAACATTTCTCATGCTGTAAACGCAACACATATCCATATTCACCAAGAGGACTTTGATTAATTTGGCATAAACACTGAAATTCTCGGCCATAAACTATATGTCAATATCAAATATATGCCAAATACCACCACCATAGCCGCGCACGGCCAGCCGTGAAACTACAGAGAACACTAACAATGATGCAATGTCACATTTTTATCCGAAATATCTCAAAGAAAACACCTACGTTTTTTTTGTGTAACACTTAGAATGGTTAAATAGATCATATCACTACAAATTCTGATAAAATTCGCTGCAGAGCAACAAAGTCAGTACAATACACTTGGTGCAGAGAGGAGAAGGTTTAGTCTTCAGGGGGGAAACGCTCACTTTAGTTCTTCTTTAAACAGACAGGGATTACATGTGGAGGTCACCAGAGTTCCAACAAAGCACACATCAATTCGTTGTTGCTCACAGGTAAACGAAAAAAAGGATTTAATCTTGGTTTTGCGAGAAAAGGTTGACCATACTATCACGTCATGCTTGGTTATTTTCTTTATGCGCTGAGTAGGTATTTGTGTCTCCACGTGTTTCCATTGTTATTTCCTCTCGTGGTCTGCGCCTAGTCTGATTGACAGCTGTCATCAGTACATCAGACATCAAGCTGTGTGGCTCTGTCTGCAAATGTCCAGATCCACATGGCTTTCTCGCAACATGCTGAGGTCATTTACTCCAGACGCTGTGTGAAGTTTTCAGGAAACAGTCCTTTCTTAGCCGAGGCGCCGCGCTGCTGCCAGTCACTCTCTCTGATGCCAGTGAGCCAACCGGCATCCTGAGGAAAGAATGAAATGAACATTAAAAACACATTTAGATGCCGTGTCTTAAAAGCTGAATAAAATGAGGGATATCGTACCTGGTCTTCAGCTAGCTCTGTTGGTACTACCAAAACTATGTCTCCTTTCTTCAGCTCCAATTCATCTGGGTTCGCCGCTTCAAAATCATGCATTGTTTCAACCTACAAAACAGCAAAACAAGAAACATAAAAGCTCTGTTTATTTTTCTGTATTACAGTGAAGTAATTTATTGGACTGTTTGTGCTGACGATATTGGGAAAGCATTATACTCAAAACAAGTAGGCCTGGTGACAGGAAATAGATGCAATTCAACAGTACTAACAAGTAACAGTTATTTATGTAAGTATATATTTCTATAGATAAAGAAATATAACATAAAATAAACATTTAAATTGATGTAAACTTCAAGAGTTCACACTTAGCTGATGATTGATTATAAGCAAGTTTGGCATGCTGTCCCGGGAGAAAGCCCTAAGCCCAAAAGGTCCTTGAGCCCTGGGCTCCCTCCCGTTTGCAGGGCGAGAGGGGATCTTTGAGCTCAGGTAGATCTCGAGAGCTCCCCCCTTTGTAAGAGTTGGTGACAGAAAATAGTTGCTACGGAGAGATATGCTGATGGATAAAAGTTTGACTAGTGCTAAATTTAAATTGTTCAAATAACTTGTAGTGCATGTTTTTGGAACGTGGGAGGAAACCGGAGAACCCGGGGAAAACCCACGCAAGCACGGGAAGAACATGCTAACTTCACACAGAAACGACAGCCAGTCTGTTAAAGGACTTGAACCGGTGACGTTCTTGCTGTGAGGCCGCAGTGCTAGTCACTGGTCTACCGTGCCGCCCTATGAAAGGAAAAGAGGAGGAGTAGGGGTGGAAGGGGAGATTCTTCGAACGAAGATGACTGTAGTAAGAAACCCTGGCTCTTTATAGTGGGTTAGAAATCGTCTGATTGGTTGGTCATACATGGTTAATGCATGACCAGCCGTGTTCAATCATAATCATGTGATCCTCTCGAAATTAGTTTATAAATAAACTTCACAAAGTCGGTGTGTTTGTATTTGGCTAGTCTCTTGTGACCAACTGTAGATATGTGGAATACTTGATTCTGGTTCAACAACAGCGCCATCTAGCGGTCACGTGTTTCCTGTAACTAGACAGACGTTAAACTAAAATGTGATTTCGTAAACGCAGCTGGTGCAATTAATATTGCTTCAAAAGTTGTTCGTCTTGTTGCTAGTTCTAATGTTCTGTAAAATTGAGGTAACATCCACGTTATGTTTAAGGTAAGATAACTATTTTAGAAACGTTTTAGACTAATTTAACCATTCAGGCGAGGCTTTCTCATAAATGTTAGCCATGTTTTTTTTATCGTAACACTGATCTCCAGCCCCTTACAAAAGTTATTTTTACAATACAGTATATTTACATATTCTTTTCGATTAGCCATGTGATGTTCAAGCAGTTGCACATTATTGCAAAATAAACATTTATTATCTCTGACTGCAACGACATAGGCTATGTAATGTAACGCAACGTTGTCTTTATTTTCACCTTGAAAAGGAATCTAGAAGGCATTCCAGAGCTGTCTTTGGTTGTCTGGCATTCTGCGATCATGTCATTGTCACCAGTCGCTATTGGAGATGTAATATCACCATCACGGTCATCATCACCCTCATTACTAGAGGCAGGCTCAATAACAACAGAAGGGATAGGCATCTTTTCCTAAGGTGAGGCAAACAAACAGCATCACTTGCAACTCAAGCAACACCTTCAAGGTAAGATTTGAGAATACATTTTTGACCAATAACTCGACAGTTGACACTTTATCATAATACATGTTAAACAGAGTACACATACAAACATAATACATAATATAAATGATGTTATAAACAAAAAACAACTGGATAAAAGCAAAAAAGGAAACATTTTAAAAGTGCCATGTTAATATAATACATTTAAAGTAAAATATTTGCCCAACTTTCATTATTTCTTAATTTTACATATCAGTTGACTTTAGTTAATGAAGTGTGAACAGAGTACAGTTGTATCTTTATTAACTGACATAAAACGATAAATAAATGCTGTGAAATAGATTATTTGTGTTTGTTTAATAGCTTAAATTATGCTGACAAATGAGCCCTTATTTGTAAATTCACATATCAAGTTACAAAATAAAAACCCAGCAAAACAGATTTGTTGTAAAGCATTTTGATTACAATTCTAAGTATAACTGTGCTTTAAAGTACATTCCAGAATGATTACATAAAGAAACCGGGATCTTGCCAATGGCCTGCATACCAAAGTGCAGAATCACAAGAGAATATCTACCTCCTCATTCCCATTGTTCGCAGCACCCTCCTTACTGGTTTCATCCCCTGGCTGGGGCTCAACATTATCAGGAGCATCTCCTGGTTTGGGCTCAATATTTTCAGGAACTTCTCCTGGCTGGGTCTCAACCTTATCTGGTTCATCTGTTGGCTTGAGCTCAACATTATCTGGTTCATCTCCTGGTTTGGCTTCTACTGAACTGGCCTCTTCTTCTGGTTTGGCATCTATAGTCTAGGAGAGGTGGCCAGGAGTGAGAGCCAGTGTTTGAACACTCAACACAAGCCACTCATGTGGATGGATCTGTGCAGGATACCACGGAGGGGAGCACTCAAGAGAGTCACAATGAGGGGTGCAGGGACCAGTTTCACTTCACATGTATAAACTGTCCCTCATGTGGAATGGCAAGTCAGTTCTCAAAAACAAACTGACTTGAGTTTCACCAACAGTCAAGTACTTTGGCTGAGGGAAATGTTTAATGAAGGATCAGGGGTCATGATTCATAGTGGTTGCCTAGTGGGTGAAGAAGTATGAGTGAACATTCCTCAGATCATAGTGACTACTATATGATCTCAATATACATGTGAAGAAAGTTCAGTCTAACTTAAGAATAGATTCATATTTTGCAATATGAATGATTTTGCACCAAGAACGACGCTTGCTTAGTCACTTATAAAGCATACAAAGAGAGAATGTAAAATCACCGCCCATTATGGTGATGTAAGAATGGAGTCACCATGGAAACCAAAAACGGTGATTAGATGGGTAATAATAGTCATCAGTTAAGTCACTATTTAAGGTTCAGTAAGCAGGGGAATTGTAACATCATGTCTGTTTAATCGGCTTTAGAGTGTGCAACCTTTATGTGGTTCAAAACAAATTGAACAGAAAACACCAGGGAACAAAACATGAAATGAAAACTAAACATTAAAGGTGCAATCAGTAACTGCAGAAACAGTGGCAGCATCAGAAAAACAAAGCTTTGTGTTTGGAAGAAGTATCTTTTATTTTCTCAGAGCTGGATTGGTGTTTGTTATTGTGCTGCCAGGTGATGCAACTGCTGATTGTACCCTCAATAACGTAAAATAATACATATACACAAAAAGATGAGTTAGAGGTTTTGATTAATGTCACAGTGCTTGTTAGAAGTCTCCATCCATCAACATATATGGTTAAAAAAGCAACAACAAATAATAACAAAACATTAAAAATAAACTAGTATGGCTACCATCCTGTTCCAGTGCATCAGTTTGCTAACCACACCAAGTTTCATATGAAGCCAGATGGTAATTTGACTGAGAATGTATAAAATAATAAAAAAATAGGTTACATTGTATTTTGAATAGAAAAAAATAACCCAATTAGGTGGTCAAATACTGACAATATCAGAGACTGGATGAATAAAATAGTTAAATGCAATCGCATATGGCTTCATGAGACAAAGCAAAATACATTGCATATTTTGACAGTAACCTTAAAATAACAGCATGAAACAAAAACATAACATTGGAAAAAAGTGATTTGATCTATTAAGACTTAAACAATTACCGGAGTCTCTTCAATGGGAGACTCTTTATCTTCAACAGAAGCCTATGCAAAAAGAAACGTAGTAGTCAGCATCATTACACACTCATATATTCAAATTGACAATGACACATGCTGAATGAATGAGTATCTGAATTCCCTTCATAACCATTACTACTCTTCCACATCAAAGCCTGGATAATTATAAACATCTCAACAAACCTTCACTATACATGTTTAGAAGATTTGATAATGTAAGGCCTTCATTAATAATGAGGCACAGTACCGATTTCATAATTATTATGCAATGATTATAGAAGTGAAATTACCAGAGCCTCCTCTGTAGGTGACTCCTTTTCTGTTTCTTGGACTGGAACAGATTCCTACATGCAAATAAAAAACATTCAAGCTCTCTGCAATTCCTATAACACGTATACTTCGTATCTTGTCTTGCATGTCAAACATAATTCATTTTCACACGTTGCTAAAGCCAAATGGCTGTTTCTAAAGAGAGAATTTGCTAGATACAGTACGAGAAAGCAAGCACATATGCCACAGTGCTGCATATGACTTGAGTTTCTCTTATGCCATTCATTAGACATAAGTTATAGTTACCGGGGCTTCTTCACTGAGTTGCTCCTTTTCTATGTCCTCAACTGGGAGCTAAAGAATGGTTGAGACTTTTTTCATCAACAATACAATTCTCAGGCTCAACCAAAGTCTTTGTGAAAACTATTCATGTACTAACTACTCATGTAAATGCAGTGCATTATTAAAGATCCACTGTGTTTATGACACCCTACTTAAATCAATGTGAAATAAAAAAACTAATACTGAAAATAAAACAGGAGATAGACACAAAGTATGCCATTTTAACAAAATAAAAGACATTCAGAAGTACAAAAGAGCTTTAATCTAGACAGTCTCCCTATTTTTCAAACTAAATAGGTATGATGGCCACCATGCTGGCACAGTTTTGAATTATTTTTAGTGGTTTAAGGCACATACCTCAGCCTGCTCAGCTGCTTCAGGCTCAGCAGACACTGGAGACTCCACAGTGCTCTTTATAAACAACAGTACACAGATACAATCAGTGGCTGTAGTTCATTTCTGATCAGTTTGATGTGAGAGAAGTGTGTAGGCAAAAAACAACTTGATGATCGTATGACATTATGACAACAAAGGCAATAGCATGATGGATGATGATGATGATGAAGATGACGATGAAGATGCTAAAAATACTGACAAAGTGATGAAATAGCATCAACAAGCTGATGAAAATAAAGATAACGATGACCGTGATGATGAAGATGATGATGATGATGTGATGAAAATAATAACAATAATGATGAAATACATTGATGAACAACAAAAATGATGACAATGGTGCTGATGATGATAGTGGTGGAGGTGGTGACAATGTTTTTGATGATGGTTAGATTTTGACGCTTTGTCACTCACAGTGGGCGTTTCAGCGGGAGGGCTTGAAGCTGTTATCTCCTCTGGTTGTGTGTCTGTTGGAGGAGTGGTGACAGGACCCTCTCCACCCTCAGGTTCTGAGGCTGGAGATGCTTCACCTTCTCCTTCAGTTACATCACCCTCTGGGGCCTCAGCCTCAGCTTCAGCCTCAGGCTTTATGTACATTTACAAGAACACAATAAGAATACTGCCTGATAATACCCTTACCTCTAGACTAAGTTAAAACCACTGTCACTTTCAGATTAGATCTATCAGTTATCTAACATTTGAAACAAGCATTTACATATGAGTATATGTAGTACAATCCCAATTTGAGGCACAACAATCATTGGAGAACATGATAAAAAAAAAAACCCTGATAAAAAAAATGCATTTGAAAATATTTCCCAAAACAACAGAACAGAATGTGCAGATAAAAATCGCACACAACTACATTATATTACAAAAAAACATAGATACATCATACCCACTAACAACAATTACTTATGAGTTATTTCAGGGATGGTGTAAAGCTTTAACAGTTAAAATAAATCAACTCACCATCTTATCAAAGTCAGCCATAAATGTTGGAACGGTTGCATCCTAAAAATAACAGAGAATAAAAGGATAGAAATAAGCACATTTATTTATATGAAATCAGAAATATATAACCAGCTAGGTTAGACAGGACTGTTTTGTTCAAAAATAATTTTTGTGAGTAATATTTTTATGGATCTTTCAGGGAACAGGAATTAGTAGGGGTCATCACAGCATTAAAAATAAAAACAACAGTAGACTTAATAAAGCAGAACCACTGTTATTTTTACCACATGGTTCTGCATATTCATTGTAACAATAGTAAAAAAAAACTGTGATAAAATATGGTGACATCAGAAATAAGTTAGAAATATTATGTATTTATGTATGTATGTATATAT
>CAIGQZ010001336.1:19689627-19719861 GCA_903798205.1 Danio tinwini | reverse complement strand
ATATATATTTTTATATATATATTTCTTAAAATTGACCAACTACTTGGGGGGTGATTTCTGTTTAAAATGATGAGATCCATTATTTTTTTATCTTTTTCTTTCTAAGATTTTTAAAAAATAAACTAGGGGATATACTGTAGTGACAATGACTGGTGATAAAACCACCCAATCTTATTTCACAAACTCCACATCAAGCAAATGCATTAAATAAAAAAAAATCCACATATATTACAGCATCTCTGAAAACTAAAAGCTTTGCTAAAATTGTGCTATTCTAGTCTAGGACAGTCACTTTGGCCACATTGACAGTAATTCATATTTGCATTATGACTTCTCTTCTGATCTACTGCAAGGAGCAACATTCTAACCTCTCATTTACCTTAGGAAATCCATTAAAAGTCTTGTTGGAAACCTAAACCAAATTAAATAAGCAATTAGTATTTAAACCCTTAAAGACATGTATTTTAATTGCACAGACTAAGTCGGAAGACTAAGATGTACTTAAAATTAGCAGAACTAACAAACACAGCAAGCAAAGGAGAGAGAGGAGAACAGGTCTTGGGTCTGTGGACAGTGGGAAAGGTTCCTAGGTCCGAAGGGTTTTGTAGCAGGAAAGTGGTACTTCATCTGCAGGCAGGAAAAGAGGGGAGTATTCTTGCTGTAGTCTACTCTATACTAAGCTAACAGTGGCAGGAATCAGGTACCTCTTCCAGCTCGGTATCTATTTCTTGGTATAACTTTCCGTATCTTCGATTTGCGACTTCATCTTCAGACAGGTCTGAGTTTTCTGGCTCTTTGTGAACAACCCGGTCCTCTGCAACAGTACTTTTTGGATTAGAGCTGGCTTGTGGCCCAGGGAAGGAGGCAAAGGGGTCTTGAGGTGGAACAGCCTCACCTGGCCAGCCTGCTGTGAAGTTTCCTTGGCCATCAGAAGAGAAGAAGCCACTGCTATCGCTCACCTCCTGCCAGGATCCTTTACTGGAGCTCTCAGAGTCTGCAGCTGGTGGAGGAAAGGCTGCCCACTGGGCAAACCCATTGGCTTGTCCAGTGTTGTCATCAAAGACACCAGAGTCTTTTTCATCACTACCAGTCTCCTTTGTCCCAGTGGAGTCAAAACCCTTTGCCCACCCCTGCTCATTCTCATTGTTAAATGGATCCCCGCCATTTTCATTGTCAAAAGGATCAGATGTGATCTCATTAGCAAATAGGTCCTGATCACCCTCAGTAGCGAAAGGGTCTGATGTGAATCCAGCTGCAAAGGGGTCTGTTGGCCACTGTCCATCGCCTTCTGGCTGCCTCTCAGCAAACGGATCAGAATCAAACCCAGTTTTCACATTCTCTGTTGGCAAATCTTCGGTAATGAAAAGTTCACTGCCACTTGTAGCAAAAGGATCACTTTTAGAAAAGCCACTTGGATCTTGATCTGAAGTGGCAAATGGATCATTATCAGTGCCGAATGGGTCATCCCCTGATGTGGCAAAAGGGTCATCTCCTGTACCAAATGGATCATTACTTTCAGTGCCAAAAGGGTCTAAACTCAGAGCAGATTCAAGAACATTTTGCGGCGTATCTGCTCCTGTTTCAGCTGAGTCTGCAAGCAACTCGCCTGAGCTTTTTTCAAATTCTGAGACACATGGCGCTGCTTCAGGCTGATCCCAGTTGGCTGCAAATGCATCACTGCCAAATCCAGTGTCAGCAGGGGTAATCTGATCGGAGACACCATCAGTTCTTCCCCAGTCTGCAAAGCCCACTTGGGCCACAGAACTTTGTTCTGGTGCCACAACTGCATTCTCATTCTCAGTAGATTCAAGCTCATCATCTGCACTGACCCACCCACCATTTTGTCCCGGAACATCACCCCATTCTTCAGCAGTCTCGTACTCTGACCCGGATCCATCTAGATCAACCTGGCTAGACAGGCCCCATCTGGAACTATCTGCCCCTGCACCCTCAGTGGGATCCTGAATCTCCTGACCAAACTCATTGGTGAAAATGATTCCAGGCATTGCTTGTAAGCCTACTGTCTCCTCTGCCCCACCCTCCTCTGACACGCAACCTGTCTTTTCTTCTGCCCATTCCACTTGATTTGTTGCCCAGTCTGCCTGCCCTTCCTCTACACCCTCCTGCCCCTGTCCTGGATGCTGTTGTTCGGCCTCGCCACCCCCCACAGCACAGGGATCACAGTCTGGGTTTGGCTCAGGATAATTTTCCGTATCCCAGACTCTAACCTCATCTGTGGCCGTCTCTCCTTGAGGCTCTGGTGTTGAATCTGTAGGCCAACCATCAGCAGGTGGCCAGCCCTGCCCATCCACTGCAGGTTGAGTATTTGCAGATTCATCTGTGCCCGTAGTGGCAGAAGAGCCAAAGTCAGCTGCCCAGTTGGCAGTAAAGCCAGCATCAGTAGCCTGATGAAAAAAGAAAGGTAAAACCTGTTTACTATTAAAACAAGTGTTCTCAACAAGATAGGGCCAACAGGGAGGTGGGTCATGAAACAGAAAGAATATAACAGAAAACAGATTTGTCACAGACACAAAAATGAAAAAATATTTTGATTTGAGAAATGGAGTACAAGAATATGTGCAAACTGAGATGCTGTCACACGGATGACATGTCAGACAGATTTAATTTGCAACAGTAATGGATAAATTAACATTTATGAAGTAATCTGCCATTTTCTAAAGTCTTGAAAGCTGGGGGTTAATTCTACCATGAACTTTAATTACATTTGCAATTTATTTTTACTGAGACACTTTCATCAGTCATTACTTACAGGCTGTGCAGGTTGTGCAGCATCTCCCTAGAAATGAAATCAGAGGTATTTGATGTCAGCTTCATATTTGACTGGAGCAATTCCAAGTCTGTCATGAAAATACCCTCGCTATCACATTTCATGCCAGTGCAAAATTATTATTTTTTATTTTTATTTATTATTACTTTTTTATATCAGACTCACCGTCCAAAGATCCCAAGGTAGTGTCTGTGTGAAAAAAAAAAAAAAACATAATTTAAACAATTTTCTTACTTACTGACTGATTAATACTCCTTATTAATTAAAAATAGAGAAATGACAGATAAGCAAGGTGTGTAGAAGGACCTGAGATACAGGCGATTGTGTCTGCCCAATAGGTGTACTAGTATCAGGCTTGAATGGATCAAAATCCAGGTCCAGAAGAGATTCTCCGGGCCTCTCGTTTGGCTAAAGTAAGAACATAAAAAATTAAATTGATCCAATTTTTAATGATAGTAAAATGCCTGACAAGGACATTGGGTTATAAGTTTTGGAAATAGCAGAGGACTCCAGTAAAGGTTCACTCACCTGTGGTGATGTAACACTGATCTCTGGAAATCCTCCATCGAACAGGTCGATTATCTGCTCTTGTTGGAGCTCCCTGGTTGGAGTAACTTTTGGAGGAGGGGGTTTTGGAGGTCCCATTTTAAGCTGATATGAAGAGACACCATATGTAGCATTGAACCTCACAATTCAAAACCTCACCAATAGTTGTAACTACTCTTATTTGTACTGCACATCATAAATATACTTCAAATTTAAAGTATTTATTTATTTATTCAGCCTGAATGTTGCAGAAAACCTGGACAATGACGAGGGCTGTGTGTTTTGAAATTCTTTGGTTCTACCTGTGAAGGGGATTTGGGTCGAGGTGGGCCCGGAGATGTGGGCCTCAGTGTGTGGTTAGGACTGGCTGCTGGGCTGCTGTCTGGACTCTCATCGTCAGGCGGGGTGGGAGTCCTGGCTAATCTCAGGGGCCCAGAGTCGCTGTCAACACAGTAAAACTACAACTATTAAAAGAACACAACTGTATCTTCGATCTTGTATTGTTGCCTTTTTTATTCACACACTATCAGATTTCTTAGTGGATATTTTTATGTAGAACAACCTGTTCAGCCTTTGCTATATAACATGTTAAAGAGCTGGTCTCACTTTGCTGCAGTTTGTCGAAGTACTTCAAATGGATTTCCATCACAGTCAGCTTATTATCTACTTTTTAATTGAATTTCATAATAATGCAATTCAGGTAAATTGGACAGTGTAGAACATTCAAAGCTTTGAAATAACAAAAGGCAGTACAGTAAAAATACAGTAACAACCAAGGATTTTTCAAAATAGCTGCCCCCTAAAGGTTTCTGACAACACCAATCACCAACAAGATCTACAAAACTAAACACAATCATCATCTTCTTTCTCAAGCACAGTGCTTTTCAGCTATAGGGTCTTCTGCAGTACAAATCAATTTTGTACAGGTTATTTACTTACTGAAATGTGTTCTTTCACTAAAGTGGTTATTTTATATTGAACTAAGAACACATAAGAGAAAGTAAAACTCTAATGGCTACATGATAGTCTATATGCTATTCCACTTACCGTTTCTCTCTGTATCAGGAAGAACACAAACAGACCCAGACCATAGAAATGTTTAATTGTAAGCATTTAAAGGCAAAATTATGGTAACACTTGTTTTCTTTTCATTTGTTAAGGTTGCAACAGATATTAAACAAAATAGGATTCTTCAATCTATGGCCCAATCCCTATTCTATTTTTGTACCCCTACCCCTTCCCCATCCTCTTGGCCCTTGAAACAGAATGTGAAGGGGAAGGGCTTCAAAATTTACCCCTAGGAAATGGGACATTACTACAACACCTGCACACGTCATCATATGTCATCGCGATCATTTGCTTCAAATGACGATATATGACTTCATAACCATAGAATGTGGCAATAAGATCGAAACTGTACTGTGTATTTACATTGTGGCCATATTCATCTATGTAAACAGACAAAAACAACATCAACATCATACCAGACACTGTAAAAAGGTCATTCCCTGCCACTAGACTATTGACACGGTATTCAAGTGTCATCGAGTGTCAGAATGTTTTTTGGACTACTATACAGGAGTTATTAATAGGGATTAGTGAAATTTATTGTTTTTTATTTGAGCATTTTTTTAAGCATGACGTAAAACATGAACGCCGTTATGAATGTTTTAAAATGCTTGTTTGTTGTAAAAAAAAATTATAATGGCAAAAAAATACTAATTTGTGCATCTCCTGACTTCCATGTGCAGTCATGCTGCCGTTGTAGATGGTGTTACTTGGGAAAACTTCTTACTCCTTGCTTTCGACCGTGGTCCTAAAAAATCTCAGTTTCAAGGGGTATCTAACCCTTCCCCTTAGCGTAGAATTGGGATTGGGCCTATGTCTACTACAGAGAACCAACAGTTCTACTATAATATACAGTACACTGTACTGTCTAGGGATGGAGGTTAATGGAGGTTTCTTACCTGGGTGCTCCTTGAATCGTGAACATTTTGTCTGAGTGTTGTTCAGCGAGCTTATTCATTACTTCATACAGCTTATGACAGAGCTAGATCCAAAACATAGAGAAAAAAGAAATGTAAACCAAAAATTACTTTAGTTATTGTGGTGCTATTGCTGATGGACCTTTTTCACATTTATGGGTTTCTAGTAGCGGAAGTCATCATAGTTGGGTAAACTTAGAGTGCAATGAGTGGGAGAGTACAACAAATATTTTTTTTACAATCCTATTTCCTGAAATAATTAAAGGAAAACTCCACAATGGCATTATTAAGACTTTCAGAAAAAGGAAAACAATTGTGTGAGACATATAACAGCAGCCAGAAGAGAGAACAACATCAAATTTACTGTCCTGGCCTCACACCTCACACAAGCGGTAATTCGTTTTTTTGTAAATTGATGCAAAGATGATGTAATACATATGTAGATACATATAGATGCACATACATTAAAAAAATTAAATAATAAAAATGTTCAAGGATTTAAGATTATGATGACCATTAAACGTGTCATAACAGTCTTGTGAAAAAGGTTCCTTGCTATTTATATTATTTGCATGTCTTTTTATTGGCATGGACCTAAACATTATCATGCATAACATTATTATGTAAATCATTTTTTTTCTAAATAATAATTCATAAACAATTAATGCTTAAAGGATTTCAAGGTGTTTTGAATGTGTAATTAAGGGAAACAAAGGGTTTGTACTCCTACAAAAATAATAATTAGAAGAAAAAAGCGTGTCACTGCAGAGATGCATTGACCTCAGTGATGGTCACGCTTGCACAAACAGAGCAGATCTTTGCAGTAACTTCAGTGCCGAGCTGTACTGTATGCCCCTTCAGGCAATATAAGTCTTTAACAATGCACTGATGCCCACTGACGGCCACATGCTGTGTCTAATAATAAACACAATATACCATGTAGAGTTCACTATTGAAACAGTACAACCTTCAGCATGGACTCAGAATGACGGATAAACTGTCATATGATAAATGCAAAGTGTGGATCTAAAAGAAAACACAAGCATTCACTTGTCTCTCTAACAGTAGAATTAATGCAATTTAAAAACACTGAATGTATTCTCATTTCAGAAAATGAAAGATTTTTTTTATCTCACTCTGAACATCTAAAATATATGTGCATATTTACTATATGGAGCATAAATATCAGTATTCAACCTACATTCATCTAAAGGGTGAGACACTTCAAAGAGCATCTATATGTTTAATTTACACATTCAGGTGTGATCTGAATTTAAAAATATGCACTGCATTGTTACAGAGGTAAAAACCCTCATAAATACCCTTGAATGATTTATCAGTGTCTCTTCTGCGATTTAGAATACAGATACATAAAGATATTTGTCTTTCATGAGTTTTAGCTGTGGCACAACAGACAGCTTGAATTGAAAATGACATCCAGAAAAGGCATGAGGGCTTTTCTTTGACTGTCTGCCAGGATCAGAAAGAAAAACTCTTAAACTGACTTCATAAATGCGTGAATTTTATCATTAACCATCCTTGAAACACAGCGGCCTGTGATGGCTCTAATAAAGCCCTCATGCAGCAGGAACTGTAGCTAGGATGTCAATCCCGGGTTACTCATGCGACTAGAAAGAACTATGACTCACAAAGAGGAACATCGTCTTTGTGTTTCCCTAACACACTGTTTTTTTATTGTTTGTGACAGAAACGCAATGTTTAACAGATTCTATAGCTTTATGCAGCTAAATTTCCATCTGTTACTATAGTCATTGTCAGATTGTGTGATTTGGACTTCAAAACTCCTGTTATTTCATGGACAAAAACATGTGAGACTACATCTTCTTAACCAATCATTGTGCATATTTAATGAGATGCATTATGTCATTGACAAATTAGAACTAGCAACTAAAGGAAACATCTTTATTTGTATAATTCCACCTGTAGAGGCACCAATACTTTTAATTCAGCATGTTTGAACGCTGTGTACAGAAGAGGTTTCGTTCTTTTGGTCAACATAGGTGTGAATGAATGTATGCTAGTCTTTTAGTTAAGATGTCAGTTGTCATCCAGGATGACACACTACTGTATATGAGATAAAGGACTAATTCTTGCCTCCCAATTTAATTTATAAATCACCATGGGATCCCACATCCATTGACTTGTGGCAAATCAGGCTTATATTTTGCAGTTTGACCTTAGCATTAGAAATTAAGCTAACTCACAAAAGAGATCTCCCTGTGGAATCGGGCTTCCAGGCTGGAGACGTTCTTGAAGGTGCTCACATAAAACCCCACCCGACTGCAAAGAGGAAAGGAGAGGAATAATGATTAGGCTCCAGCATCCAACAAGTGCGCAATGTGTTAAACAAGCATCTGGAAAATGTAAAAAAAAAAAAAAGATGGACAATAACGATGTGAAGACTTTATGTGCATATATATTTTTTCTCTTTAAAAGAGATCTTAAAATGACTGATAGAGAATTTTAGCAAAGTAAATGAATAATCTCTGGGTTAACATTCTTATTTGCATATCTTTAATGCCAGTGCCATTGATTGGACAATTGCAGTATGTGACCTGTTCACATAAATTAAATTGTGCATCCTTAAATTATAAATTGCCTATATTATAAAACTGCTACCAAGCTCTTTTTCTTATTGGACTTGCTATATTATAAAGGTTAGAACAAAAAAAGCATCTTCTTAATACCAATTGACATATTTTCAGTGGAGCATGGGGTAAAACATGGTGCTTAATGTGCTTATAAAATTGAAAGTGTAAAATGTTCCTAAACCAGGGGCTAAAAGCAGGGTTTAGTGAAGTGTGAAAATCCCTAAAATGTTTCTTATAAAATCTATGATAAAAAACAGGAAAGCACATGTAAAGGCAAATGTGATGCAAAAACCTTAAATAGATAGTTCACCCAAAAACTACAATTCTGTGATAATTTACCCACTCTTTCTTTGGTCGAAACCTATTTTGGTTTCTTCTGTTGGACACAAAAGATATTGAGTGATTAAATGATGGCAGAATTTTGGGGTGAATTATCCCTTTAAACATTAGTACCTCAGTAATACATTAACGGGGTAGTTCACTCAAAAACGGAAAATTCTGCCATCATTTACTCACTCTTCACTTGTAAGAAACCTGATTGAGCTTCTTTCTTCTGTTGAACACAAAAGAGCTATTCTGAAGAAAACTGGAAACCCTGTAGTCAGTGTTTCCTGTTTCCATCTTTCTTCAAAATACTTTGGTTTAGTCCAAAAAAAGAAACATTTGAAACTATTTTAGCACTTATGAAAAGTTTTGAAACCACTTAAGGGTGAGTAAATAGTGTGTGCATTTTCATTTTGGGCTGAACTATCCCTTTAAAGACATTTTAATCCTTAATAAACCACCACATCAGAATTCATGCATGTAAGTCACCACTCAAAGCTAGAATATTCCAGTCCACACTTGAAAAGAACCCTAAAATTCTAAATAATACATAGTGACAGGTTTTTTTGACGTCTGCGACAGTTATAAATGTATCTCAGCCCCTTTTTTCTCTGGCCTGTGCTGAAATGAGCGTGGCTGCAGGGCTGGTGCAGGGAGGAAGCTGCCGATTGGATGCATTATATAACTAGACTGTTGCTCCAGTGAGCAGACAGACCCTCTCAGCTCAAAACAACACACTGCTTCCCAGAGCATATTCACCACAACCTAAACACACATTACTACATACAGATGCATTACTTGTACTACAATCGCTAGCAATCAACACTCAATATATATATCAATATATAATGTAAATATCAATAAAGTTAGCTAAAGGCGTAGTTCACCCAAAGTGTATATTTATTATAATACATATTATCGTTTTTTTAAACATTAACATAGCATTTAATTCACTTTCATTCATGTATTTAAAATCACTTGTGTACATTTTATCTGTTGCAGCTCTTTATGTTTTTTTTTACGACAAAAGAAAATGTGGTCTAAATAAACTGATGACTAATTGTAGACACCTACATTTTGATCAATTTGAAAAAGGATTATTTCTGTTGTGTAAACCAGCTATTTATGGTGGGTTATCGCATTTATCGCACCAGTCCTGCTGTTATCTTCAACACAAATGTTGTCCATATCCAACACATTACGGCTGCATTTACACTGCATGCTTCAAGTGACTCAATTCCGATTTTTTTTTTCTCCCATGTGGCACAGATGGGATATGGCTCATGTACGTGTAAGCAAGAAAAAAATCACATGGATTCCGATTTACTCCAATCAGATTCAGGCCTTGTTCATATGTGGAAATTTATCCGATATGAATCGGATCCGTGCCCTCGTGTCTGCAGTGTAAGCAGGTAGATCGTATTTTTACCTGTCAATGCGAGTAGCGTGTCATTAAAAACCATAGAAAATGACGTCAACTCTCACGCTTTCATTTCAGAACAGACTTCAGCAGAGTCCCAAACCTTAAATCTCATACACAAGGACTAAAAAAGCTTTTATATTGTAATGTAGCACAAGTATTTAAGCATGTTAACGAAAGAGAGGGAGCGCACAACATCCAATATAAACTATTAAAAAACTGGCATATGTCACGCCATGGACATTACATTAAGATGCCTACTGGTTTAAAAAGCCTAGATTAAAAGATGGCGGCAAAATGAGAACTTTTCTGTCATAAACTACAGTAAAACAACTTGTCAACAAAAATATAAAAAATTTAAACCCTGTGAACATTTAAAACAGGAATAGAGAAAACAGCTCTCTTTTTCTTGGTCATTGCACCTTTGCCGTGTGCTGTGTAAATACAGACAATCGGATACGAGTCCCTTTTAAAAGAGGATATAAACAAGTCTGCAAAAAAATACAGTTACAAAATCGGAATTGACCATCAAGATCTGCAGTGTAAATGCAGCCTACATCAAAACTGCAAAAAAAGACACATTCCCTTCAGCCCACACAGTTTACTACCGCAAAGATCCTTTACAAATACCGATTAGCAAAAGTCAGACAATCTATTGGTATACTGCACAAAAAGCAAGCATTTTTGCAACAAAACAAATAACGTTCAATCAACATGAATTTACATTTTACCCTATTTTTTTTACTTAGCTTTTAACGTATATGTAGCAGTATATTCTATTCCATTTTTCAATATGGAGAAATCAGCACATTACCTCTTCTGCTACACGCAACAGCAGAAACGACATGGCATGAGTGTTCACAGCTAGAATGCTGTGCAACTAATGGATGAATCTGGAACACTGGATGTACATGTACATTGCAGAAAGGCCTTTGGTCAAATGAGATCAATATTATCGACCAGAGCCTTGTATTGTCAGGCCACCAGGCTTTAAATATAACTGCCACCTCTCTGCGAGTACAATAATTATTCTGGGCATGATACAGCAGAGCTTTTGTTATATAACAGATTGATGTCTTATTATTGTGCTAGACTTGCATATAATGTTGTATATGAAGGGGTCCAAACATGACCTATGAAAAAAAAAAGTATAACCAGAACAATCAGAAAAAGAAAATTTAAGCTCTCTATTGTTATGTTTACCTGACAATGATATACAATAAACAAACAAAAAAGGTTTGCCTTTAAAAAAACAAATGCATATAGATGACAACAGTTGTGTCCCAAATGACACACTTATATATTCTTATGCAATTATACACTCAGCCGTGTAGTGTATGAGTTTAGTGTCATCCTAAATCGAACACACAATTTCATTCATTCATTGATTTTCATTTGGCTTGGTCTTCAGAGGTCACCACAGCAGAATGAACCTCCAACTATTCCAGCATTTTTTTTCGCAGCGGATGCTTTTTCAGCTGCAACCCAATACTGGGAAACACCTATACACTCTCACATTCACACACTCTCATACATTACAGCCAATCTAGTTTATTCAATTCACTTAAAGCGTATGTGTTAAACCGGAGACCCGGAGGAAACCCACAACACGTGGAGAACATAAAATCTCCACACAGAAACGCCTCCTGGCCCAGCTGGGACTCAAACCAACAACCTTCTTGTTGCAAAACCACAAAGCCACCTTGCTGCCGCATACAATATATTACTTACCGTAAATTCAATTCAATGTTTTTATGTTATGATGTTTAACAGTTTACAAATTAGTGAAATAAATGACCAAACTATCAAACAGTACCTGTAACAGACAATCAATTTGTGTTTGGATAACATGATGGAATTAAGTTAACAAATTAGTTTTTACAAATTTAACTGGGTTAAACATAAAGGAATTAAGTTGTCTTAAAAAAACTCAATACTTGTTTTGTTTCATCTAATTTTAAAAAAGTAGTTTGGACAATCAGCAAATGTCATTTTTGAGTGTTTAATACGTCATGCCATTTGAACTAAAGCATGAACAACAGATTCCTCGTGCACACTTGGTGTTGCCATGCCCACTTATTACAAGCATATTTGGGTTTGTTGTTTAGGCTTGGCTCCTAAATTGTTCTAGTTTTTAGAGTGGTTAGATGCGGATACTGATATTTTGATATTAAAGGTCCAGTGAAGTGCTTTGAAATGTGTATTTTTCTTTAATGTTTGATGTAATCTAAACCTAAATATAAATAGAGGGTGGGACATAGTGTAGCTCCTCCCCTTTAAAAATAACAGCCATTAGCATTTAGATTTTCTCACAGCTCTGCCAGTGAGAATGGTTGAACTCAAGCGCATCAAATGTGAAGCATCTTAAAGGGGGCTGGGCATGCCAGATACTAGAGAGCATTTGACTGGTAACGATTTGATGGGATGACAAGAATAAAACTGTTATTCTATTTAGGCGGAAGGGACAAACTACAAGCTTCACATGTTTATATAGGTTTTATATCTTCTAAACACTGATTTTGTCACTGTTTGGTGTGTGCTAGCTATTGGATATTCTAAAAACTAACAATACTGATACTAACATCTAAAACATTTTATTTTCATTTCATGGGGCCTTTGATGTCACTATTACATTATTCCACTCTTCCAATGTAGAAGTTGACCAAATGTAGAAGAGTGACTAAAAAGAGTGACCAAGCTTATTGAGACGAGGATACTAGCCACCCTCTAGAAGCGCCTCCTGTGTTTAACTTCAAATTGCAATCGCCAATCTTAAAATGTCTCACCTATCCCAAAGTGTGGGCAGCTCATCCTGCAGGCCAACATTGAGATCATCAAAAACCCTCTGGGCCTTTTTCAAATCCTCTTCAGCCTACATGCACATAGATATGACACATAGGTTCAATTAATGATAGCAGTTACAAAAGTAGTACACAACTACAAATAGTGTTCGGGACAAGCAAAAAGACTCAATTACTTTTGCAATCCTCTTCTCATTCCTCATGGTTGAAGTCTGAAGAGTCTCAAGATGGTGCCTCGCACTGTCATAGTCAATTAACTTCCTGCTTCTCTTCGCTACGCGCATCTGGAGGGGGGAAAACACTTGTGGTTACGATGGTTACACTTCAGCTCAATGGACTTATTCACAGCACTGGCACATGCTTCAGCCTAAATGCTTTGGCTCATGAAAATATGAATACATTATTGAAAATGAATTCACGAGTAGAACGACACCTTGAGATCTGGGAACTGAGTCAGATATGTTTCCAGCGTGTTGATGGTGGAGTCCACTAGTTTCTGATGAAAGTCCTCCCACAGAGCGTCACAGTTCTGCAAACAAGGCGGGACAGCCATCAGCAGGATTAACACACCTCATCGTGAGGGCTTTAACACACAATCTACTTCACGAGGCTTTAAGGAGAGACACTGCAGGCAAAACACTGCACCTGTCAGTCTCCAGATTTGGACATTTTCATAAAGGTGTTTTTTAGTGTAAATAAAATATCCAAAATACACTTTTAAAGGGATCGTTTAACCCAAAGCTCACCCTCAAGTGGTTCCAAATGTTTATTTCTTTATGTTGTTGAGCACAGAAGAAGATATTTTGAAGAAAGCTGAAAACATGTAATCATTGACTTCCATAGCAGGGAAAATAAAGACAGGTTACAGGTTTCCAGCTTTCTTAAAAATATCTTCTTTAGTTTTCAACAGAATAAAGAAACTAATAAAGGTTTGAAACATGTAAAGGGTGAGTAACTGAATAAAAGTTTTGGGGTGATCTAGTGTTTACTTAGTTGCACTTTATGAATATGTGTCTGTTTCAAATACAATATATATTTGCAAAGCCTGTTTTCTCAAATATGAACAATATTATTGTTCATTATTATTAATACTAAACGATAAATCTCTTGTTCAGCCATACTCACATAGATTAGTTTACACTTTCCAGTTTTACAGATAATATGTGATGTGTTCTGAAGTGTTTTACAGAGATTTATTTTTTATATAGAATTTGCCTGAATATATACACCCACCGGCCCCTTTATTAAGTATACCTTACTAGAACCGGGTTGGACCTTCTTTTGCCTTTAGAACTGCCTTAATCTTTTGCGGTATAGATTCAACAAGGTACTGGAAACATTCCTCAGAGATTTTGGCCCACATTGACATGATAGCATCACACAGTGCAGATTTGTCGGCTGCACATTCATGATGCAAATCTGCACCACATTCAAAGGTGCTCTATTGGATTTAGATCTCTTGAATGTGGAGGCCATTTGAGTACAGTGAACTATTGTCATGTTCAAGAAACAAGTCTGAGATTATTCAAGCTTGATAACATGGTGCATTATCCTGCTTGAAGTAGCCATCAGAAGATGGATACACTGTGGTCATAAAGGGATGGACATGGTCAGCAACAATACTCAGGTAGGCTGTTGTGGTCACATGATGCTCAGTTGATACTAATGTGCCCAAAGTGTGCCAAGAAAATATCCCCCACACCATTACACCACCACCACCACCTGAACCACTAATACAAGGCAGGACTGTTGTCTTTCTATTAGCTCAGACCAGTCTGGCCATTCTCCTCTGTCCTCTGACATGAACAAGGCATTTGCACCCACAGAACTGCTCACTGGATATTTTCTATTTTCTCCTTTTCTAATCATTCTCTGTAATCCCTAAAGATAGTTGTGCGTGAAAATCTCAGTAGATCAGCAGTTTCTGAAATACTCAGATAAGCCTGTCTGGCAACAACAATAATGCCACGTTCAAAGTCCCTTAAATCACCTTTCTTCCCCATTCTGATGCTCGGTTTCCACTTCAGCAGATCGTCTTGACCATGTATACATGCCTAAATGCATTGAGTTGCTGCCATGTGATTGGCTGATTAGAGATTTGTATTAACGAGCAGTTGTACCTAATAAAGTGGCCGGTGAGTGTACATTTACTTCCACAAAAATATTCAAATTTCTCTTTATTAAAAAAAGTGTTATAAAACAAAATACTCAAAATATGCACCAAAAGCAAAAGAGTAGATTATTGAATATAACTTCAAATAATGTTCAGCTTTCTGTATTGAAATGTCAATATTTATTGAAATAATACCTCATTTGCATAGTTGCAAACCTAGTTTGCATAGTTGCACAAACATAGTCATAATACATAAAATGTTTGTGATTCGTAAATCAATCAACTAGGGAGGAATAAAGGTGACTATTACTTAATATTTTAAACCCTATTCACCTACAGTGTCTTGGCTTCAATGTTATTCTGTGGCTCCTGCAACATAAACAGATGAGTTTAGGTGTTGGATTTATGATTCAGCAGTAGGGAAATTAAAATCTAATTATGCTCTTACTCATTCACAGAGGAAGCGAATCAGACTCAGGAAGCTGAAAATCATCGCTCTTCCCCCTCGGTGAGGTGTGAGTAAACAAAAACGAGCGTCCTTGGGTAAATTAAATTAAAACCCTCTGAGGACAGTGTTGAGTCACAGCCTCACTCTCATACTACAAATGACATATGTCATTATCCACTATTAATAACTCACTCCCTCAAACCACATCATCTGTGTACAGATGGGAGGTTTGATTATTTTTTTTTTGTTTATTAAAATCATCAGTTTGACAGATTTTTATCTTGACAGTAATCATAAGTTCATCTGTTAATATGTGACATTCTCTGCTGTTAAAAAGGTGTCATAAAATGTTATACAGCTTTATATATATATATACACACATACAGTGCATTCGGAAAGTATTCATAGCGCTTAACTTTTTCCACATTTTTTATTTTACAGCTTTATTCCAAATAGTTTAAATTCATTTATTTCCTCAAAATTCTACACACAATACTCCATAATGACAATGTGAAAAAAGATTTTTTGAAATTGTTGCGAATTCATAAAAAAAAAAAAAAAAATCACATTTACATTAAGTATTGAGCAAAGGCTGTGAATACTTGTTGATGCACCTTTGGCAGCAATTACAGCCTTAAGTCTTTTTGAATATAATGCCACAAGCTTGGCACACCTTGAATTTGGGAATTTTGTCCTATTCAATTTTGTACCTCTTAAGTTCTATCAGGTTGGATGGGAAGCGACGGTGTACAGCCATTTTCAGATCTCTCCAGCCAATGTTCAATAGGATTTAGGTCTGGACTCTGGCTAGGCCACTCAAAGACATTCACCGAGTGGTGAAGTCACTGCATTGATGTTTTGCCAACACCATGCTTCACTGTAGAAATGGTATTAGCCTGGTGATGAGCGGTGCTGGGTTTTCTCCAAACGTAACGCCTGGCATTCACTCCAAAGAGTTACATTTTAGTCTCATTAAAATTTAGTCTCATCCTTTCGGCAAATTCCAGGTGGGGAGTGGCTTCTGTCAGGCCACTCTACCATACAAGCCTGATTGGTGGATTGCTGCACAGATGGTTGTCCTTCTGTAAGGTTCTCCTCTCTCCAGAGAAGAACGCTGGAGCTCAGACAGAGTGACCATTGGGTTATTGATCACCTCCCTGACTAAGGCCCTTCTCCCCCAATCACTCAGCTTAGATAGCCGGCCAGCTCTAGGAAGAGTCTTCCACTTATGGATGATGGAGGACACTGTGCTCATTGGAACTTTCAGAGCAGCAGAAATCTTTCTGTAACCTTCCCCAGCCTTGTGCCTCCAGACAATCCTGTCTCGGAGGTCTACAGACAATTCCTTTGTCGTCATGCTTGGTTTGTGCTTTTGACATACACTGTCAACCCTGGGACCTTATATAGACAGGTGTATGCCTTTTCAAATAATGTCCAATCAACTGAATTTACCACAGGTGAACTCCAGTTAAGCTGCTGAAACATCTCAAATATGATCAGTGGAAACAGAATGTACCTGAGCTCAATTTAGAGCTTCACGGCAAAGGCTGTGAATACTTGTGTGAGTTTTTAGATTTTTTATTTTTAATAAATTTGCAACAATTTCAAAAAAATCTTTTTTTCACATTGTCATTATGGGGCATTGTGTGTAGAATGTTGAGGAAATAAATGAATTTAATTCATTTTGCAATAAGACTGTAACATAAAAAATGTGGAAAAAGTGAAGCGCCATAAATACTTTCCAGATGCACTGTACAGATTTTCCAACACATTTTAAAACATAGTTTAAACCATTTTTTAAATAGTTTAAATATCTAATTTCAATTAACTCTTTTCATCTGTCTTTGCCCTGAAAATGGTACATAAATATTTTACTAGTTATTTTGCAAGATACTTATATTCAGCTTTAATGCTATTTAATGGCTTAACTAGATTAATTGCTAACTATATACACACAATTCATACTATATACACACTTTTCAAGATTTGAGGTTGGTATATTAGTTTTTTTTTTACTTTGACAAAAGAAATACCTTATGCTCAACAAGGCTGCATTAAATTAAATGTATTATTAAAAGCAATATTTAAACATACGTGTTGCCTATAATATAACACATTTAGAATAAAATAAAACAGTGTATTGTTTTATTAATAATATTGATAACATTATTATATATGTAAAATATTATTTGAATATTAGAATATTTATATTAGAATATCAGCATGAGTTTACATATATATGGTTTTCTATATAAAAGGAAATAAAATCCATTAAATATATTAAATGAAGCATTCTGTGGTTCCTATTTAATAGCAAAAACAGGTCACAATACCCATCTCTTTTTAATGAATAACAGTTATAGACATATTTACGGTAATGCCAGCTATTGAATTTGCTGTATGAGAATTTAAACAGCCTGAGGATAATTATGACCAGCAGACATGACCCCTTCTGAATCTATCTTATAAATCGCCTGTGAAATGCACATGCATCGGCTGCATAATAGACCTTAATGGCTCAGTGACTTGACCCCATTTTCCCTAAAAGGTGCAGCAGTTTTAGATTTGGCTCTGATACTGAGGACAAATCAGTTACTGTTGTGAGGGATTATAAAAACTCCTGCAAGTTCTTAAACCCCAAAACTGATCAGGGCTGGGTTTACCGATAACAATGTATCTTAGCTCTTAAGAGAGCTCTCTAAGTTATAAACGCCTGTCGCAATTCCATGTGTGTTTCCCAAAATGCATATAACATGAACATGTGAGATCTACATGTTACTTAAAGAGTCGCTGTCCATTAGCATAGTGCTGAAATGTAACCTTATATCGAGTCATAATCAGAAAGTTTTTCACAATAATGATCATCTGATGTGAGATACAATTAAGATTGTCTACAAAACATCTGCCTTCATGCTGAGGCACTGACAAAATGGCTGAGAAAAAAACTTGCCCAATTGATGGCCAAAATGTGGATGTTATTAGTCCGGCATGTCCGCAAGTCATTGACAGATTTGAGCTTATCCCTATTTTCTGCACTCTTTTAAACATATTTCCCATATTCTTTAATTAATTTTGTCACATCATTTAACTTAGCTATGTATTTCTTTCATTTTCACTTATTTTTAATTATTTAATTTATAAATTTGTTAAAAAGACTAATAAAGTTTCCAATGAAGTATCAAAATCTTGAATTATAATCAAACTGCACTTGAAAAAAGTTAAATAATATGTCAACTGTCTTGCAGATGGCCTTATAATTTAAAGTCCTCTTGCGATTCCTGTAGATTTTTAATGATTACTCCAGAGTACTGTATACAAATATTATCAAGTGCTAGTTAACTTACGATGCTTTGGGGAAACCGGACTTAACAATATCAGTTGTTATAATTTTTTACGATGTACTTAGACTTACGATGCTTTTGGGAAACAGAGCTCAGAGTATTCTTTAGTAGGAAGATGATTTCTAATCTTCAAATGAACACAATGCCAAAGGTCATTTGCTTTATTTTCACTCACTTTTCTGACAGATCTTAAGAATTGATTCAGAATAGATTTAAAAGTATTATTACTTGTCTATAAATCACTAAATGGCCCAGGACCATGCTCACTGAATACAAACCTAACAGATCCCCCAGATCATTAGGATCAAGTAAACTAGAAATTTCAAGAGTTCAATCAAAGCAGGGTGAATCCGCCTTTAGCTACTACGCCAACTTTAGCTACTTTATTCTTGTTTGTACTTTGAATTACCCTTGTGTATGAAATGTGCTATATAACTCTACTTTTTGTATTTTGTATTAATATTATATGTTAGGCACCTGGGGTCTGAGAGTAACGCAATTTCGATTCTCTGTATGTCCTGTACACGTGGTTGAATTAAAAATAAAGCTGACTTTGACTTTGACTTTGATATAAATAAACTTGCCTTGCCTTGCCTTAGGCATAAAAACCTGTAAATAGAAATCAGAACTTATCCTTAATTTTTCAGAAGCTCTTTTGATGTGGTGTTACATATGCAGCTACTCAGCATTTTTTAACAGTCATTCATATGATGGCCCTCATCTTCTTAACTCAACTAACATCTTACTAAAATAGACAAATATCTTTATTATAATATTGACAATATTCTGTTTTCCCTGCTGTATAAATGCATGTTATTAATGCATGGACGATTGCTATGGACAAAACACTGTAATTCTGGCTACCTTTCCTATGGTCATGACATCATCCTTGCCGTGCCAGTCAGGCTCATATACTTCATGTAAGGACTCTGTCAGGTTCATAGAGGCTTGCTGCATCCCTGCAATTATAACAGAAAGACACAGCAGTTCAGTGTGGGCTAGAGCAAGCACGTGTATGTACTAGCATGTGTGTATTTTGCAATGGTTTACCTTTAACAGCGGCTATGTAAGCCTTCATCTCCCGCTGTAGC
Source organism: Danio tinwini (assembly GCA_903798205.1). NCBI lineage: Eukaryota > Metazoa > Chordata > Actinopteri > Cypriniformes > Danionidae > Danio > Danio tinwini. The sequence continues at coordinate 19,700,392 of CAIGQZ010001336.1, read as the reverse complement.
CTAGAGCCCTCAAACTGTGGATCAAAACAAAACAGAGAGATTTTATTGTTGGTTCAACACATCAGGTGATAAACCATGACAACATTACATTGGCTTTAATATGGTGAGGGTTTAATTCCGATAAGTCAATCAGTTTCTCAAGAAAAATAGCAGTGATTTTTATAAAAGCACAAAGTGTTCAGTTTTTTTGAAGGTACTTCATTATGCTGTGCAAGGCTACATATGTCAAGCTTCTGTCACTTCTATCTAGTGTATTTTTCTGGGTTTACTGAAGCTCTTTGATCTTGTCTTTGTGTATTATTTCGGTTGCCAGTAATACTGTAAAATTTAAAAGTGCGCTGTAAATTAACACTTACAATTTTGCTGTAAAACTACAGCACAGTTTTAATTGTTAACTTACATTGAGCTTGTATATTATGCCAGAAATACTGTAAAAATGGCCAGTAATGTAAAGTTTACTAGCGCACTGTAAAATAATAATTGCAATTGTCTTGTTCAGTTTCACTGTGAGTGCACAGAACTGTTCTTCATTTCCTCACGGTGCACTCATGATGTATCAAAGGCCAATAATTTTATGTAATATAATTCTGTAAAATAATATGTAATATTTTATTGGCTGTGTGTTCTTGTGTTGTGTCTTGGGTGAGCACATGGCTTTGTTTTGTTTGTTTCTGTATGCTTTGGTTTATTGTATAACCATGCTCCTCTTATTACCTCATTATTGGTTAATCTTCCACACCTTGTCTCCTTTTTTTACCCTTTCGTAACGCCCTTATTAATTAATTTACTAACTTCTTTTACCCCATTGTAAAGGAATAGTTCACCCAAAAATAAAAAATTACCCTATAATTTACTGACCTTCAAGCCATCTCTGTGTCTATGATGTTTTCTGTCAGACGAACTAGGGCTGTGCAAAAATATCGATACATCTAACTATTGCGATAATTTCTTTTACGATAGTGTATCGATAGTCCAACCTCAAGTATCGATTTAAGTTGTGCTAAACGACCTCCTCCTCCGCTCCTGTAGATGTCGCTAACGCGCGATCAACAAAACGCCAAGTGGTACGGTATCAGAAGTAAGCAAGAGTGAGCATGGCGAAAAATATAAAGATGCCTCCAGCTTTTAGAGCTGACGTGTGGCTGCACTTTGGTTTTAATGCTATACCAGGGCGTACTGAATTAGACAAAAAAAAAAAACATTTGTAAGCTTTGCAATATATATTGTTCTCTGTTCAATCACACTGTGCAGTTGTAATGAATTGGAATGATGGAAAATAAATTGGAATTGGAATTTTAAATTGTCTGCCGACTTTATCAAGTTGTCAATATAATGTGACACACATACTAATACAAACTATTGCAATATATCACAATATTTATTGTATCGCAATATAAAATATTATTCATGATATATTGTATCGTGACCCATGTATCGTGATGTTTATTGTATCGTGAGGCCCTTGCCAATACACAGCCCTAAGACGAACACGGTCAGTTTAAAACTTTAATTAAATTAGTTTAAAATTTTATCCTGTCTTTTCTATCATTTATAATGGTGTTGGATAGTGGCTTAAATTTTAAAGCTTTTAAAAAATATATAAATCCATCGTAAAACTAATAAATACATGTATAGAGCACAAACAATGTGTTTTTGTAACAAAAATATTTCATTTTTTATTATAAATTTCAATTACTGGCTTATATTGGTGGGCAAATGCACGTTATGCACGACTGAGATATATAAAATATGGTGCATGACGTAAGAGGCCTCCGGGAGTAGACGCATCTCTATGGAACCACTGGTCAGTTTGTTTATGACAGAAGATGACGTTGAACAAGAAAGCTTGATGGCTTGGCATTACTGTATTACATTATAAAGTAAATTACTCTTACAATGCATACATGTGTCTACCTGTCTTATGTCATGCGTCATACATGGTATAAGTCAGTTACGCATAATGTGCATTTGGCAGCAACTGGAAATCAGTGATTGGAGTTCATAATTTAATGTGAAATATTTTTCTTACAAAAACACATTGATTCGCTTCATAAGACATGCGTTATTTCTCTGGCAATGTAGTGAGTTATATTTACAGTAGATTAATGTGCTTTTGGAAGCTTATAAAGAAAAGCCACTCAACACTATTATACAGCATGGAAGTGTGAAAATACACTGACTGTGTTGGTCTGACAGAAAAAAGTTATATACACAGAGGATGACTGAGGGTAAGAAAATTATAGGATAATTTGCATTTTTGGGTGAATTATTTCTTGTACATATAGGTCTTCAATTGAGACCTTAGCAGGACAGAATACAAGCAGAAATTAAAATGCCCCACAGACTGATTTATTTGTATTTAGGTAAATGATTTAAAAATATCATTTATATTTTGCAATAAAAGCAGCAAAAAACTCTTCAAAATGCACACCCTATAATTATTCTAGCACCAAGCAGTAGAAAGTAATTGCTGTCCGTGGTGCTGAAATCACAACGCCACATTGGAAAATGCAGCCATTCATACAAAAGATGTGCTCACAATGAGCTCTTCAGTCAATGCAGCAGATGGAAGTCATTTCATTCTCTGCACTCCATACAAGGCTCAGCAGTCCTGAAACAGCAAACGGCTGCAAGGATTCTTGAAATGAAAAGCCCAAATGACAACCTCTATCAGATTTGATAATCTTTCTCCATCTAATCCAGCTGAATATTGTACCTTTCGATGCAGAAATCTGAAATATGTTAGGATTATTCATGAAAGCATGAATAATTTAATCTCTCCTGAGAGAGAAATTAAACACACAGGAAGTTTTAAGTAAAGATTTTAGTGTTGTTTGTACCTAATAGCACCTTGTGGCCACAAGCAGGTCATTTTATGTAGCATATTAAAGGTGAAAAATTGTGAAAATCTGAGTTTTTCTTTGTTTAAGTCTTCTGTGGAAAAAAGAAAACTCAGTAACTTGGGTTGTGTTGGTAAGCCTTTTTCTTCAATGGCTGTTCTGTTTTCGGCACCCTTGTAATATAATAATACTACCTCGTTATCTACATTTTTACAGGTTAACTGCTTTACATACAAGGGTCAGTTCGAGGCTGTTCCTAAATGATGGGTCAAGACCAACACTTCATGCTCTATCTTCATACCCAAACAACTGTATCACTTTTTAAAAAAATATTCCATTCTGGGTGTGATTGTTAACATGCTGTGAGCTTAATGTGGTAAAAGTTACAATTGTCAATAGTTATATCACTAGAATTATCCCAAAAACACTCGGTGTAATTAAGAAATGCACATTTATTATGCCTGAGTTTTCATGTTTTCTGTGACGATAAGACAATTTTACTATAAAGTTTATTTGCAAAGGCCACCACAGTGGAGCATAGCAGTAACACAGAAAAACACAGACTGACATAAATGTATTGGTAATTTATGACATTTTGTCTGTTTGAGATTTTGTCTTTCTGTTGCAATAGCATGTATAGTCCTCTTCCGATTTTGAAAAGCAGTAGCTAATTTGCTTTTAAAGGTCCTATGAAATTAAATTAAAAAATTTTTGGTGTTAGTATCAGTGTTGTTAGCTTTTAGGAAATCTATAAGCTTGTGTGCTTAAAAACAGCGACAAAATTAGCATTGAAAAGATATAAAGCTGATATAAACATGTAAAGCTTGTAGTTTGTCACTTCCGCCTAAATGGATCAACGGTTTTATTCATGTCCCCTCTTACTTCAGTTTCTCATCAAATCGTGACCAATCAAATGCTTTCTAGTATCTGACATGCTCCGCCCCCTTAAGACGCTGTACATTTGCTTTTCATTTGATGAGCTTGATCTCAACCACTCTCACTGGCAGAGCTTTGATGAAACAAAACACTATTGGCCGTTTTTTTTAAAAAGGGTCAAGAGCTACACTGTGTCCCACCCTCTCTTAGTTTCTACTAAGATTACGTCAAACATCGAATAAAAATGTCTTTGTTAACATGCTGTGAGCCTGATGTGACAAAAGTTACCATTGTTAAGAGCTATATCATTAGATTTATCCCAAAAATGCTCACCATTAGTAATTAAGAAATGCACAGTGATTATGTACGTTTTTCACCTTTTTTGTGACAATAAGGTTTAATAACTTATTTGCATACGCCACCACAGTGGAACATAGCAGTAACACAGAAAAACACAGAATGACATAAATGTATTCACTAATCCATTAAGAAATATCCAGTGTAGGTAAACACCAGTACAAATGGTGCATATCATAAGTAGATATTCTTCCTCTCCGTCATTGTCTGACTCTGTCTAAATATTTTAATATGCTTTTGGTCATTTCTGTTGCAATAGCATGTATAGGCTTTTGAAAAGCAGTAGCTAATTTGCATTTTACAGTCCATGAAATTAAAATAAAGTTAGTATCAGTATTGTTAGTTTTTAGGATATCCATAAGCTAGAGCGCACCAAAACCATGCCAAAAGTCACGTTTAGAAGATACAAAACTGATCTAAATATGTAAAGCATGTAGTTTGTCACTTCCGCCTAAACGATTTTATTCACGTCACCTCATACTTCAGTTTCTCATCAAATCTTGACCAATCAAATGCTCTCTAGTATCTGACAAGCCCCTCTTCTTCAAGATTGTTCAATTTTTATTTGATGCGCTTGTGATCAAACACTCTCACTGGTACAGTTGTGATAAAACAAAACACTATTGGCTGTTTTTTAAAAAGGGGAGGGGCTACACTATGTCCCACCCTCTCTTCATGTTTCGGTTAAGATTACGTCAAACATTGAATAGAAAATGCACATTTCAAAGCACTTCAAGGGACCTTTAAAGGCACATGTTTTGCTCCAATTGGAGCAGATTATATATATTTAAGTAATAAATGATCAATAGGTTTTGTCAAGCTCAAATTTCTGGATAAGCCAAATATTTCATTTACATTTAATTTTGATTAAAGGAATAATATATGGTTGTTGAACATTACACAGTCTGAAATGGGACTGACTGACATTATCTGACTGACAGCATTTCACACTCCCTTATGTTGAAAATTGATGTGCCTGGTATCTCAGTGCAGTTAATGGCTCCATGTCTCTGCTTCAGCGAGTGTTTCATGAGCCAGATTGGCAGCATATGGTGTGTGGGTTCAGTTTTGGCTGTGACTGGTATCCTCCATTTGTAGTGATTGACTCTGACTCAGCAAATTTAATACCAAACCAATTCATTCTGCATGGCTCTATTTAAAGCACCTATCACTTTTTGACTATAGGAAGTGCAGAGCAGAAAGTCATCGATGTGGTGTGTGTGTGCATAAACGGTTAAAATGAGAGAAGAAGTTTGGAGGTGAGCGGAGGAGAGGAGAGTGTTTCTGGAAGCACAAGCACACTGGAGCATAAAGCAGTCTAATCAGGATTAGTGAGGACAGGTGGAGAGGGTGGGATTAGACTGCTGCTTTTTCCTTAGCAAACACACACTTATGTCTGAACTACACACTTCTCACTCTATCTGGCCTCACAGACATTTAATTTCACCTCGAAATTTAATAGCATAGCTTATTAATCATTAAAGTGATCATATTTGAGAGTAAATTATTTTGGTGTTAAATACCGAGCTGGAGGAGACATGGTGGTTTGCAGTAATAAAGCCAATATTATTTTTACAGCTGTGTATATGAACTATGGTATATTTGCAATTATGGGGATACAATTGTTATACCGTTATTATAAATAATTGTATTGTTTATATTGCTATTATACAATTATTCATAATTATGAATGGGGCTGGGCGATTTGGCCTAAAATCTAAATCTCGATTAATTGAACATTTTTACTCTATTACGATTCATGAATGATTATTTTTTAACTTTCTTGTCGGCTTAGTCCCTTTATTAATCTGGGTTCATTCCACAGCGGAATGAACCGCCAACTTATCCAGCACGATTTTACACAGCGGATACCCTTCCAGCTGCAACCCATCTCTGGGAAACATCCACACACTCATACACTACGGACAATTTAGCCTACTCAATGCATTCATATATATGAGATGTTGAATAGCATAAGTTACAGCATTAGTCCACATATTTTTTAATAAAGAGAGAATAGGGAAAGATTTCTTAAGAAAGAGAGAATTATATTTGTGGCAGTGCCTTTGTAGTATTTTGCTATTGAAGTGTTTTAATGATGGCAATAATGAGAATCATTTAGACTGTGAAGACTTTTTAGACAAAAGAGAAAGTGTGGTTCATAGTCTTAATCCTTTTAGCAACTCAAATAAGCTAAAGACAGTGAATGGACATATTTCCACTAACATCAATCATTCTCATTTAAAAGTGATGTTTAACCACAGAATGAGAGAAAAGAATAGAGATTTTGACTGTTTAAGCATGAGGTGGATCTCTGCTGCTGCTGGTGGGAAAATCAATCCAGCACACCAACCAACCAAAGTGCCAGTAAGCCAGCTGAAAACAGCATCGCCCAATAGATCAGACTCATCTCACCTCCTGTCTTTTGAAGTTCTGCACACACTGCTCAAACTGTTCATCTTTCGTCTCATCCGCCTTTCCCAACTTCTGCAGAACCTGAAAACAGAGACAAAAAACATTAAGTTATGATGTGAATCTAACATTTTGCAATTAGGTCCATACATCTGTAAATATTCTGTATTCTGTGAATGAGAAATTATTTAAAATCTTGTCGCTAAATAAATCCATAAATTCAGAATTAGTCAATGAGCATTAGAGGACGCTTCGCCATGTTGCCAGATCTTGTTATTATAAACATTGCATTTTTTGACTTCTCTTTAGCTATTCTGTATCTCATTAACAAAATTTTCAGGGCTTGCTTTTTTCTTTATATGTAATGTAATGTGTATTTATATAGCGCATTTATTGTGTATGGATATACACCCAAAGCGCTTTACAATCATTAGGGGGGTCTCTCCACACAACCACCAGTGTGCAGCATCCACTTGGATGATGCAACGGCAACGGCGCCAGTACGCTCACCACCAGAGATGTATAGTAACGAAGTAGAACTACTTCACTACTGTACTTAAGTACTAAAAGGTTGTATCTGTACTCTACTGGAGTATTGTTTTTTTCTCCTACTTCTACTTTTACTTCAGTACATATTTTCGATGAGCTTAATACTTTTACTCCAGTAGATTTTTTTATGTGTTGCATAGTTACTCGTTACAATTATAAAAATGTTACGAATCAATCATTCATTGATCAGACGATCAAAGAAGACAGTGCTTCCTGCCTGCATTGAGAGCACTTTAGTTTGTTTTAGACATGGAAAACCCAGAAATTCCACCTTCAACTCCTTCACTTTTAACTGTTTGGCAATGAGGAAAAAGACCACCCGTGACCCTATTTAGAAGCACTGTTTGCATTTGTCGGAGTGAAAGACAGTTCATATAGAATGAAGTGCATACTCTACCGTCAGATTTGAAGAAACATGTCAAGTTAAAGATAATATAATACACAAAACAGCAGTTTGAGCTATTCATAAGAGCTAGATAAGTTAACTACCGTTAGCTACCCGCAGTTCATATTATGCTGTAATGTTCACATAACGTTAACTGTCTATCATAAAGGCTGTCACGCTGAATGGTGTTTTTGACCCATCATATATATATATATATATATATATATATATATATATATATATATATATATATATATATATATATATATATATATATTATTTATATAATAAATCGTAAACCATGGTTATTTTTGTTCTGCTTAATCCTGTGCCCCAAAAAAGATATTTACAATAAACAAAACAATGTCTTTTGACTGCTTTTTTAAAAATAACTACATAACGCAATACTTATACTTTCAGTACCTGAGTAGTACATTTTTAAATAAACTACTTGCAATACTTAAGTACAAAACATGTTAAATAGTTTAGTACTTCCACTTAAGTATTGTGCTTAAAGAGCACTTCAGCTTCTACTCAAGTCACTTTTTTGATAGAGCACTTGTATTTTTACTTAAGTCTGGGTCTCTAGTACTTTATACATCTCTGCTCACCACACACCAGCTACTGGTGGAGTAGAGAGACAGTGATAGAGCCAATTTTGGTGGATGGGGATGATTGGGAGGCCATGATCGTGAGGGACTTTGGCCAGGACACCGGGGTTACACCCCTACTCTTTACGAGAAGTGCCATGGGATTTTTAGTGGCCACAGAGATTCAGGACCTCGGTTTAACATCTCATCTGAATGACGGATATGTTTGTTTTTGTAGCAATATCTGGCAACACTGCATTGCCGGCACTTAAATTGACAGGTAGTCATCAAAAAAGGAGCATGCAGATAGTTTATTCAAAAGGAGACCATATTTAGTCAAACAAATGCAATAACCATCATTATATTATCTATATGATTAAGTCAAAGGCTATCTTAATAGCGGGATAATAACCCATGTACAACAGATCTGTAAAACAACAGAATGAAGGATGAAGGCTATGCTATTTCCATAAAGGGACAATTTGCACAAAACTGTAAAGATTAATTCTGACGAATGCCTGTATGATATATTATGTTTGCACAGCAGCCTCATGAGGGAATCCTCTAACAGAGAGAGATCACCCTGTGAACAGTATCACAGACACACAAAGAATGAGCGAGGGGAGGAAAAATGGCCATAAACTACACTAGTCTGTCAAGTCGCTTTGCCAAAAAGAGGACTTTAGTCACATGACAGCCTCATTGCCTACCCATAGTGATAAACACATGAAAATTGCTGTCATCTGTTACTCAAACACTGCACTTGCTTAAAACAAGACGAGTGTCTAGAATTAATCAATACATACTTTTTTTTATTTATTGCAAATTTTAATTCAACACAGAGAATGTACAATGTAATACAATTGCAACATACAGTTAATAGAAAAAATGAGCAGGTTCTGAGTAAACACTACGATAGAAGGCTTTGTAGTCCCATTACAAAGGCAATGGGTGTTTGCTATGGCAAACAAACAGCATTGTGGGTTTTCAAACTGCGCTGAATAAAAATGATGTCTCAACAATTTTGCAAACAATTAAAAAAAGAAAAAACAAGTAACATATTAAGTTTAAAAATGTCATGAACCGATAGATTATATTAGATAGATTATTATTATTTGTTACAGAGTGTGAAGTTAACCAAACATTATTATATCCTTTTATTGACCATCTTCTATCTGTAAAAATAGTTCTGTCAGGCAAATGCAAACCTGTGTTTTTTGTTGATTATAAAATATTATGTAAATTTATGTGTGGATTATGTAATATCAAATATTTTTGAGCTCCTTAAGGTAACAATTGCATGTTTTAAACAGTCTAATTCAAATGCAATAACAAAGAGTTTTAAAGCTTTAGAAAGGCACATTATGAAAAAAAAAACTGAACTGTGAAAAAATGTGAACTACTGTAAATATACATAAACTTTGTTAGATCAGCAGTATTCCCAAATGTATTTTAGATCTGGGTCTGAACAAGCAACATGGTTCAAATAGAATTTTTTATTTTTTTTATTTTTTTTTTTTTTACAAATGACAGGGTTTTTATGCTTACTGTTTTGTTGTTTATTTGCTGTATGATGCCACTTTATGAAATTATTAGCTCATCTTCTTATGTGATCACTTTTGTTGAGTGTCAACATTTTTTACACTGATTAATGTTATTGGGTTAATTCACTCCATAATGAAAATTAAGATTTTTAAATCAAATAACAAAAGCTTATATCAGTTCATTGAATTTACTTAAAACTCAGATGCTCGGAGGCCTAAAACTCAGATTTTTAAAAAAACAATGACAGGTTGAGTGGCAAAATTCATGTCTTCTGATAAGACATTTTTTAAGAGGGACAGTTTTAAATTGTCCTTTTACTCATCTATAAAAATTGATCTCACGCTGAGTACGTTTACATGGACATCAATAATTCAATTTTAGTATGATTGAGACAATACTCTGATTAAGAGTCGACTATATAAACAGTGATTGTTGATTAATTTAATCTTATTAAGGTCATAATCAAACTAAACAAAAATAGAATTAAGACATCTGGAGTATGCCGATTTTAGTCACATTATTGAAGTGCGGTACAGACATGTACACACCATAATCAAACTATTACCGTCATGTAGGATTTTCGCCACATTTTGTGACAAGATAGTCTATACACACACGGCTGTTTGACACTATTCTCTGCAACTACCGAGTCAGTGAAAGACCACAGACCCACACTTTGCAAAATGCTGAGTTTTTTATCCCCACTTGGCGTGCGGAATCTAACTCCATTAAAACAACACTCTTCCAGCAGTTCATACTCACATCCAATATCTCATTTGTCACGTGGGGCATGCATGAAATGTTCCTGCATGAAAGCGAAAGTGCCAAACTGTAGTTGAAGTCAACAAATTTATAAAAAAAATCACCTGAAATTACATGAAACTCCAGAGGAATTGTGGATAGCGCCGTAATGCAATGACATTAATTGAATTATGTGCTATAACATGTAAAACGGGATCATGAAAGAAACATTCAAAAAGCAACTCATGTAAACGCCTTAATCATATAATACTATACTATAAACTTATATACTATAAGATACTATAAACATGTTTGTATAAAAATAGCATGTATGTATACCTGTAGCTGCAGAAACACTTCTAAAACCCTAAAGAAAACTTGAAATGGCACATTTACAGATAAGAAACAAATGTTTGATTAGTTTGTGTGTGTGTGTGTGTGTGTGTGTGTGTGTGTGTGTGTGTGTGTGT
>CAIGQZ010001336.1:19649925-19682852 GCA_903798205.1 Danio tinwini | reverse complement strand
ATATATATATATATATACACACACACACATATCACACATATAGGCTTCAAATGCTCCACCATCATCCCAATAGCAAAGAAGCTGAAACAAACCAGGGAACTACGCAAGGATACTGTTTGTGGACTTCAGTTCTGCCTTTAACACCATCGCCCCATCACTGCTCGAGAACAAACTTACCCAGCTCTCTGTTCCTAACTCTGTCTGTCAATGGATCACCAGCTTTCTGACAGATAGACAACAGCTAGTCAGAATGGGCAAAATTACATCCGACAGCCGCACCATCAGCACTGGTGCCCCCCAGGGATGCGTTCTCTCCCCACTGCTCTTCTCCCTGTACACCAATGACTGCACCACAAAAGACCCCTCCATTAATTTTTTGAAGTTTGCGGATGAGTCTACTGTTATCGGCCTCATATGACGTATGGCGAGTCTGTATACAGACAGGAGGTGGGGTGGCTGGCTTTATGGTGCAGACACAACAACCTGGAGCTGAACACGCTCAAAACAGTGGAGATGATAGTGACCTTTAGGAGAAACCCCCCTGCACTCCCCCCACTCACCATCATGAACAGCACTGTGGCTGCAGTAGAATCATTCAGGTTCCTGGGCACCACCATCTCTCAGGATCTGAAGTGGGACATTCACATAGACTCTATTGTGAAGAAAGCCCAGCAGAGACTGTACTTCCTTCGTAAGCTGAGGAAGTTCAACCTGCCACAGGAGCTGCTCGTACAGTTCTATTCAGCTGTCGTCCAATCCATCCTCTGCACTTCAATCACCGTCAGCTCAGCTGCCAAAACTGACCTCTATACCATAGACTACAGCGAATAGTCAGTTTGACTGCTGAACAAATCACTGACACTACCCTTCCTACACTTTAAGAACTGTACTCTTCCAGAGTGAGTAAAAGGGCTTGCAAAATCACTCTGGACACCTCATACCCAGCACACTACCTGTTCGAACTGTTACCGTCTGGTCGGCGCTACAGAGCACCGAGCACAAAAACAGTCAGACACAGGAAAAGTTTCTTTCCTCAGGCCATCTACCTCATGAACAGTTAAATATTCCCCTACTGTGCTATAAACGTGCAATACTTTCTCATACGCACTTATACACAGCACCTTATAACAATATACAATGCAATTGTCACAAATATATACACAGGAGACCCAAATGCAAGTGAATGCAAGATGATTTATTAAAGAGTCACAACTGGTATTGATCTCACAAAATATTGTGTTGAGTAAGGATGCTCACACCAAGAATACAACACGCTAAACAGCGGTAAAAGTTCATCCGAGAAACAGCGCCATAGCAGTCTCTCACAGATATCTCACCAGATATTGAGGGAAGGGAAAGGTTAGCGTTATGGAGCAGCTCTCAAGGAAATCGTCACATTTACCCACGGTAAAGTTCATCAGAGTAGCGGATTGGGATGAAGTCTCTCACAGATAATGTCATCAGAGCATGCAGTTGTAACAACATCAATGAAACGAAGACGTGCCTTAGGTCCAAATGAAACAGGCTTATGGCGAAGACCCTCCACCAGAACGAGCGAGAGCGTCTAACAGGGAGCAGACACAGGAGTGAACAAACAACTGACTGATAATGCTATCTACAAAACACTGAACATATATAGCTCGCCGAAGGCGATAGAGCTGTGACTGATAGAAAACACCTGAGTGATGTGAGAGGTAACAAGACACGTGACAACCCAGCTGATGTAAACACACACACACACCACGCGGTGAAGATAACCCAAACAAAACACACACACTTCCCACACAAACACACACACACACATACACACACACACACACACACACACATGCAAGAAGAACAGAAAGATCCACAACCGTGACAGCAATACTTTCTCCATTTGCATTGGTACACAGCACCTTATAACCTGTATATTTACAACATATCTGTACATACAATTCAACATCCAGATTTTTTTTTTAATTTTTTTAACTTACTGTATCTCTAATGTCTAACATTATGTCTAATGTTATCGCCTTTTTCTTTTCTCATATTTAATTTTGTGTTGTCACTCGTCACTTTATGTACACTGGAAGCTTCTGTTGCCAAAAAAAATTCCTTGTGTGTGTGTGAAGCACACTTGGCAATTAAACTGATTCTGATTCTGAATCTGATTATATACCACACGAGTATAGTGATATGGCTGTATATTGGCACTAGTGGGAGGTGTTCGTTGTGCCTTGGTGTCCCACCAGTGATGATATACAGCCATATCGCACTGCTATGAGTGTTATATTGCGTTTATACAACAGTTCAACAGCATAATCGTGCATATAAAAAAGAAAATCAAACACGGTGAGTCTAAAAATCCTTTTGTATGGTAAAACTGGTGATTCTGCTGACATTTTGAGATTATAAGACTGAATGGCTTGAAATGCCATCAGTCTACAGAGATACCTCCCAGTATTTCTTTGTTGCAATTAGAATATCACAATAATTAACCCAGAAAAAGCTAAAGCAACTCATTAACTACCAGATTACTGTTGTGTTTGTGATAAGGAAAATGCTAAACACATGCGGGCATTTCTCCTTTCTTTCTTTTTACTGATTTAGTCTGCAGTAACGAAAACAGGAGACTCATTAAAAACAAACAGATGGCCAACAAAATGTAACTCAGTGTTATACAAAAAGTGGACAACACAAAATACATACATTCCTAATATGCGAGTCCCATCTCACACTCAATACACTACAATTACTATGGTATAAATACAGCACTAACATACAAAAGAGAGAGATCGACGTAGAAAGATGCTGGGTTTTTCCTCCTTTAAGAGCTTATTATGCTGTCTCTGTCGCCATCTTGTGGATTATGCTGTATCAGAAATTATAAATATTTAAAATAGACACTATCCTTTTTATCAATAACTGCATAGTTGCAATCTAAAACTACATTGCATCTATCAACATTGCTAATTACATTGTCTTGTTTTTTTGTGAGTATGTTGTATTTTGCACTGTCTGGAGCCAGCACCTAAGCATTTCACTCATCATAGCACACGTGCTGCTGATGATGTGACAATAAAAGTGATTTGATTTGATTTGACATTCTTGTCTAAAAAAAGCCTTGAAAAGTACATTGTTGTCCAACAGCTGCAATATTTGTTATTCTGTAGTGAGTTTACTGATCTGCTGTCACTCTATGTGGGCGGAGTAATACACAAGCGTGAAGAAGCTGTAGGAGTGCTGATATTGCATATTATATGTATATATATATATATGCGCAAAATATAATTAATGCTTATGCTTTACTTCACCTTTATCCTGTACACTCCTAAAAAAAGGTTACAAAAAGTAATGCCATTGTAGAATTTGATTCTACAAACCTTTAAGCAACTAAATATTAAAAGACCTGAAAAAATCTTTCATTAATTAATAATAAAAAAAAAAAACTTTTCAGCTATTAAGAGCAATTTAGGAATGAAAACTTGACATTTCTCATTGAGTTGATGCTTGTTGATGCTGATACTTGATGCCAATACTTTATAAATATATAAATATAATATAATAATAGGCCTATATATGTATTTTGAACATAATATTTTAAATCTGTGAGTATAAAAAAACTGATTCATTTATATCAGAACTCTGCAGATTTTAGATCTATTTCAAAAATATAAATTTTAGTATATATTTTTTGAATTCTGATCATTGCATTTCTGCCCTTAAACTGTTTTGGCCTACTTTTTAACTATCTCTAAATATCAGTTGGGCGGTTTTATAAAGACAATGCAACCTGGCAAAAAAAGTACACGTTTTAAGATAAATGTCACAGTCACATTTTTTTATTCCTTGGTAAAAACAAAATTCCATCCCTTAATTTATCACCAGCAGAAACTTTACAAGTCAAACTAAGTGCTGACATCTAGTGGATGAAAAATATCCTGCACAGATATTTGCAGGAAACTTTATTGGTGTCAATATAGAGCTCTTTTTTTGGTCAGATTTTGAGTTTAAATTCACACACGTGTTTCACTGGTCATATCTGGAAAGCAGACAAAACTGAAATATGGCAGAAGTGTGACAAGTGTGATGCAAATCATATATATTTTACATTAATGTAGGCTAAATAACTACCCTGGTGATGAAAAATTGTTGAATTTTCACACCATCCATCAACAATGAAGAAAACAAATTATTTCATATGGGATAGAATATTGATTACTGACTTCAGTGTAGTGGGAAATCAAAGACTTGGCTTATAAAAAGGACACAAATGAGATTCAGTATTGTGCAAGGGTATATCAGATTTTATTACAAGGACTTGGATAATGAAGGGTAAGTTTATATTCCAATGGGTTTCTCAAGCCACACAAAGAAATGAAGGTGTACAATGCTTAATATAGAGACCTAAAAAGACAGTTTATAGTTTACAGTTTTAGTGTTGCCAGATCGTCCTAAAAACAAATATTATTTGATATTATTTAAAACAAATTCAGTTTATGTAAAATTGCAATATAGGCCTACATAACAAAGAAAAATATATAAATATTTAATTTATTTACAATTTATATAAATTACTAATTATTTATTACTATTTTTATTCTATTATAAAAAAAAAGGTGTTTCCCAGTGATGGGTTGCAACTGGAGGGGCATCCGCTGCGTAAAACATATGCTTGATAAGTTGGCGGTTCATTTCGCTGTGGCGACCCCTGATTAATAAAGGGACTAAGCTGAAGGAAAATTAATGAATGAGAAAAGCTTGGTTCATACGCAAATAAACTAATCATAACATCCTTAAAAAGTTTTAAAATAGGTGTATATCATATAAACAAGTATCCTACTGTATTTTCGAGCATAAATGTTGAAAGAGCGAGACACGATCGTCCAAAAATATCTTACAGCAAAAGCGAAACATCCAGAGTTTTCAATAAAACATTATTATTTTATAATGTCATAGATATAAAACACAAAATATGCGATTATTTTTCAAAAAGGCCCAAAAAGATATTCAGACGAACTTTTAAAAAGTAAAAAAAGCGGGCATGGCAACACTTTGCGGCAACGCGACGGAATACTACAATTCCCATAATTCCATATTCACAGGAAGTTTTCATAAGGCTCTTCCTATGGTAATCCTTCTGTTTTTTGTTGTTGATGTTCGTGAGATCAGTAAAACCAGGTAAGCTAGTAGACCTTTTCATTTTTGTCTGAGAATGCGTTTAGTAAACCATTACGTATACGATATACGATAATAACATTATCGTCGCCTTGGTTAATTGAAACGGTTAGACCTGTTACTGGTGAAATAACACGCGGAAGTGCTTCTGTTTGCTTTATTTTGTTTGTTTATTGAACCCATAAGTTAACTTCACATAACTTTTGTTGTGGTGTGCAGAAGTGCAAAAGTAATGCGATATGTATTTTGTTGTGTGTGTGTGTGTGTGTGTGTGTGTGTGTGTGTGTTTCCTCTGTGCATCAGCCCGTCATGCAGAGATGCAGCTTGGACCTGCCAATATAATTCAGGTATGGAGGATGTGCAAAAAGTCCAAGTCAAAACCATGAAAAAAGCAAAGTCTGGTACAATGAAAAAATCAAAGTCTGGTTGTGATTCTGGCCTACAGCAGAGTCACAATAAAAAACCTAAAAAGAATCATGGGTATGCTATAGCACTGGTCTATCTATTTCAAATATATATGTTGACTTAATGAGTCAGTACTAAATATATTATACATTAGCATGCCTTTTGCCATGTTAAACATAACTGCTGCTCCTCTCGTAGATCAGCAGCAGGTACTTCAGGTCAGAACGCAGAAGTGAAGAGACAAACAGCTATTAAGGATGCTTCTTCTTCTGGACCTAAAAGGAGCACCGATTCTTCCCGCACTATGCAAAAACAACATGCTGATAAAAAGGCCAGATCTTCATCTTCATCCCAGGAACATGTGATGAAGACATCATCTGCTGAAGATGAGAAAAGGTATCCTGCTTGTTAGTTCAGCTGTTTCTGTGCTGTGCAGTATTGCTGTCTTTATATGTATACAGGAGGTGTGTTTTGGGGATTTTACAAAAGTACTTCTTAAAGCAAATTACAGTAGATAATGTTATCTTAATTATATTTCTGGTTGCATTCTTTAATGCCAAATTGAGATTAAGATAGTATTGTTATAAGATAAATCATTTGGGAATACATTTACATTTAATTTGCATTTCAAATGTTGCATTTGGATTTCAAGACGAAAGCTCACTGTTCCTTTTAGCGATTGACTCCACAGCAATTGTTTTGGTTGTTATCTTTTTATTAGATCATTGCTTTTTTTATTTATACATTTTAAAGATTATATATGCAAAATTTTACCTATAATGTAAAATATATGTGTTTAAATCAAAAGTTTTTTTTTTTAGAAATTGAAAATCTAATTTGTTTTAAATCGATCACTACAAATGTCCCATTATTTTGAATATTTTGAACTTGTTTGTTTGAGCAAAACAAAATAGGATATAAATTACAAAGAAAAGTGGTGCATCCCAAATCGCATACTTATGCACTATTCTACAGCATTTTGTAGTATAAATAATGAAAGTAGTGCATTCACACTGAAAACTCAATAAAATAAATAATAATAATAAAATAAGTGCACTTTAATTACCTGGATGATTCAATTCTATTCAATTCATCTTTATTTGTATAGCGCTTATACAATGTAGATTGTGTCAAAGCAGCTTCACATGGAAGTTTATAGTGAATTGAAACAGTGTCAGTTCAGTTTTCAGTGTTTAAGTTCAGTTTAGTTCAGTGTAGTTTAATAATCACTACTGAGAGTCCAAACACTGAAGAGCAATTCCATCGATGCGCAGCTCTACAGATCCCGAACCATGCAAGCCAGTGGCAACAGCGGCGAGGAAAAAACTTCACCAATTGGCGAAAGTGAAGAATTAAAAAAAGTAAATAAAATGATGCACTTATTAATCGGTAAAATGTGTTGGACACTTTTTTTTATTAATGCAAGAACGACACATACAAGACAATGGTATACAAAAAAAAGAAGTATTAAAAAAATTATACAGTTGTACAAAAACTCAATAGGTAAAACAAAATAAAATAACAGAAAAAGAAAAAAAATTACAAATAAGTAATGCTAGGCCTCATTAACTCACAAAAACTTTAAAGTGTCAAACAAATACACGGTTTTAACAGCTTTTTTGTTTGTACTCTCCTTAATGGTATTTATAAAAATATTCAGTTCTTTAAGTACCACTAAAAACAGGTTTCTGATTGCTAAATTTACATCGATGGATATGAGACTTGGTAAGTATAATCAGAAAGATGAATAACATAAGCTTCATTTTCCAACTTCTTATCATAGTTCAAAAAACCAAAAACAACATCTACAGTAAAAGAAAATTTGACAGCACTTTATAATTTATTAATTTAGATAACCGTTTTATATACGGACAATGCCAGAAGATATGAGGTACTGTTTCTGGGTATGATGAACATAATGAAAAATTGACATACATGTTTGCAATAAATTTGGACACTTCACTCACTCTCAGCATTGCTCATGTTGCGGAAGGGGCGGAGTTTTCGGCCACTGATGTTGGGTTACTTTATTTATTTTGGATTGAGAAAGCAGAATTTTCCTATGAGAGTGATTATTCCGCCTCCTGATGGTGAATGTGCTTATACTCATGGCAGGTATTATTTGGTACTTTGGTCATTTATTTCACTAATTTGGCAACCGTCAAACGTCATCTGGGAAACCGTTTTAATTTCCGCTTAGTAAAATAACCATTAGTGTTCCATTTGGGACAACACTACATACATATACTATGCTGTTGAGTGTGTAAGTGCATACGTTTATAGTGTGCCATTTGGGACACAGCTAAAGTTTATTGTAAAAGTCTTTTAACTATCATTCGTGCAGTTGTACTTTGTGGAAAATGTAAATGAAATTCTTATATGACAAATATCATTCACTATTTATAAGCTTAAAGAAGTGACAACACTTAGTATGCACTATTGTGCAGTAAATCTTATTATTTCATAGTGATGTGGACCTGTACAGAGGAGAAGAGGAGATAGCAGAGGAGCTGAAGAAGCAGCACCAGCCAGACTCAGGTATTTCATATATTAAAATGTTTAAGAAATATCTGTGAGCTTGTTTTCAGTTGAGTTGAAGATGTCTTTAATTTCAAACAGAGGCTGTTGTTGAAGCTCAGAGCAGCGTGTCAGCAGCTGAGGATCTTCAGACATACAGTGAGAAAGAGTGGAGAGGCAACACTACTAAAAGTCAACTTATAAGAAAAGTGAGCATGCTTTTTCACACATTACTTTGCATGGTGTTTAAGTATATTTTGTTATTTATATGTTGCCTTTTTTGTTTTTTTTAGGGATATGAAGCAATAGCCAGTGAGTTCTTTCTATGCAGAGTAAGAGGTGATAATTATTGTGCTCTACGGGCAACACTTTTCCAGGTGCTCAGTCAGTCCAAAAAGATTCCTGCCTGGCTACATGACTCTGACATTGTTAAGGTAATTTAGCCTTATTACTCTTTGCTTTCTATTTTTATAAACACATTATTCATTGCCAGGGTTTGTGGGACTTAAAAAGGTATTTCCAGAAATTGAAGCCTTAAGGAGCGGAAACTAATTTTGACATGTTTTTCTATACAATTATTTATCAGAGAGAAGCAAACTTAGGATTTAAAGCCATGTTTTCTAAGAAATCACAATTAAAAGACTGACAATTAACTGACCTTACACATAAAACAGAAATATGTTTATATGTTTTGAATTAAGCATTGCTGTAAAGTTGTTATAGGTCATTTTTTTGTTTTGTTCAAAATAAAGAAAATCATTGTGGATTAATCTTCAAAACCATGTTTTTGGCTGCATTTACACTGACACAAAAATGTTATTTACTTCAATCTGACACAGATGGCAATTTGTTGCTGGCTTAAACACAAAAAAAATGCACAAGGTCTATTTTTTACATAATAAAAGCCACTTACGAATGTGGTTTTAAATCAAATACTTATCTTATTTCCAAAGTCCAAGTCAGAATACAATGACAGCACATGATTTACCCATATAAATGGTGTTTAAAATGGTATTATAAAGCAGAATGGCCTATTTGCACATACGCGATTCAGATGGAAGCTTTATATTTTGGTATGAGATTGCATACATCAAAAAACATTTAGAAGCTTTCAATTTCTGACCTGTGAATATATATGAATAAAACCACTCACTAAAGCTAAACCTTTATAATTAAACTCACAGCTACACTACATAGAGATGATAAACAGACACAGGTCAGTCTTTTTGTATCTTTCGGTCTCTCTTAATTTGTTTTAGTGCAATTAAATGCATGTACTGTAGACTCATGTTTTTACCCTTTCAGAATTCTAGATCTATACAAACTAGATAAAATAGGAAATGACAATTAGGCTACCATTTGTCCTAGTATATATCCAGTCTTATTTTTAAGCATGGACTATTGTAAATGGATATAAGATGTATTTTGAAACAGAGAAGTCTTGCTATACATCTCACTGTGCTTCTTCCTAGACATCCTCGTTTATTTAGGACCAGCATAAAGCAGCATGACTCATTTTTGCATATTAATAAATGTGATTGTTTTTAATCTGGTGCATTGTGAATTTTTATTTTAGTGGCCAAAGGAATTGCATTCTGATGAGGATTTTTTAAAAGAGTGGCAGTTTCCAGTTAAAAGCAAGAAGAACAATGTGCAGCATCTTGAACAGTGTCTGGACCTACTAAAGAAAAAAGTAAAAAAAAAATTATATATTATATATAAGTTTTTGAAATACACTATAGTTTTGGGTGTTTTAATTTTTTTTAATGCGTCTCTTTTGTTTGCTGATGATGCAATAATTAATTACAAAAACGCAGTAAAAATATTTGATATAACTATTTTCAATTGTAATGTGTTTTTAAAAAATATTTGTGATGGCAAACTTTTGGCAAAAAAAGAAAGCATTTCTTAACCACAAAGCCATTGTCAACTTCAGTGTCACATGCTCCTTCACAATTTTTATTTATTTTTTTGACAAATTGAATGTTTAAAACAACAGTTTTCATCTACATTTGTTTATCTAAATCTTCAGTAACAAAAAGTCTTTACTGTCAATTTTTATCAACTAGCTTTAGTAACTATTATATATATTTTTTTCTGCTTCCTTTTGTGGTTTTAGTATTTTTTTCCCTCATTAGTTATTTTAGTTTTAATATAAATTAAATTTATGATTTTTATTTTATTTCAAGCAGAAAATGTTTTTAGTTTTATAGATTTAGGTTTTTAGTAATAATAAAAAGTATCATAATAAAAGTATCAATTGCTTTAAAAAAAAATCTTACCCAAACTTAACTGTACCCACTGACAAAATATAATTTTTTTTGTTTATAGTGGCAAGAGGCAGTCCAGTGTAAAAGTCCTGCAGAGAGGGAGCGCATGTGCCAGCAGGTGTTTAGAGGTCTGGATGAGGAGTATGAGCTTCTGGAAGCTCTGAAGTTCTTGATGCTCAGGACTGCTACTCAATTGCACTTAGATATGGAGAAGGGCTCTGACGTTCCAGAGTTCTGCTGGCTCCTCTTTGCTCGGGACTCCTCCAAATGTCCCAAAACCCTCCTCACCAACCACCTCAGACATGTAGGCTTTAGCGGTGGCCTGGAACAGGTTAGCATGATGTTTCTGATTTGTGTTTACAAAAACATATTTAGCTATATTTAATCCTGGACAAATTATGTGTAATAACTATGTAAGGAGTTGAGGACAGATCATTAGAATTTTCTAATAATTCAACTAAATGAAATCAATTATTCTGCTTTTACTACAATTACCACACCTAAAGGCATTGTTCAGATGTTGTATTTCAATACATTAGTCTGTTTTTTGCCTTCAGCTTTGTTTATGAATAATTTTTTACATGTTGCATCTAAAGCATTTCTTTTGCTTTGATTTGATTTTTATATGTATAAGGCCCGTTCCCACCAAGCGCGAATACTATAAATATGCCAAAACATACATTTGCTTCCGCACTGATAAACAAAAACAATCTGTTTATTTTTAGCTTATGTTTTTGTTTTGTTTTCTGCATTAATTCCTTGTAACTATCAGATGTCCTCAGCATTCAACTAGCTCATCTGACCCAGTGTGCTATTAGTGCAATTATTTTTCCCAGTATATTATTATTTCATTCTTATTTTTTGCATGTTCATCACATTTTAATGTTTTAGATTATTAAACAAATTAAAATATTAGTTAAAGATAACACAAGTCAACACATCATGCAGTTTTTAAATGAAGTTTTTTATTATTAAGGGAAAACAAAATACATAACTACATAGCCCTGTGTGGAAAAAGTGTTTGCAGCAGCAATTGCAATCAAGCATTTTCGATAACATGCAATGAGTCTGTTACAGCACCATGGAGGAATTTTGGCCCATTCATCTTTGCAGAATTGTTGTATTTCAACCGTTTTTTTTTTTTTTTTTTTTGAGCATGAACCACCTTTTTTAAGGTCATGTCACTGCATCTAAATTGGATTCAGGTTAGGACTTTGACTAGGCCACTCCCAAGTCATCATTTTGAAGTGGACTTGCTGGTGTGCTTTGTCATTGTTCTGTTGCAGAACCCAAGTTCACTTCAGCTTGAGGTCACTAACAGATGGCATGACATTCTCCTTCATGATATTTTAGTACAGCTGAATTCATGCTTCCATTTATTACAGCAAGTCTTCCAGGTCCAGCAGAACAGCCCCAGACTGTCATACTACCACCGCCACCACATTTTACTATTGGTATGATGTTCTTTTTCTGAAATGCTGTATTACTTTTATGCCACACATAATGGGACACACACCTTATAAAACATTTAACTTTTAT
Organism: Danio tinwini; assembly: GCA_903798205.1. NCBI lineage: Eukaryota > Metazoa > Chordata > Actinopteri > Cypriniformes > Danionidae > Danio > Danio tinwini. The sequence goes on along the minus strand of CAIGQZ010001336.1, from coordinate 19,670,961 downwards.
CCTGTCAGTCCACAGAGTATTTTCCCAAAAGTATTGGGTAACATCAAGGTGTTTTCTGGCAAAACTGAGACAAGCCCTTATGCTCTTTTAGGGCAACAAAAATGATCTTGTAAACATTTTTGCCAAGTCTCTTTCTTATGGTGGAGTCGTGAACACTTACCTTAACTGAGGCAAGTGAGGCCTGCGGTTATTTGAATGTTGTTATGGAGTCTCTTGTGACCTCTTAGATAAGTTGTTGTGCGTTCTTGGGAAAATTTTGGTCAGCTGGCCACTTCGGGAAAGGTTATGCAGGTCTTAAGTGATTTTGTGATTGCGAACAGGTGTGGCAATAATCAGGCTTGGTTGTGGCTAGAAAATGTAACCAGATAAACAAGAGTTATGTTTTTTCAAACACTTTTTCAAACAAGGCTATGTAATTGTGTGTTTGATTGGTCTCAGACGCTACTATAAATATAAATATATGAGCCTGTGTTATTTATTTAATTGGTTTGCTTTGACCAATCAGAATGAAGTAATCCAGAAAGCTGTGTAGTAATGTCGGTTAATTGAACGGATTGTTTACATGGTTGAATTAATTGTATTTCCACTCCTGCTGTAATGTTGTATAGGTGGAGATGTGTCTCCTGGGTCATTCCCTACAACAGACCCTCAAGGTTTTTCGTCTGTACAAGTGTGACACTGAAGAATTCATCACGTACTACCCGAACGACCACAAGAATGACTGGCCTTGTCTAGTTTTACTTACAGAAGACGACCGACACTACAATGCACTCATACCTAAAAAGTCCTCCAAATTTGATGAACATGGTAGGCCAAAGTGGAATCCACCCTCAGACAGACAATCAAACTTAACACCTCTTTAAAGAATATATGGCAATCACACACAATCTACAGAGCTCAGGAGTCTGTATGGGATGTTTTTGCTTGTTTTATTTTAATTTAAAGTAAAACAAATGATGTCTAAATTCTGTTATCTGCTTAATTGCATTTGCAATCTATTCTGTGCAATGGTTTTGTGGAGCATTATTTTACAATCCAGCTGGATTAGAAGTTTTTTTTAAACAATTCCCTTAGTTTATATGGTTAATTATTGCTTTGCATATTATAATAAAAATGAAAGTGTAAGTCTAGACTTTCTACATTTCCAGTTTTTTTTAGGAATATATATTTAGGCTTGATTTATGTGTCCTTCCACAGGTTTCAAATTGCATAATATGCCTTCATTTTAACAGTCTAGCCATTTATTACTTTGCAGAGTACAAAGTGTGGGCAGGAAATGAAAAACAGCTACAGCTCAATAATTCATACAGCATCTGATGAAGCATGTAGCATTACAACAGGCCGCCTCCATCGCAGATTAATTGTTCAACTTTTTTTCAACTTTGATTAAGCTGTAAAGAATTGCCTGAATGGATGACTTATCATTTTTCTAATTTAATTTGATAAATAGTTTCAAATTATGGGGGCTTAATGGCTTAGTAGTCTTTTGTAGATTGTAGTACAGGGTGCCAATGTTCATTACATGGAAATAACATTTTGGATCTTATTTTGATCATCACATTTTGATCATGTACATTTTTTGAGAAGATGCTTTTAGAGTGACTTAAAAGTTATGGTTTATAAAGAGATGTATCCAATAAACAGGTAAATAAGCAGGAAAGGTGCCGGTTTGAGATAGTAAATCAATAGTAAATGCTGGAATCAGGTTTAGAAAATAAAATATTTTTTATGCATTTAGTTAGAGTAGGATGAGGCTGTGCTCACGTGAGTTTTCATCTGTCTCTTAAAATAATAATAACCATGAATCAATATTTTTGCTAAAAGAAAAAAAAAGCTTAGATTGAAACAATGTTTTGAGATTAATGAAGCAAGTCTTAGTTGGGTTAAGCAACCTGTCTATAATGATAGCAATGTTCTTCTGTTTTGTAATATGTAGAAGACTAGCTGAGTTGCATACAATGATTTTGAAGGGGGATACCAATTCAATCATTTCTGGGGTCCATTTAAAAAAGGAGATTCAAGTGACTCTGAATTTAAACTTGAACTCTGAATAGAATTACTCTGAGATGAGAAATGTTTCAGTATCAGATCAGCTGAATAGAGTTAAGTTTACTCAACACTGAGTAGACTCACTCTAATTAAAGTGCATGCACCGAGACTATAAAAAGCCTTTATCAGTGGTGCTCCGATATTATGATTCACCATAGCAATGGCATACAGTATGAGACAAGTTTGTTTCTTATCGCTGTTGTAATATAACAGTACGAAGCCGGCAGAAAAGTAGGTTGTTGAATTCAATGGCTATTCATTCAAATGCAAAAAAATATATATATTAAAAAGTACTTTCTTAAATTGCAAATGGTTTGCCATAAAGGTAAGAAAAAAATGGCAGCGGATATTTACAATAAGTGCAATTATTAGCATACTTTTTTTAATTGGTGTATATTATTTACATTAAGTTCAAACTATATAGATCTAGCTCAAGGTATATTCTAGAGGTTGTGTGTGTGATTTAGCTCTAAGTAATTATGGCATAATCAGAGCAATATTGCAATAATATGAGTATCATATTGCATTAATACAACAATTCGACTTGGAAATATAAAGAAAGAAGTGTTTTAAAAATCCCTTTTTGTTAAGTGTTAAAAATCCTTTTGCCACAGACTAAAATCTCACATTGTTAGTTTGTCTTAGCAAATGTCTCCATTGCTTATTCAAAAATGTCACTAAGAAATAATGAAGACATTTTGTTTCTATTGTATTAAGTGGAATAGATGATGCATGTCTCCACTGCATGTGTAAAGCAATTTATATTTCACATATATCTCTTTCATCAAGTTGTTTTTATTATCTTGAAAATAAAACTGAAGTCCTAGTTTAGTTTCATTTCAAAAGTTTAAGTATTTACTATTAACCAGGAAGATGTTAAAAAATAACCTTGACTAAAACACACTGGAAATTTTTCTCAGAGATTTTGGTCCATCTTGACATAAAAAAAAAGCATCACGCAGTTGTTGCAGATTTTTCGACTGCACATCTATGATGCGAATCTCCCGTTCCACCACATCCCAAAGGTGCTCTATTGGATTGAGGTCTGGTGACTGTGGAGGCCAGTTGGGTACAGTGAACTCATTGTCATGTTCAAGAAACCAGTCTGAGATGATTTGAGCAAGTTGAGCAATGACATGGCAAGTTATCCTGCTGAAAATAGCCAGCAGAAGATGGGTACTGTGGTCATAAAGGTAGGCTGTGGCTGCTGTAGCCCATCTGCCTCAAGGTTGAACGGAGATGTGTTCAGAGATGCTCTTCTGCATAACTCGGTTGTAACGAGTGGTCATCTGAGTTACTGTTACCTTTCTATTAGCTGGAACCAGTCTGGCCATTTTCCCCTGGCATCAACAAGGCATTTGCAGCCACAGAACCTTTTGGACCATTCTCTGTAAACCCTAGAGATAGTAGTGTGTGAAAATCCCAGTAAATCAGCATTTTCTGAAGTATTCAGTTCAGGCCTGTCTGGCACCAACAACCATGCCACGTTCAAAGTCCCTTAAATAATTTTTCCACCCCATTCTGATGCTCGATTTGAACTGCAGCAGATCATCTTGACCTTGTCTACATGCCTAAATGCATTGAGTTGCTGCCATGTGATTGGCTGATTAGAAATGTGCATTAACGAGCAGTTGGACCAAAGTGAGTGTATATTTTTAATTCTCCCAATTCTGACATTTTGTCTCCCAAACCTGACTTTTTCCCTAGCAAACTCTAGGGAAGAGTTTATATCTTAAATCTTAATTTAAAAGCTATTTTTTATTTATTCTTTATTCAGCAGAATCAAGCTACAACCACATTTTCACAGCTTAAAAACTTTTAAAACATGACAAAACTGCAGTTAGTGTTTGTACATTTATAGTGAGTTTAGCCCTCCACAAGGGGGCTTCCCTCACAGAAGCCGAGGAAAATTGGTCTCATCAAATCCACTTGTCAGAAAAAGTATTAACAGCAAAATTCATTGACAGCATTAACTGTAAACTTTTAAGGCAATCTGCTAACGTAGCCTGGATGTTTCCAACAGTTAAAGAAAAGAAGAGAAAAACTATTGATATGGAATGGTTGAGCCGTTTAGCTTTTTTAATATAGCATACACAAAGGTTGTCAGCGGTAAGTAATGTACAGTTTTACACAATAAGGACATCTGTTGTCACTACTGTTTTGATAGCCACTGATGAAAATTGTTTGATTGTGGTAACTTGTGGCGCATTGGTTATCATTTGTATTTGTTTCACTACAAATGCCACTTAAAACCAGTTTATGTTTAGGTATCCATGATTTAACTACAAGAGGGGTTGGTGTACACTCATAAAAGTAACAGATCTTTATTAGTATTGTTGGTTCTTTGAAGAACCTTTCAAATACAAAAAGGCCTTGTGGGTAGCATGATCGCCTCACAGCAAGAAGGTCGCTGGTTCAAGCCCCGGCTGGGTCAGTTGGCATTTCTGTGTGGAGTTTGCATGTTCTCCCCATGTTCGTGTGGGTTTCCAATGGGTGCTCCGGTTTCCCCCACAGTCCAAAGACATGCGATATCATAATAAGCTAAATTGGCTGTAGTGTATGTGTGTGAATGTAAGAATGTATGGGTATTTCCTAGTGTTGGGTTGCGGCAGTAGAGCATCCTCTGCCTAAAACATATGCTGGATAAGTTGGTGGTTCATTCCGCTGTGGCGACCCCTGATTAAAAAAGGGTCTTAGCCAAAAAGAAAGTGAATGAATGAATATTTGACAACTGTTTATTAAAATTTAAATATTAAGAGAATTTTATTTTAATCACACTAAATATTATGCAATAATAACATTACAGTATATGATGATATTTGTTAGAAGTATTGTTTTTTTTTATCAAATATTCATTAGGGTATTCCACTTTAGGAATATTTACTTTGTTTTTATTGACAATAAATTCTAATGAGATGGCACAGGAAAAGTGAGAAGAGCAAACTCTGCAAAAGCTGGACTGGGACCCATTCAATCATGTTATAAGATCTCATTGCTACTTACATTGCAAACACCAGTGTTAAATTTAACCTTGTAGGAAAATGAGGATGGAAATTTGTATACTTACAGTAGTAATTAACATTCTGATGTTTTTGCATAAAACATGCTGTATAAATTGGCGGTTCATTCCGCTGTGGCGACCCTAGATTAATGAAGGGACAAAGCCGAAAAGAAAATGAATGAATGAATGAAACTGTGATAAAATTAAAATAGTAGTAAATAACATTCTGATGTTTTTGATGTTCTGATGTTTATTCACCTAGATGTCCACAAAAAAAAAAAAGTCTTATATAATTTTTTAATGTAGAAATATAATTCTGATTTAAGATTTACGGTTCCAACATGAGGCATTTGCAACAACAATTATTCCTCCATTCAGAAATGAGCTAGAGTGATAATATTCATACTACATATTCTCAGTTAGATTCATACTACTCTCAGTTAGACCCTCCTTCAATCTGAGAGAAATCAGCCATGTGTGACCATTCCTTCAGTATAAAACTCATTTTTAGGTAAAACAGTAATGTTTTTAATGTTCAGAAAATTTCTTATACTGTCTAATCTGTTTTTGTAAAACATTATTCATTCACATATTCATAAATCACTGTTTTCTTAGCTTTAAATAGGTATATTGTATCTCCCTAGCATAGACCGTTTAATCAGGGTTGACAGAGTTGGGACACCTATGACACCTGTACATACAACATGTCCATTTGTAATTATGTACACACCCACTGTACATATACATTTGTAATTATGTTAATATCTATCTGCACACTTCTGATTATTAATAGCAACCTGTACATTTATCCATCTATTGTAAATCTCTGTTCATAGCTAACACAACCTGTATATAATGTTCATAGTACATCCATCTGTAAATATCACCATAGTTTTTCTATAACTGCACTTTATAACTTATACCTGTATCCTGTACTTGCTGCTATTGCACTCCTGGTTAGGCCTAAACTGCATTTCGTTGCCTTTTACTTGTACATGTGTGATGACAATAAAGTTAAATCTAATCTAATCTATGACAAAATTCATTTAAAAGCTTGCCATATTAACAATGAACTATTTTAATTTGATCACAGTTTCATTCATCCATTTATTTTCTTTTCGGCTAAATTAATCTGGGGTCGCCACAGCGGAATGAACCGCCAATTTATCCAGCATATGGTCACCTTAGAATTATAAGGTTCTATCCGACATTTTGGTCAAAATTGAGTTATTGACATATTAAATGACAACTTATTTACATTGTGACGTTTTTTTATAAGTTGTTTACATTTTAAGACGTTTAATTTAAAAACAAAAGTTACACACACATTGTTTGCTATGGAATGCAAAAAACTTTGAAGCTCAATATCTCAAAATCATTAAGAACGCAGACAGAACATTATAATTACAAGGTGACAAAATGTTTTATGCAGCGGATGCCCTTCCAGATGCATCCCATCACTGGGAAACATCCATACACTCTCATTAACACGCATAAACTATGGCTAATTTCAAGAGTTCACATTTAGCTCATGATTTATACATAGCTTGTTTGGCGTGCTGTCCCGGGAGAGAGCCCTGAGCTCAAGGGATCCTCGGGCCCAGGGCTCCCCCCTTTCACAGGGCGAGGGGAAATTGAGCTCAGGTCGATCTCAAACTCCCCCGCTGCTGAGGCCAAGGTAAACTTCCTGAGAGTAAGACATTAGAAAAAAGATTTAGGCTTATTTTATCTATAATATAGAGCATATTTGGACGGTGGGAGGAAACCGGGGAACTCTGGGAAACCAAGCGGACACAGGAGAACATGCAACTTTGCACAGAAATACCAGATGGCCCAGCGAGGACCCGACGCCATTAGTATTCTTGCTGTGAGGCAACAGTGCTAGTCACTGGGCCACCGTGCCGCCTATTCTGGATAAAGGTGGAAGAAGGGGAGGAGGGAGGTTTCTTCCAGACGAAGATAGTTGTAAAAAGGATATGTGGATATACTGTATATAGTGACTTGGGATCCTTTGATTGGATGATCATGATTAGCTAATGTGGGCCAGCTGGGTCAATCATGACCATGTGCTCATGTCGAAATTAGTTTAAAATTAAGCTTCACTTAGCTTACCTAAATCACCTAGTGCATGTCTTTGGACTTGTGGGGGAACATGGGGAGAACATGCAAACTCCACACAGAAATGCTAACTGACTCAGCCGGGGCTCGAACCAGCGACCTTCTTGCTGTAAGGCGATCGTGCTACCCACTGCACCACCGTGCTGCCCATCACAGTTTCAATGTAATTTAATTTGGAAAAAAATGAATTCTTAGATTAATTCATTCAGTTCAAAGAAGTATTGGTAAAGGTTCGGTCTAGATTTTTGTTCAGTTTCTTTAGGCCTGCTAATTGGTCGCTGCTTGTTCTTTTAATAGTTTGTATTTATATGGCCAATTTAAAGGGCACCTATTTTAACCCTTTTTTAAGATTTCATATTAATATTATGGTTCTTCTGAGTGTGCCAGTTTAAGTTCAGTTCAAAACACAATTCAGATTTTTTATTATGATGTGTTAAAAAGTGTCATTTTGGGGGCGTGTACACAGTTTGCTGTTTTAGGGGCGTTTTGCTTCACATGAAAACTAGTTTCGACTTCCCGCCCAACTTAACAAGGGGGCGGAGCCAAGAGCTCCCCCGCTGTGTGTATTGCAATAGACAGGCAGACAGAGAGAAGCAACATGAGAGTACCAGCATTCAGACGTACATGTAGGACTCAGACACAGACCAAGCAGAGAGTACAGAATCATGTGTCTTTGTATAGTTTTACAGCCAGCTGTGTGCTAGTTTTAAGCTCCGAGCTTGTAGCCTACACTGAGACTAATAAAGCACAGTGAATTAACTGTGACTGAAGGGCATCACACACCGGATGCACCGCGACACGGCGCGCACATGACAGTTGAAAGTATCGCACACTTGCAGCGCCGGTGTGTCACCTGTTAGAAACTTATGTTTAGAATTCAGAAATGCATGCCGCTGCGTGGCGCGACGCTGAGTGTCTCCGAGCGGCGCTTCTGGTGTAGGACCTGCTTGAGGCTATAACTAAAGGGCGTCATACACCAAATGCGTCACTCAGAGCCATGACGCGGCACACCAGACGCGCACATTCGCATGTAATTTAAAATGAAACTATTCAGATTACGCTCTGTGGCACGGCAGAAATATGAACAGTGTCCTGAGCAGGGCCAGCGCGTCCATAGAGGCGACCTAGGCGGCAGAATAGTGAGCAAACCCCACGGTCGTCACTTTCACCCGCGACAACGTGAAATGCATGGTGCTGCGCATCGTTAGTTTGTTATTTCCAATAGAGGGACGCGCACGTGAGGCAACGCGCTCGCACTTTCCAGCTGCACCTAGTTAAGATGACAGGGAGCTTCTGTGACTGAGGGAAATGCAAACCGCTGAAGTTTAAGGAAGACACAATGAAAAGTACACATGTATGCAAACTCACCAAAACTCACAAACACTGGCGTGGAGGAGAGCGCTAACGTGGTGAATGTTGAGCCCAATGAGCCTTCCATCTAAAAATAGAGCAAGGGTGTTTCTTTGGTGACGTCGCTTTGACTCACACGCTGAAAATGGCGGACATGAAACAACATACTGAGGATATGGTAATGGACACCTGTCAATCAATATTGGTGGGCGGGGGGACCGCACTCCTACGTCAAGTTGCGGTCGATCTCAAAACAGCTCCAATTGGTCCACCGTTTTTATGTTGTTAAATTGAAAAAAAAGGACTGAGTGTGTTTATATCACCCCAATATGACGCTCTATACACTATACCTGCACATATGTCTGTCCAAACAGCTTGAAAAGTAGATTTTTCACCATAGGTGCCCTTTAACACAATTAACAATTTAACCAATTACATTTAGTCTGTTTACCTGTTTTGCTGTTTACCTGTTTTGCTGTTTTGCCAACCTGATGCTTTAGAATTGTTATTATTATTACATTTTAATGAATGTTGAAGCTGTCCCTATGGGTTCTCGTGCTCGGGGTCAGTTGCAATGTTTGACTTTGTGTGTTCAAGTATAAATTCTGCATATATCATCATATGTACAAATATTTAGCAATGTGGGTAGGTGTCCAAGAGATGTGGGTTTATTATATAAAAATTTTGAGTTTCCACAAGAAGTCTTTAAGAAACTCAAGGAAATGCAAAAAGTGTTGCAACTGCCTCCACTACTTGAAATACAATAAAATACTAAATAAAAAAAATCATTTTAGCAGTGTGCAAAAAGGAATTAAATATTTAAACATAGCTTTCACTTAAAAATGAGAGAAAACTGTCTTTACTGAAGAAAACCTGCTGCTGACCAGGTTCATAAGTACCACAGTAACTGACTCAGAGTACAATTTACCTGCCTTTTAGAAATGGGATTGACTTACTCCACTTTCCCAGGTTTGTCATACCTCCCTTTTTAAAATGGAAAACCCAGAGCTCTAACGTAATCTCTTTTCTGTAATGGGCCCCTAGCCTCATTCCCTATATCTCCTTGCTATCTCAGCTCCACTTAGACTCATTCCTGGAAGTGAAAACAGTTGTGGAGGGAATTTTGGATGGTGTCACATTGGGGCTATAATGATAAGCCGTCAATTGATCTATGTAGCCTAGGGGTGCCCAAACTTTCCGTATAAAGGGCCAAAAATCAAATATCATTGAGAGCCGAGGGCTGAAAGTTTATAAATAAATTGAAAAAATGACCTTAAATCAAATAACTAATGCTGGATAATTTTAAATGATAACTTATTAAAATAAAAACATTTTTAACACAGTGGAGTTCAATGCTGAATACACTAGTCAAGCAGAGTTTGTCGTTGCCTTCATTTGCTCAGTGATGTCTCTGCATTGTTCTCTATCCGTCGGCTGACATTACAAACATTTGAAATAAATCTGATTTATTTACAACATTTCATTGAAACATTTCATATTTCAGTTAGTTTTTGTAGTTTAGCAATAAAACAAACAAACTAACAAACAAAAGCTTACATTCAATTAAAAATTACAGTCTCTAAACCATCCTCCCTCTCCTAATTCTCCCTCTCTTCTTAAATGGGATGGTTGGCCAAATCAAAGGTTACCATGGGCCAACATTGGCACGCGGGCCTTAGTTTGGGCTTCTCTATTATACAATACCATGTAAAATAGGAACATGAAATAAAGCAACTTCTGTAAACACCTTAATCATAATATTTTAATATTGCACCAGAATTTGCACATATGTGACAGAGAATGCAAATTGAAATACAGAAGTACATTGCCACTTTACATAGCCTATTCCACTGACATGCATATTACATTTCAAAATGAATTGATGCATCAAACATTAACCCAACAGCACGCAGGCGTAACAAATCGTGAAGCTGAGGCCAGATTGCAAAAACTTGCATGATTTTCATTTCTGTATGGACTGTCACTTTAACTGACATTTTGACAGGCATCAGTGCGTCTTGTCTGCTCTACAGCTCCACCTGCTGACCGACAAAATAAGATTATGTTTGTATTTCTGAGATTGTCAAGCGTCAATATGTTTGTTTACCCTCAATGTCTTTCTCTCATTTCATCATGTAACAATTATCAACATTTCATCATTCTAACAACAAATGAACACGCAGGCAGGCCTACATGCAGGTAAACTATAAGGACAAAATGGCCCATTCCATCCATTCAGGACCTCTCTCTCACTCTCTCTCCTCTGACAATGAGCGTTTTCCACAGCTCCGTGTTGTTCGCTGTTTCTGCGTCTTTCTGCACGCAGCAGGTGACGTTTGGAAGAGGAGTGGCCTTCGGGCACGTGTTGTTAAGGAAGGATGATGATTTAAGAACAGTTAACCGAGTGTCCATCTACAGCAGAATAGCGGACTCCATGCGCACGGCTTTATACTCGCGCCGCACTTAATCGCCGCGGCCGATTATATGTATTTATTTTCCTCTCCACCGATGAGTGAACAATGGAGAAGCCGTCAGCAGAAATTTCTGGCGACCCTCCTATTTTCCCATGCACTAGATCATTGTTTATGATGCTGTTGTTGTGTAGGAGGGCAGGGACGGACCTGATCTCGGCGGATTTCTGCTAGAAAACACTCCGAACTCGACGGGCTCTGACCGGCCTCGCATCCTTCCAGATCTCGAGCAGCTGATGTTGGCGGTGCTGCCACTCTCCTCCCGGCGAACATGATGAAATTCCCGGCTCTCACGCACTACTGGCCTCTCATCCGATTCCTGGTGCCTCTGGCCATTACCAACATTGCCATCGACCTCGGCGAACAGGCAAGTGTCAAAGAATTTTGCGCGAAATGAATTCAGCGCTGCGTGATGTAAGATGTGTTGTGTATCCTTGAACTGGACACTGCAGCAATGGCATCCGTCCGAGCTCTGCTTTTACATTATATGTGGGAACATGTTTATAGGTTAGGGCCATTCTGTGCTCTTGTTTCCTAAAGGAATCAGGGGACCTTTGTAAACAGGGCATCATCACCATAAACAACCTGAGCCCATCAGCTGTGTGTGTGTGTGTGTGTGTGTGTGTGTGTGTGTGTGTGTGTGTGTTTGTCAACAGCTGGCCTTACAGCGCAGCCAGTAACATGGGAACAATGTAAAAGCAATCTGACAGAGATGAATGTGCACTTTTGGATGGGCTGATTTTTGTTGTCGCCTCTATGTGACCTGGCCTTGTTTTTGTCAACCATTAACGAATGTTGTTCTGCTTACAGTAGAGTATTTTTTTCACAGCTACATGTCTGAAATGCGTTACTGGGTACAAAAAAGCCCTGGATGATTAAATGTTTTATTCATGAAATCCACATCTCATTTTAATGATATTTTATTCTTTCTGAGGCTTAATTAATTTCTGCAGAATTCATTTTGATATATATGTATGTGTGTATATATATATATATATATATATATATATAATTTTTTTATTAGAATATTTTTAGTTTACTGGCATGTTAAAAGGACAGTTCACCCAAAAAAATTAACCCAAAAACCTTTTTGAGTTACTTTATTGTTAAACAAAAGAAGATATTTTGAAGAAAGCGTAGTAGGATAAACAAGTACTATGGAAGTCAATGGTTACAGGTTACATCCTTTTTCACTATATCTTCCTTTATGTTAAAAAAAAAGACAGAAAGTCAAACAGGTTTGGAAGAAGTAAAGTGAATGATGACAGAATTAAAATAATTTGTGTGAACTGTCCCTTTAAACTCCGATATTTATGTGCAAGAACAACATTTAGGGACAATTAACTGGTTTAATTTTTATTGTATAAATATTCATGCTTTTCAGTTTAATATGGTATTCTTTCTTTGACACTTGGACTACAAATAAATATAAAGCATAATTGACAAGTATATAATAATAGTATAATTAAATGTTAATACCACATTAGAAGCAAAAAAAGTATCTAAATTGGTTTAAAATATTGTTCATTACCAACATAGCAAATTAATTTGAACTATAATTTTGTCACTATGGAATTCTTTTATTTTTGAATTTATTATTTATTAGTTTTATTTATTCATTTATTTTTTATAAGAAAGAACGGTCTCTTATCTCACTGTTCCGGTTGACAGATATTGCATACTATTAACGAAATTGCAATGTGCTGACACAATCTTTTAGTGCTTGTGACGATACTCTAATATATTTAAAGAAAAATTAATAAACATAAAAATTAGTACTTTTATAAAATATAAATAGTCAATATCCTGGGAAGAATTTATTGGATTTCTGAAAAACTGAAAAAAAAACATCTCCTTTGGATTTCTGTTAGATGCAAATTCATTTTTCATAAGCACTAATGGCAGAAAGAAGAAATGTGTGCAGGAGCCCTTAGAGCCCACATGCTTACATCAACAGACAATCATTATCTCCCTGCACACTGATCTGAGGCGTTGGAGAAGAAGCAGCTGACAAAGAGTCAGAGTCAGAAGAATGAAGCAGATAAGCAGATAAAGCAAACATATAAACAGTTTTCTCCCCAAACAGCAGATTTTACAGGATGGTGGCACCAGGTTAGAGTCAAAGACAGGACAGCAAATTTTATATATCACTACAAGAGCACCTTTTAAAAACCTTTGTATGTCTAAGCATTTTCCTTACAGGTTTGACATCTGACACATTTCTAAATCACCTGCTTTAATACGGGTTTATTGTTATAATGTGGTCAGCCAGCACCAAGATGCTGTCTTTCAGAGATGTGAGATCACATTGCCTATTAACTTGTATTACTTGTAATAAGGTTTTAGTGTTTCTGCTTAAAAATAATATTTTGTCACATTTGGACATTGCACTGTGATATTTGGTAGCACATGGTACAATGTTACACTGTGAAGTTGCATTTTTTACACATTATGGCTTTAAAAGATGGTAATAAGCTAGTAAATTCTAGGTCAGTGGTCTTCTGCAACACAAATTTATCCAGTGTGGCAAAATCAGGTTCTCTGAGCTGGATGTTGTTCTAGAGCATGTGTCCTGACAGGAAATAAAACATATGATGCAATTAAAACTTCTTGTTGCTAGGGCTGGGCGGCATGAAAAATTTTTGATTTCACTTTATGAGATCGTAATGATATCTTTCACGATATACACTGTAAGAAAATCTGGGGTCCACACAACCCCTTCATGTTGTCCAGGTTGTCCGCGGGGGTCTTAAAAAGTCTTAAATTGTCTTAAATTTCAAAAACAACAGTTTAGGCCTTAAAACAGGGGTGTCCAAACATGATCTTGGAGGTCCGGTGTCCTTCATATTTTAGTTGCAACCCCAATTTAAATACCTGAACCAGCTAATCAAGCTCTTTCTAGGTATACTAGAAACTTCCAGGCAGGTGTGTTGAAGGAAGTTGGAGCTAAACTATACAGGACACCAGCCCTCCAGGACCGAGTTTGGACACCCCTACCTTAAAAGGTCTTAAATTTACAGAAATTTTGTGCTGTAGGTCTTTAATCATTTTAAACAGGTCCTAAGTTTCCTCTGTATATCGGGCCGACCAATCACCAATAATCCATCTCAATTAGGCATGGGACGATAACCCTTTTCAAGGTATGTCGCAGTTTGGAAAAGTCAAAATATTCTGTTTTACCATTCCTAAGGTGTATATAAGATTTTTATTTATTCATTTTTTAGGACAACAGCAGAAAAGATATCCAAAGGTCCCATTTTAAGTTCTAAAGAAATCTGTGTTTTAGACACAAATAAAGCAGAAGTCAATGATTCATTTGAATTATTCAGCCTGACATGTTTACTGCTCCAAAACATTTGAAAAGTTTTAGTTGTTTTCCCAGACATTTAAAAAGAGCATATTTTAGAGCAGTAATCACAATACTGTGAATTCATGATATTTTTATCCAGAGTTATCATACCATCAGAATCATATACCAGCCCATGCCTAATCTCAATAAAACTGTAATTATCTTCCTTACAATTAGACAGACTATTGTGCATGCATTTAGTTTGTTCTGCTTTTCTTTACTTAGATTTATCTTGTTTTGGCACATTTATAATATGTGGTTAAGAAATAACTCAATTAAAATTGTTTCAATGAGGCAAGTTAAAATCTTTTTCATTGGCCAAACTATGCCATTAGAAAAAATCCATAGCATTTAGCCTTGTAAGGCTAACATTTGCTTTATAATGGTCTTAAAAAAGACTTAAATTTGACTTGGTGAAACCTGCACAAAACCCTGGTTGTCCCAATGTAAATCAATTAAGTTAACTTTTTTAAGTTGATTGAACATACAACAATTAAGTTGCCCCCACAAAAATTCAGTAATTGTTGTTTCAGCTCATTTTAAATAAATAGTTTTAGTAAGCAGCAAAAATAAAACGTTCAGTGTGTTTTTATTAAAGGTAGTTATTCCAGAAATTGTACAAAAAGGCTTCATGAAATAAATAAGCTTGAATATTTAAGGAAAGAAAAGGACTGGATCTTATTTGACTATTTTGGTATTTTATTTTTACCATATGTGTAGTAAACAAAATATGACTTTAGATAAAAAAACAAATTCCACTATTTGTCACATTTCACAGTTTTATGCGGACAGACCTTATTATTGTTATAAACATTTCTCAAGTAACATCATATATATCATATATCCTAAGGAACAAGAAAATAAAACTTAAATATAAAAATATATGTAGTGTAAACACTTTAAAGAAATATCAAACTGTTTTTTCCTTCAAAAGTACATAATATAAACAATTACTGTTCTTGTATAAATACATAAATAAATTGATACTAAGTAGGGCTGTACACAATATATTGTTTCAGCATTGATGTGTGTCTTTACAATAGTCACATCGCAAAGATATGCAATGTCCAGTCTAAATTATAGTTGACCAGGAGCCACAGAATTGTATTTATTCGCTGTATTTATATAGAATTTATATGATTTTTGTAACAACAAAAAACCATTTCTTATTTAGAATTTTGTCTTGTTTCTTGTACAAATATCTACATTTCAAAGCGAAAACAAGATTATTTCATTTACCCAACAGGCAGATAATTTCCTTAAAACAAGCAAAACAAACCTTTTAATTGTCACTTATTTCTTATGATGGTGAAAACTAAACAATATTTTTACTTGGTCTAAGAATTGTTTTGAAATATGGATAAGAAACAAGACAAAACAAAGTAAGAATTTATTTATTTTTTGCATTGTGATTATTCAATTTCTCTACTTGAATACCGTTAGACTTCACGGATAACCATCAAACAGAGCTATTAAAACTATCTTGTGAAGCTGTATTCATATCGCAGTATTTATTGCAGAAAAATACAATCACAATATCAGATTTTTCCAATATTGTGCAGCCCTAATACTAAGTAATAAATACTTCTTGTTGAAAACTCTCATGGTGCATCTTTTTCAGGCCACACCCACTTATTTACATTTCGCAGTATAGAATTAAACATAATTTTTTGGTACACATTTTATTCTGCGGTAACGGATATATACTGTATATCGTCATATTACCCAGCTCTACTTGTTGCGATCATTGCTGAAGCTTTTATCATGTTATACATGTAAGTTAACGTCACATTATTTACATAAGCTGCTATAAAGTGTTACTTCAGCAGTTATAATAACAAAAAGAACTCTTCATTTTAAATGTTCAGAATATAAATCACAATGTTTATTAAGTATAATAGGTATGTCTTTACAAAAAAACATTAGTAAACAGTATATAATGCATTAGCTAACGTCAGAGCCTTTAGTCTGTTGATACAAGGGCAGTGTTGTATATTTTAGGAATAAAACCCTCTTTGTTTGGAGGAATCTCATGAAGAGTGATAGTTTTTTTTCTGTCACTCTTTTAATTCATCCATTTACATAATAAAATTGATAATGTGACTAAATCTATCAATCACCCAACTATAGCATGTAATGCATTGGGATCTTTTCTGTAACACTTAAAATACTTCACTGAACATGTACACATAGATATCACAGATATACTATGTAACTGCAGGTTAACTATGTTTATATATAATAACTTTAACTGTTAAAAGCTATTATTTACTAGGTAATTAGTTAAAGTTATTAGTAACTAATAAAGTTATGGTAACTAATAACCTTAACTTTTGCTGATTTTGATTGTAATGCAGTAATGTTCATCTATTGTAGAGCTGATGTGAAACGATAATTATTGTGAAAAGTTCTACACAAATAAACTTGTATAAATAAATTGAATTGTGTTTACAGGCTTTAAACCGGGGAATCGCAGCAGTTAAAGAAGATGCAGTGGAAATGTTGGCCAGCTATGGTCTGGCCTACTCCCTCATGAAGTTCTTCACAGGCCCGATGAGTGATTTCAAGAACGTTGGGCTGGTGTTTGTTAACAGCAAGCGGGACAGAACCAAAGCGGTGCTCTGTATGGTCGTTGCAGGAACCGTGGCTATCGTTTTCCACACTCTTATTGGTCAGTCCTGCCAGTTTATCATTTTGTCCCTACACTTCTGGTCTTGCATGACTAGTTTGTACTAAATGTTCAGGGAACACCGTTTTTGTTTTGCACTTCTTTAAACAGATGAGTCAGAATGAGTATGCTAAGTGAACAGTGTTATGACTGGAGAAGGAGCTTTTCTTAACTCAAGCAGTCTTTAAGGAATAGTTCAGTCAAAACGTTCCCGCTTATTTACACATTGCTAGAATGATTCTTTTTTTATCTGAAGAGAAATTAAACATTTTGGAGGAAACATTCTGGAATATTTCTCTAATTCATGCAATGTAAAAAATTAAGTCAGTACAACAAAATAAACATAATCTGTATTTCCTTTCGATTTTTCTTGTTTACTCAACTTTTGAAAGCATCAGCTGCGCTGACCTAAAATTATTTGTCAGTAATACAAAAAACATTTAGTTGGGTTAACATAAGATTATTAGTTTTCTGGAGTGGTGAACTACTCTGTTACAAACTTGTGCCAACTGAACATCTTTTATCTGCAGAACTGGAATGCCTGAAGTTGAACAAAAAAAACATAATCCTTATTTCCTTTTGGTTTTTCTCGTGTACTCAACATTTTTTTTATTGTTCACCTTTAATTGATAGAACAGTAGAGAGTATAGACAGTAAGCATGGAGAGAGAAGAGGACGTGAACTCGGGTCGCCGAGAACACTGGAGTGCCATGTGTTGATGCACTAACCACTATACTATTGGCATCAATGTGTACTCATCCTTTGAAAATATCGGTTGGACTGACCTAACAAACAAACATTGTTTGTTCTGATAATCTATTATTTCTAAATACCAATTTCCACAAGAGTTTTTTTGTTCACTCAACTTCAGACATTTCAGGTCAGTGCAACTGATGTTTTCAAAAGTTGAGTATACATCAGAGCCAATGGTGTAGGGGTTAGTGTGTCGACACATGGCAATCTGGGGTTCATGGCGACCCAAGTTCAATTCCTGCCTTGAGGTCCTATGCCAATTCTTCCCCTGTCCCCTCACTTTCCTGTCTTTACTTTCTACTGTCATATTGATTAAAGTAAAAAAATAAATAAATAAAAAATAAATAAAAATAAAAAAACAACGATAGGAAATAAGGATTATGTTTTTTTGTTCCCTCAACTTCAGGCATTCCAGTTCTGCAGACAAAAAAAGTTCAGCTGGCACAATTGAAATTTTTCGTTACAGTTCACCTCTCCAGAAAACTAATATTCTAACCCAAGTAAATGTTTTTTGTATTACTGACAAATAATTTTAGGTCAGTACAGCTGATGCTTTCAAAAGTTGAGTAAACAAGAAAAAGCAAAAGGAAATAAAGATTATGTTTTTTTTTTGTTGTACTAACATTTTTTTACAGTGTGTGAATGAAGCTCAAGCCCAGTTTTAAAGTTGAAAATCCACATTTAGGCAACTGTAAAATAATCCACACAACCTCAGCTAATAACCAAGGGTCTTCTCTAACAAATCGACTAGTCATTTTTAGTTTTAGCTACAAATGCTGGCTTGGATCTAGCTTACGATTTATTGTGTGACTGAGTAAACTACATATTATATAATAATATAAATATGTATTTCTCAATCACGTTCCTGGAGGACCACCAGTTCTGCACATTTTAAGTGGCTGTTTCTAAATTCCAAGAATGCAGAGAATCAACTTGCGTTTTCGTGGAGAGACCGTTCTTGCCAGGTTACCTTGTGTGGCCGACACAGAAGGCGTCCTGTGAGAATTTAGATGCTTCCTGATGGTCACATAACCATATATAGTATGCCCAAGTTCCATTCATACTGCTCACATTCATACTGTATAGAACAAACTTTTTCTAACGGCCAGGTAGTATATTTAAATTCAAATGCAGTACCTACTGAGTAGTAGGTGGTTTCGTACACACCCCCAGTGTCTCCTTAACTATACACACCTGATTCAGATCATCAGCTCATTAGCAGAGACTGAAAGATCTGTAATGGGAACGTGTTTGAGAAACACTGAGCAGTTAGAGCATTTAGTTGCTGAATCAAAATTGTACTAGTTTTAGACAAAGACTTTATTTGGAATTAATATTGGAAGAAATTTGAAAGGATATTTTACACAAAATATCCATATATACTAGGGCTGCACGATATTGAACAAATCAGACATTGTGATATTTTGTATCTCTGAGATGTTAATTGCGATATAAATAAAATTGCACCAGATAGCTTGAATAGCTCTATTTGGAAAGAAGTCCTTTCGTTATATTAATTGGGTTGATTTTGTAGGGAAAAACAACGCAATAGAGCAATGAAAAGAGTCAAAGAAATAGTGCTTAATGGTTTTCCGGAGAGTTAAAACAGTATTCAGGTACAGAAATTGAATAATGAAATCTAAAATAAAACTGTATATTCTTCACTGTATTAATAATTCAGTAAAATTATTATTCTTTAAAGTTAGAAATTTACTTAGGCAAAATGCTTTCAATTATCTTGATGCCATTAAAACACATGCAAATGATACAGTTTCACTTTGTTATGGTTATACTTTGCAATGACTCCACAAATCGGGTGTATTCTCAACTGTTGTGCTGATCAACTATAATCCTTCAACATTGCATATGCTGCTATGTGACTACTGCAGACACACACATTGTGATATCGATGCTGAAACGATATATTGTGCAGCCCTAATATATAATTAAGGTCTGCAAACAATAATTGATCAAATAAAACATTAATGTTTTACTAAAAGCATTTTAATGATAACATGTTGCCATATTTGACAAATCCAAAAAACTGATAAAAAATGATTAATTCTTTTCCATTGCTGTATGAACATTGGTCCTGTGTGAAAATCATGGCCAAAGCAAATTCAGTAAATGATCAGAAAATGACCTTTTTGGGGTGAACAATCAAGACAGATGATTTTTCTCTGGAAAACTTGTTGCACAAAAGAACTTTATACTTCAAGCACATCCTCTGCTGCTGTGTTGACAGAAGGGCTTTTTTACAGGTTACTACATGCCTGTTTTGTGTACTCTCTTTAAATGGTGAGATCTCTCTCAAACAAACCTTACCTCACAAGGTTTCATTGCTGTCTATTTTCAGATCTTTGCTCACTCTGTGTTATTATATTATCATTAAACAAATTATTCAAAATACTGCACTTCTACTGAGCAGGAAATAAGTTCTGCCGCCCATATTTACCAAATTACAAAGCTTAAAGTATGTGGGATGTGGTTAAAAACAGTCCAGTCATCTTAAAAACATCTATTTATACAGTTTTATAATAAATGTGTCAGTAGATTGAAGGATATTTTCCTGGAATACACATGTTTCTTTAAGCTACATACATTTGCATTCATACAAATATCCATTCACATGCAAAGCAAGAAATCAGAGCCATTTCAGCTCTCTTCAGTGGCCATATGGCCTTTTCTGCTCTGAGTGCAGGGAGAAGAAGTGTTTCCACAGTTACCCGCGGGATATAAGATATAAACCACCAGCCTTTTAGAGGAGGGGATGAATTTTTAACCACTAAGCAATCCCCTGCCCACCACAGTTAATGATGTGCTCTTTAAATGAAGAACTTGCAGTCTGTTAGGATAACATGTCCCCTCTCTGTCATCTTGCGTGTGGTCACAGACGTTTTTATGTTCATTTGAGCTGTCATTGAGTAGGTAGAGCTGTCTAATCTATCTGTGGATAACGTCACAGCTCGCATTCCTGAGAAAACGGGACAACTTCTTGTCTTTGCATGTTATGTTTGCCAGTTTTAGGAGCAAAGTTATATTATATTATATTATATTATATTATATTATATTATATTATATTATATTATATTATATTATATTATATTATTCATTCTTTTCGACTTAGTCCCTTTATTAATCTGGGGTCGCCACAGCTGAATGAACTGCCAACTTATCCAGCATATGTTTTACGCAGCGGACGCCCTTCCAGCTGCAACCCATCACTGGGAATTATATTATATTATATTATATTATATTATATTATATTATATTATAT
>CAIGQZ010001336.1:19627892-19643950 GCA_903798205.1 Danio tinwini | reverse complement strand
TCTCTCTCTCTCTCTCTCTCTCTCTCTCTCTCTCTCTCTCTCTCTCTTTCTTTCTCTCTCTTTCTCTCTGTCTCTGTGTGTGTAGATTGTGTTTGTTGGTATTTTGCTCCACAGTCATCTGGAGTGTGTGGAGCCCATGTTGATCCCAATCCTCTCTCTGTATATGGGCGCCTTGGTACGTTTCACAATCGTTGGTCTGGGATACTACAAGATCATTCATGACAACATCCCAGAATCCAGTGGGCCTGAGGTTGGGGTACGTCCAGTGATGCTTTTTTAGAGCTAGGTATCGATTCGGGTGTTAGATTAGTTTGGATTTGATCCTTCAATTGATACTCGATTTTATTCAGTGATTATAGATTTAACACATATCTTATTGATATGTCTAAAACCCCTCTATTTATAAATAGTCATAAAACGAAATATATCAGGGGGTTTTCAAGGTCAAAGTAGCCCCTGTTATATAAATGTATGTGTTATAGTTATAATGGTAACATTTTACATAAAGGTTGTATTGGTTAATGTTAGTTTATGCACTTACTAACGTGAACAATACATGTATTACAGTATTCATTCATGTTTGTTAATGTTAGTTAATGAAAATACAGTTGTTCATTCTTAGTTCATGTTAACTCACTGTGCATTAACTAATGTTAACAAACATGAATTCGGTTTTTAATACTGCATTAGTACATGTTGAACTATCATTAGTAAATGTTGTACAAGTATTGTTCATTTAGTTCAGATACATTAACTAACATTAAGTAATGAAACTTTATTGTAAAGTGTGACCGTTATAATTATAATCCCAGTTATAGTTAATGCCAAACAACAAAAATACAATTGATTTTAAATATTTTTCTTGAATTAAAATGATACAACAACAATAATAATACAAAATAAGCATATGTTTAGGCGTAATAAAGAAATCAAAGCAATAAATATAAAAACAACAAAACCTTAAACTACATAATAAGACATGCAAAGGAAAAACAAATGATGGAAGGTCAAAAAAACCTTACATGTTAAACCAGATTCACTTCTGAGAAAACATCCCACAGAGTGCCTATCCCATTTAACACACAACACTCTTAGATATGATTTATTTACCAATTAACAGTGTGAAGGCTGCACCTGTAGGATACAGATATAAAGAGGAAGAGATACACACATGTACAGTATATCAATTTTAAACAGATAAATAAATAATTTGTATACATTTTTATTATTACTATTTTCTTTAATTCAAATGAATAGTATAAATAGTGGTTTAGTAAACAAACAGAAATTAGCACGTTGACACTATTGCTCTAAAAAATCTTTATCGGGAAAAACAAGTAATCCAAAAACTGTATTCCGAGTATTAATATATATATTTTATTAATTTTATTTTTTTTCCAAAACAAATTCTGAGTATGAGTCACTATACTTAGTCAGACGTAATCATATTTTCACTTTCACAATAAACTGAGAAAAACAATTAGTACAGAAAATACATATGTTCAAGAGAAATGTGTGCACACTGACTTTTTTCTTGGTGGTTAAAATAACATTATTAGGTCTTGTGGCACTTTAATTTGACTTTTTACATGAATACTCAACAATATAGGCATTTTGATGCATAAATATGTATTTGACTTTTTAATTTTCAATTAAGCCACAAAAGTAAAGTGAATTGAGCTTTTTTTCTGTGCGATGCTTTGGGGTTGTGCCACAGAAAAGCGCCTCAGTCTCAACCACACTCTTTCCTGGTGTTAATCCTTGTTTCTATGCAGCTATGCTGCATTGCATGGATATCTTCACAGATAATACACAGACACTACCTGACAAAAATCTGGTCACCTATCCAAGTGATAGGAGCAACAAATAATAACTTGACTTGTAGTTGATCATTTGGTATCAGAAGTGGTTAACATGAAAGGCAAAGGCCTCTACGCTTATTTTACCAAAATAAAATATTATCAAGCCTTGATTTTTAATTATTTAATTAGGACAGTAAGGTCTGACTTTGCTCAAATAAAAGTCTTGTCACTTAACAGAAAAAATGTACAGTATAGAATATAAAGTCATAGTGCAGTGGAAAAGAATGAATATTGTGTATGACTCATGAGCTTGGACGGCTGCATCCATACATCTCTGCAATGACTCAAATAACTTATTAATAAAGTCATCTGAAATGGCAAAGAAAGCGTTCTTGCAGGACTCATCAAGATACTCAGAAGTTCATCAAGATACTTTGGATTCATCTTCAATGCCTCCTCTTTTGTCTTACCTCAGACATGCTCAATAATGTTCATATTTGGTGACTGGGCTGGTCAATCATGGAGCACCTTGATCTTCTTGCTTTCAGGAACTTTGATGTGGCTGAAGTATGAGAAGGAGCACTATCCTGCTGAAAAATTTGCTCTCTCCTGTGGTTTGTAATGTAATGGGCAGCACAAATGTCTCGATACCTCAGACTGTTGATGTTGCCATCCACTCTGCAGATCTCTTGCACACCCCCATATTGAATGTAACCCCAAACCATGACTTTTCCTTCACCAAACTAGACTGATTTCTGTGAGAATCTTGGGTCCATGTGGGTTCCAATAGGTCTTCTGCAGTATTTGTGATGATTGGGATGCAGTTCAACAGATGATTCTTCTGCCACTTTTCCAAATGATCAACTAGAAAGTTCAAGTTATTTTTTGTTGCTCTTACAACTGGGATCAAAGAGCTGCATAACACATCAGAGCTGCATCGCACATTTAGAAAATACAGAATTACAGAATAAAGAAAAAATCCATCTACAGTTTTAAAAAGCTTCTATCTAAACAAACACTTCAAACTATGTTTGTTTTTGCTCTGCCTTACTCTCTTTACAATCCAGCTGGCATTTTACTGTGTAATTCAGTCATCATTGAACTGCTTTATCTTGTTGTTTGGTGCGTTCTGTACTCTTTTGTCTTGCCCGTCCCCCCTCAGCCCTCCATTAATATTTGCACTTTACACTGACACTGCGTCTGTGTTTTAGGGTGATGCCACTATTAAGAAGATGCTAAGCTTCTGGTGGCCACTGGCTCTCATTCTGGCTACACAGCGGATAAGCAGACCCATCGTAAACCTGTTTGTGTCTCGGGACCTCAAAGGAAGCACAGCTGCTACAGAGGTTAGTGTACTCTCAGGCAAACACAGACACACACACGCCTTTACAGTATTTCAGTTTTGGATTTTTTGTTTTATTAAATTCAGTACACTTTTCACAGGTATTTTAGGTCAACTACAGAAATGGAAATTCCCTATAGGGTTTATTTGAATGATACATGAATATTATAGTATAAACAAAAAAAATTCAAAGCATTTTCAGTCATTTATGAAATAATGTAGAATATGAATATTATTGTTATGGGGAGTCCAGGAAAAGGCGAGAGGTGGATTTACAAGCAGTGTAGTAAACATTTATTAAACAAATCAGGAACTTGGGCAAGGTAGGTTAAGGAATTCAAGGGATAACAACAACTGGCTAACAGTACTTAACATTTTACATACATAACAACAACCAACAGGAAGTGAAACAAAGGGGCTTATGTACACGATTACAAGGAACAATGAACAACCGTGGCGACAAAAGACAGGGCGTGGCACAGGTAATGAGGGAACTTGACACAAAAAAACTACAACAAACACATGACGAGACATGCAATAATTATACTGTAAAACAATGCTGAGGGGCGATATGCAACTCTACACAACACTGACAGTTCTCTATTTTATTCTTTAATATTATATTATATTATATTATATTATATTATATTATATTATATTATGCGACGCAGTGGCTCAGTAGGTAGTGCTGTCGCCTCACAGCAAGAAGGTTGCTTATTCGAGCCTCGGCTGGGTCAGTTGGTGTTTCTGTGTGGAGTTTGCATGTTCTCCCTGCGTTTGCGTGGGTTTCCTCGGGGTGCTTCGGTTTCCCCCACAGTCCAAAGACATGCAATACAGGTGAATTGGGTAGGCTAAATAGTCTATAGTGTATGAGTGTGAATGAGAGTGTATGGATGTTTTCCAGAGAAGGGTTGCAGCTGGAAGGGCATCCGCTGCGGAAAACATGTGCTGGATAAGTTGGCAGTTCATTCCGCTGTGGCGACCCCAGATTAATAAAGGGACTAAGCTGAAAAGAAAATGAATGAATGAATTATATTATATTATGGCAGCACGGTGGCGCAGTGGGTAGCACAATTGCCTCACAGCAAGAAGGTCGCTAGTTCGAGCCCCAGCTGGGTCAGTTGGCATTTCTGTGTGGAGTTTGCATGTTCTCCCTGTGTTTGTGTGGGTTTCCTCCGGTTGCTCCGGTTTGCCCCACAAGTTCAAAGACATGCGGTACAGATGAATTGGGTAAGCTTAATTGTCAGTAGTGTATGTGTGTGAATGAGTGTGTGTGGATGTTTCACAGTGATGGGTTGCAGCTGGAAGGGCAGGAAGAGACTTTCAACGAGCACAACAAAAAGTGTTTCTGAAGACCTACTGCACCTTTAATATAGAAAAAAATCACTCCGAGTATGACTCTAAAATAAGATGTCATATTTTGGTTGTTTGCATCAAAATAAATTGGCAAAAGTGGGTTTTATATACAGTACATAGAAGGCATTTGTGAAAATAAAATGGCAAAATATGGGTGAAATAATGTTTCAATGATATTCAGTGTAAATATGAAACAACATGCTTACTCCGACATATTAAAATGCCTAAAATATGTGATTATGCTAAATTTCTAAATATTTCAAATAAATGAAGACATTTTGCTGATGAGTAAGTGTGCTTTAAAGGAAAGTGACAAAGTATATTTATTTGAAATGACAAATAATTAGTATTGGGTTTACAGTTTGGTCCTTATTATGTCATCATTTGATTCTTGTTTTAAGTTCAGTAAGTTTGTTGTATTAAATTTACTTTGATGAGGGCCTTCTGTAAGGATGATCAAAAAAAAGATGATCAATGTATGGTTGTTTTGTTTTGCTCATAAAAATAGCACAGAATTAAACTAGATGCAATCTAATGTAGCTTTAAGGCACAGTATGTAATTTTATCCAAAAGCAGCAGAGCTTTTATTGTTACAGTTAACCACTTCAGGTTCTTCTGCTCGTGATAATGTGGAGGGAAAGCAGTGCTGTATTGTCATAATAAATAAATACATTTTTATGGTTCTTTTAAAATGCTGCTCTGTACAGTCTTATAAAACACACAACAAATCAAAGTGTCTTTGGTGTTTTCCTGTTTTTTATAAACCCAAACAGCACATTTAGTGTTTGATATCATTAGCATGTCCACACACGACACGGTTGGTATCTCTAATTAAAATAGCTTATTTCTCTGGATTTGAACATTATTGAAAACATTTGGGAGATACATAAGTCAGCAAAATATATAGCATAACACTGTTCTAGTTGTTTTGGATATTTGGAAAAAATCTTACATGTTGTGCTTTTATACATGTCATTTTGATGCTTGAATACCCCTCTTTGTTTTTGATCCATATAAACCTTTAATAGTAAAACTCATTTCCTAGCTGTTGATCGCTGCATTCATAGATTGACTGGTTTCTACAATAACCCTATTGAAAAAGATAGCTTTGTTCCTCTTCAATAGAACAATTCAGTATAAACAGTTGAAATTGTCTGTTTAATGTTACTATCATGTTTCTACTGTTTTCCAGGCTGTCGCAGTTCTCACAGCTACATATCCAGTGGGCCACATGCCCTATGGCTGGCTCACTGAACTCCGAGCTGTTTACCCTGCTTTCGACAAGGTACAGTGAGAGTTTGTTTTTACCTTAAACTAACATTTATTTTTCCTTAATCGTACACTTCTCTGAATTCTTAATGCTTATCATCCTCCGCATATATACTTAAGGTAAAATGACACCTTTTCATCATATCCTCCCAGGTCACTCTGCTTTTTTTGCTTTTTTTATTTATCCCACTCAGCCTCTCAGCCTTAAGGGATGACTAAATTAGTTCATAGTTTCCACCTTTAATACTGCATCAGGTCTATTATCTCGTTACACTTCATGACGAAGCATTTATTTTTTGGGGTAAACAGAGTGGGAAACAGCTGTAATTTAAAAAGGCGTGCAGTGGTGTGGTGTGGTGTTATTTCTGAATGTTTGACCTTAGAAAAGGGCTTCAGCAGGATCCAGGAATTGGGAAGTGAAGGGATATTCGCTAATCATAGTTAATACTTTCATGGATAAAGATGGATTTTATATCCTTTAACGTATAAATCTACACCTTTGTTGTGGTCTGTTTGATCTTTTAAAGGGAAGTATTATGCAAAAATTACTTTTATAAGGGGTTTAAACACAGTCGTTTGGCAACAGTGTGTGAATATACAGTTGAAGTCAGAATTATTAGCCCCCCTGAATTATTAGCCCCCCTGTTTATTTTTTCCCCAATTTCTGTTTAACAGAGAGAAGATTTTTCAACACATTTCTAAACATAATAGTTTTAATAACTCATCTCTGATAACTGATTTATATTATCTTTGTCATGATGACAGTAAATAATATTTTACTAGATATTTTTCAAGACACTTCTATATAGCTTAAAGTGACATTTCAATTTTAAATTTAATTTTTTAATTAGGTTAACTAGGTAGGTTAGGGTAATTAGGCAAGTTATTGTATAACGATGGTTTGTTCTGTAAACAGTTGAAAAATAAATTAGCTTAAAGAGGCTAATAATTTTGACCTATTAATTGTGCAAATTAATTCATTAAAGGTCTCGTGAAGTCCTTTGAATTATGCATTTTCATTCGATGTTTGGCGCAATCTTAACCAAAACACGAAGAGACTGTGGGACATAGCGTAGCTCCTCCCCTTTTTAAAAAACAGCCAATAGTGTTTTGTTTTAGCACATCTCTGCCTTTGAGAGTGGTTAAACTCAAGTGCATCAAATGAAAAGTAAATGACAAGCGTCTTGAAGGGGGCAGGGCATTTTATATACTAGAAAGCATTTGATCGGTTAGGATTTGTTGAGAAATTAAAGTATGAGGTAACGTGAATAAAATCGTTGATCCCTTTAGGTGACATTAAGTAACTACAAGCTTTACATGTTTATATCAGTTTAATATCTTCTAAATGCAAATTTTGTTACTGTTTTGGAGCACACTAGCTTATAGCTATCCTAAAAACTAACAATACTGATACTAACGATACTAACATCTTTAAAAACTTTATTTTCATTTCATGGGACCTTTAACTTTTTAAAAAAAAAATCACACTTGATAAAAACAGTCTGTAGAAACACTTTGTCATTAACTGTGGACCCAGTGGCGGGTCCGGTGACGTCATCGACTACCCCTTTCATTTTTAAAGGCAGCGGGTTGCGCAACACCCCAGAAGTGGCTCCGTTTGAGAGTGTAGAAGCTATATTTTATGCACATATGCATCACTTCGGTTTTTATTTTACTGTACAAAAGTTATTTACACTTAAATACACAGTATACTGGATACCCGAGCTGGGTAATGAACATTGGTTTATTTTCATATCTTATAGTCATTGACTAATTTTAATGTAATGTTATGATGCCTAAAATGCAAAGGAGATAAAATAAGTAAACTCATGTTCCTATAGTTATTATCATGTAAAACTAAGCAATAGCAAATATGTACTATTTAATATGAATGATCAAAAAGTTATCTCATAGTATTCAGATGAACTGCAATAGCTTGGTCAGAAAACATGATAGAGATAAAATTCTTTTTCCTAGTGTTTGCTGCCCTCTGCTGGTTTCAAGCAGAACTGTCTGGATAAGCTAAAACCTCTAAATAGATAAACTACACCCTTTCAAAAAAGCATTTTAGAAAAAAAAATAAAAAATCGCCCAATGTTGAAGTGGTTCATAATAAAACAGAAAAAATATATAAAAATATTATTTATTACTTTCAGCAGTTTCTTATGTAAATTCAAAGGGTTTTCTATTCAACTACACTGGAATTTTTCATTTATAGCAATGCATTTGGATATGGAAGGCTTTCAAAATTTGGTAGGCGGAAAATACATAAAAAATGGTATAGCACCTCTCATCAGTTGGAATACAATAACTTTTGCATAGATTATGGTAGAGACATTTTTCTTTTTTTCTCTGATTACACACATGTGCAGGAACCACCAAAATTATTTACAGCAACAGACCACACAGAACCTAAAAGGTATACTTTCAAATTTGAGTTTATAATAAAAAAATACAAAAAGCGCCTCTTTTTTTAGGTGTTTATTATAACACAGACAACATATACAGTTATTTTAAATACTTTTAATAGTGTTTTATAAAAATTCAAAGGGTTTTCTTTAAAATGATACCAAATTTTTGCATTTACACCTCTGCATGTGGATTTGGGAAGCTTTTAAATTTGGGTAGGCAAAATCCAGGCGGAAATCCCAAAATAGCACTAGACTTTAAAGGGTTAAAGGGGAAAAGCCCTGCCCGTTAGTGACCCTCTCTTCTTCATTAGCATAGACAGCCCTAAATGAGAAGCAGCCATCCGCCATTGGAGTTTTCATCATGTACCTGTCGAGGATAATGTCAGCGACTAAGAGTCATTATAAATGTGGAGTTTTTTTGGATGCACAAACGAACACTGTAATCTCCATAGACCACCTTCCTCTGAGCCACTTTTTTGACATTTTCAGGTTTTCACAGAGATAACGTTAGTCCCTTTTTAGAGACTATACTGACACAAAGGCGTTTGTAGCTCTACTCTCTTTTGAAATTAAAAAGGCTGGGAGCCCAATCTAATTTAGATTTAAAGCAACAGTCACTGAAACAGCACAGTTCGGATCTAAGCTGAAAAGGGGCAGTTTCAAAGAATTATAAAATAATTAATAAACTTATTATAAAAATCTGCTGGGTATTTTGAGCTGAAACTTTACACACTCTAGAGCAGGGATGCCCAAACTTTTTCTTATGAAGGGCCAAATCAAACTTTATTGAGGCTTGATTGAGGCTAGTGGGCCGAAGGTAAATATAGTTGCAATGGGTGATTTCCTAATTTATTTAATAATATTTAAAAATGACTAGAAAACATTGCATTATAATAACTAATACAGTATTTAATATATATATTTTTTATTTTATATACAGTTAAAACAAAACAATCTTATTTATAAAAGCATTACACTAGTTTTTGCCTTGATTTGCTTGCCGATGTCTTCTGCATAGTCCTGTTAAGTGACAGAATTTACATTTTATAAAATGACATTCATTTACAACATTTAATCGAAACATTTAATTCCAGTTAGATTTTTTGCAGCTCAACAATAAAACAAAAAAGGTTACGTCAAATTAAAAAGTGCAATCTCTGTGTTAAAGGCATTTGCCCAAACCATCTCCATCATACTCACTCTCCTCTCAGATGGGATGGTGGGCCAAATCAAGGGTTACAATTGGCCAGCTTTGGCCCGAGGGCCCTACTTTGGGCATTTCTGCTCTATAGACACCAAAGACTTATTTTATTTTTTGTAAAAACTGCCATATTAAGTCCCCTTTAAAGGGAAAATTAATCTAAAATGTAAAAAATGCTGTTATTTATTCACTCTAAGCTCATTCGTGATGTAGATCAGTGGTTCCCAAAGTGGGGGTCAGGACAATGTGAGACAATGAGGGGGAGTCGCTTGGTGATTACCAAAAATCTAATTCATTTTATTAAACTATT
The DNA here is from genome assembly GCA_903798205.1 of Danio tinwini. NCBI lineage: Eukaryota > Metazoa > Chordata > Actinopteri > Cypriniformes > Danionidae > Danio > Danio tinwini. Next base: position 19,634,259 of record CAIGQZ010001336.1, on the reverse strand, counting down.
AGTATTACCATATTTTATTCATAACCTACAGAAGAAAAAAATGTAGTTAATACTTACATTTAAAAAACAAACAGGCACATAAAAAGCCATCAACCTTCATTTTTTTCCCATTTGATTGCAACCCCTGCAGTGATTATGTTATAATAAAGACACAGCAATGGTGTTAGAAGCAGCAGATTGATTTTATGGCACCAGATTAAACTTTTTGACACCTTTACGCCACTCACATACATTAAAAATAAAGGCCACTACTGAATATGGAGGAAGGTCTCAGAGTGAGGTCCAAATTATATGAAGAATAGACTTGAACCTATTGGTGTGTGTGCACTGTTGCATGCAAGTTTTGTGTATTTATAACCACTTCAGAAGATATTGTGGGTCAAGAGTCACTGGCATTGTTTTTTTGAGGGGTCGCAGGCTGAAAAGTTTGGGAACCTCTGATGTAGATGACTTTCTTTGGTAGAACAATAAAGAATATTTTGAGCTGACACCAAGTGCTACTGGCACTTTAGGAGTCGAAACAGACATACAGGCAAAATAAAATAAATACATTGAAGTTTATACACTGATGTTTTATAAAGTGAAATGTTCACCCTGTACAAGAAACTGAGAGTTTTTTACAACATTATTATCCTTAATTTACAGTTCTTCAGAAATTATTCTAACATGATGATTTATTTCTTAAGAAACATTTTGCTCACACTTTATTTTAAGGTACACTCTCTATTAATAAACCATTAACTGGGTATTTTGCCTTAAACTCCAAAGTTGCTACTTATTGATAGTTAGGATTAGGGATATAGAATAAGATCATGCAGACTATAAGTACAAGTACTAATTAGGTACTAATAAGCAGCCAGTATATCTAAATAATAGGCAGGCAATTAAAATAAAATGTTACCAACATTTCTTATATTTATCCATTTTGACAGCTGAGCTTGTTATTCCTTTAATAGAACGTTTGTTTTGACCAAATTAAAAAGGACAGTACACCCAAAATTGAAAAATTCTGTCATCCTTTACTCCCTTTTCACTTGTTCCAAACCTGTTATTTATTTACAAGATATTTTGAAGAATGTTGGAAACCTGTAAGCATTGACTTCCAAAGTATTTGTTTTTCCTACTATGGAAGTCAATAGCTTCTTCAAAATAATAATGAGTACATTTTCATATTTGGCTGGACGATGCATTGTTTAATGCATTGTTCCTGAATATTATTTGTTTCTTTAAAATGATCTTTTGATAAATAGTGTACATTGTAAATGCTCAAAAGGCTTCTATTGCATTGTACATTTTCCTGAAGAAAAAAAAAACAGCTTTTTTTCACATCTATCTGTGCTCTCTTCATTTTTCCAGAATAACCCGAGCAACAAGTTGGTCAACAGTGGTACAATTGTGACAAAATCCCACATCAAGCGCTTCACTTTTGTTTGTCTGGCTCTTTCTATAACAGTAAGTTCATCCACAATTTTCAATCTTCAGCCTGTGTCTGCTTTAAATCACTTGTTTCATGTTGTGGAATGACTTTGGTCTGCTGAAGTTCATGGAGATTATAGGTGCAGTGGGAGTTTATTGTGATTGTGGGCTGCATTTACTTTATATTGTCCCTGCAGCCAATCAGGAGGACGAGCATCTATCTGTCATGCATAGCAGCCCATATATGGAAAAAGGGTAGAAGGAAAGTTAGTAGGTAAAGGTGATTAGTTTGCCAGTAATTCAAGATCATTAATTCATTTATGTATTTTAATCCAAAACTCACAGTTGGTTTATAGAGTCTATAGGGAAGTCGGAAGAATCTGTCTAATCTATGAAACTATGAAATATTTTTAATATGTTTCTTAAACTTTATTCTAGAAGCCATGATCATACCTGCATATTTCATATACTGGGCAATATTTATTACTTCTCCTTATCTAAATGATCTGGTTAATGTTCATCAGTTTTATGCACAAGTAAGACTGTTAAACTTAAAATAAATAAATAAAATAAAAATGAAACCATGTCAGTGATGTTTTCAATTAGAATTACACTTCAATTTCTATAAATTAGCTGCTCTTCAGTGTTTGTTTTTCCTCATGGATGTCTGGGTGGTATTCTCAGAAAGCAAGGTTAATTTACCATTTGCTAATCCCTGAACTCTAGGTTGATTAATCCTGTCTACTCCAGGTATGTCAGTTCAAAACCGCTCCTGAGAGTAAGTTCAGTCAACTCAGAGTATGCTAACCATTACCACACACACAAAAAAAGCGGGAATCAAGAGTTAGCATTGAAACAGACACCAAAAAGCAGTGTGCCACGCCTTCTTCTGTTTAAGGGCGAGTTACTCGAGTTGTACATTTTATATTTAATAATCATATTAATATTTATTTATTTATATACAGTATTTTCATATATAATTTAGATTTAATAGATTTTTTTTATATTTTTTATGTGAATGAGAATTACAATGTTTACATTGATGATTAATTGTATTTATTATGATTATATTATATATTTAATGTTTGGTTGGTTGGTTTTGCGTCCACATTTGTGACATATTTATGTAATGCAATTGCATAAGCGATGCATTTTATTGAAAGCATCCTGTTACAAAACAATTATTATTTTATTTATTATAATTAATGCAGATCCACCACACAAGATAAAAATTAGTTAAATAAATAACAGGACAAATAAACTTTATTTTATTATAGATTTATTGAGAACTTAGACACATATACACACATTTTTAAACATAATAGTTTTAATAACTCATTTCCTTTGTCTTTGCCATGATGACAGTGCAAAACATTTTACTAGGTATTTTATTAGCAAGACACCAGTATTCCATTTGAAGTGCAATTTAAAGGCTTAACTAGGTTAATTAGGGTAACTAGTCAAGTTCTGTTATTTAGGCAAGTCTTTGGACAACAGTTCTTTGTTCTTCAGTCAGTCAAAAAAAAAAAGCTAATAATATTGACTTTTGCCGTTTTTACATATATTATAATAATATTTTATTATCATATTATATTTATTATTTTACATATAAACTTTTTTCAATCCCCAAACAAAAAAAAACAAGACTTTGTTGAATTAAATAGGACATTTTATGAAAAAAAAATATTGCTCTGTTAAACATCACTTGGAGGGTTAATCATTTTGTCTTAAATGTATACATATAAATACTATTTTCTTTCTATTTGAATTGTTCTTCTTCCATATGGAAAGTTCTTCCATATACAGCTTCTCAACACACCATGGTGAAGCCATAAGGAGAGCATTAGGACAGCGTGTCTTGTTATTGTGAGTGCTTTTAGAGTCAGACTAAATAATTAATTAATGTTCTGCCTCTGTATCAGGGTCACATCTTCCCTACCTGACCTACATTAAAGCCTGCACTGTAGCATTACACTACATGATCATGATCATTTTCACTACATTTTCATATCAGTGCACAAACAAAGTCCACCCAGATAGATATAAACAGCTATGAGTGTAAATGATAGTGGTTTGATTGCTGTGTTAACAGGGTGAGTATAATATAGTTGCTTCCAGATGTGTGCTGGGTCTAAAATTAACATGCTAACTGTTATGAAATTAAATGAGTATTACCAGAGTGCCATTTCAGATAAATGACCAGGAACTTTTATTTTATTTTATTTATTTTTTATTTATTTAATTAGTTTTATTTTTCATTTCATTTTATATTTTTATTTCATTTGTATTCATTTTGTTGCAATTTTTATTCATTTATATTGCATTTTATTTTTGACTTTGTTTTATTTATTTATCTATCATTTTTATCTTTGTTTTTATTTTATTTATTACTAATACAGGTCTTTTGTCAGTGTCCTAATCTCATGTTACTTTACTATGCGTGCTGTTGTCTAGATGGTTGCATTCAAGTAGTTTGTCTTTCTCTGTGCAGCTCTGTTTTATGGTGTTTTGGGCGCCGCACATTTCCGAGAGCATCTTGGTGGACATCATAGGAGTTGATCATGCCTTTGCTGAGCTTTGTATCACCCCATTACGAATCTTCTCCTTCTTTCCTATTCCAGGTATCACACTTTCTGACACAAACATTTTATGTAGTTTTGGATAGATGTCATATGCTGATTTTTACAGTAAAGTACTGTAAAATTCTAAACAAAATATTACTGGATTCTTATGAGTAGGTAAAATAATCAGAATACCCTAATTAATTAATTAATAAGCACAAGACATTTGCTGACGTTATTTATATATATATATATATATATATATATAAATGAAGTAAATTCTGTAATCTTATGAAATATTACTACAATAATATAAATATTATTATATTATATAATATTACAATTTTAAGCTAACAACAAAGCTGAAATTTCAGCAGCTATTACTCTCGTCTTTAGCATCACATGAACTTTTTGAAATCAGATTTATTTATTTATTTATTTGTTTTAATGAACATCACTGGAACTACCAAAATTACATAACTTCTACACTCTCAGAAAATATACGCGAGCTGTCACTGGGGTGGTACCTTTTCAGAAGGTACATGTTTGTACTTAAAAGTTCCATATTGGTACCTCAAAAGTATATATTAGTACCTAAAAATTTTATGAGGAACACTTTTTTACTTTTAAGACACTAGTATGTACCCTTAAATATGGACCTTTTAGGTACAAATGTGTACCTTTTGAAAAGGTACCACCCCAGTGACAGCCCGCGTGCCTTTATTTCTGAGAGTGTAGAATGGCCATAGCAGTTATTCTGACCATTTTAATATAATATGTCATATTGTCACATTATATTTATATTCAAAGCTTCTAATGAGATATTAAAATTAAGCTTTGGGTGTCTGTCGTCATATTTATTGAATTCATTTCTCTAAAAATACAACCTTTTCAGTAATACAGCTTATAAATGTGTACGAGTAGCTAGACCACCCACTAAGGTGCGTGACTCACTTTGTCTGGCAAGGAGGAGAGCAAGTTTTTTTCACCTCAAAGAACATGTTGTTTTGAAAGGCATGTCTGAAGTGCAGTTACGTTTTTGCTATCAGAAGGTTATGTTTTTGTAGACTTTTGCAGACGAAAAGTTAGGCATGCATTTTCAAAGGCATGGGGAAAAACTAGACACTGAAATGCATGTGGTTATGCATGTGGTCATTCATTTTAAAGGGGGCCTATTATGCAGAAGTCACAATTATAAGGGGTTTATACAGTTGTGTGGCAGTCTGTGAATATAACCAGCTTTTAATGGTAAAAATTTATTAATTATAGTGTAATTTTTGTATTTGGACTTGATAAAAAACAGTCTGCAGAAACACTTTGATTGACATTCATTCTTTGTACGTGTCATCAGAGAGGGAAAGCTTCGCCCATTAGTGATGATCTCTCCCTCATTATCATATCATGTTAGTCTTGTTTTTTAATTTGCCACTATGCTGACACACAGGCATTTATAGCACTGCCCTCTTTTGAAAAGAGCGCACAATCTCATTTGAATTTAAAGCAACAGTCATCACAATGCCACAATTAAAATGAAAGCCTAAAAGAGAGCAGTTTCAATAAGTTATAAAACATTATCTGTTGGGTATATTGAGCTGAAATCTCACATACACACTTTAGGGACATCAGAGACTTATTTTGCATCTTGTAAAAGGGGCAAAATAATAAAATAATAATGGTAGAAAGAAATATACACACATTTAGGAGAAGTCAGAAGGTAGTTTGGGTGTTAGTACATCCTTTCTCAATTTGAATTTCAGATATCCCTGAGCCCAGACATTTAAACAATAGGGCATCTTGAATAACCCATGTTCAAACTGTGTAAATCTGCTGAAGGTCTATTCTCTGGAGGCTTTCTCATGACAAACTAAACTGCATGATCCGGGGTCTGATCTGCAGTGCATCATCAAATAGACAGGTGGTCTTAAGGGGACCAGTCGCTCTTTGAAAACGTCCATTTGAAAAGGCAAGGGTCAAGAGTGCTCATGCTTCAGTTACGATGCCTGCAGGTCTCAGAGAGAGAGAGAGAGAACCACAATGAGAGCTCAAAGTACCATTGAATTTTATTGCACTTGACCTGATTTTTATGATGTAGCAATAGCGATAGCTGTGCAAGAATCAGCATGTAAAATATGATTGCCTGAACTCTGACATTTGTCGTTTTGTTTTTATGATCAGTGACGATTCGTGCTCATCTGACTGGCTGGCTTATGACCCTGAAGAAGACCTTTGTTCTGGCGCCCAGCTCGGTCCTCCGCATTATTGTCCTCATTTCCAGCCTCATAGTGCTGCCTTACATGGGGTATGTATGTGATTGATTGACTGATTGTGCTCACATACCTAGTAGATGCTTAAAAGTGCTCCTTATATGTTGAGGTCAAAAAGTAGGATCA
>CAIGQZ010001336.1:19542284-19606890 GCA_903798205.1 Danio tinwini | reverse complement strand
TGTGTGTGTGTGTGTGTGTGTGTGTGTGTGTGTGTGTGTGTGCACCTCCAGTTATAATTGTTTTGTGTAATAAAAGATGAAGTTGTCGCACGGTGACGTCAAGCCCTGATCTGACTATGCAAAGCGCCCACGATGCGCGTGCTGCTGTGAGCACATGGAGGAGAGAGGACGTTCACTTAGCAGCCTGGCTAATGTAGCCTGTGGCTCGCAAAATATTACGAAATTAGCAACATTTTTCACCTGGAGCGTGAGCTGACTTGCCTAGGGCGTCCAAAAATGGTAAGACTGTTTTTCCGTTGTCACGTTTAAGATGTATCCAGTTGTTGTGAAACAAAATCTTAGCTTTAGCAAAACAATGTGCTCATGATTTGTGCCACAGGTGTAAAGATTTAATTCCGCTTCATCTGCAGTAATAAGTGTGAAAGTATTCGCGAAACTATTCAGTTTAAATTATTGTTAATGTTAGTTGTTATCATTTATATTAATGTACATTAATTTGAGCTCTGAACTTTGCACGTTTATGAGCAGTGATTTATTGTTCTGATTTGTCATAGCTTTGACTCGTGATTTAATGCTACAAAATATGAAACGTTTTGTTAACACACATCTCGATGTGACTTGGCGTAAAGTTGGTTTTATATTCGCACATTTGTTTAGTGACAACTTGTGACAAGCTCACTATATTGTTTACCATGGTACTTTGAATATTCGGTCTGAAATCACATTAAGTGTTCAGACTTCTAAACAACATTAGCACTATTTATTCGACTGTGAACTGTCGTATTTTGATAGTCATTGGCTGCAAATAGGAGTCCACTGTTTAGACACTGCATAGAATGATTTTCTGAAATTAAGGAAAAATTGTGAGAATATAAAACCAACTTTACCTCAATGTAACAGTTTTGGTGTTATGCATCGAAACATTACAGAGTTCATATAAAGTTCGTGTATAACTGTCGTCTAGGACTGGTTATAAATGATACTAATTTTGCTATGCACTCATATTTATATTTCATAAGAAGAAACATAATTTTGCCTCAGTTATAGGTGGTTATCCTAATTGGAAGCTTTTCTTGCTTTTGTGTAATACTTGTATTTTATACTTAAAGGTTTTTTTTAGTGCAAGGCAAGCAAGCAGATTCATTGAGAATTCTATGGTATGATAAATTTATAAGACATTTCCAGACATGTGTCACATAAAGTGTAGTCAGGTTTGATAATTTATTCTTAATTTTTAAACCTTGTCATTTTGTAAGCGGTGCCTGTCATCCCTCAGTAAAGTGCGTTGACAGAGTTCATAAATAATTTTCTGAGCCTCTCAGTCTGTTATTAGATTTAGGACTCCCCTGTAAGAGATTTACAATTTGGAGGCTTGTCGTGGTCTACATGTTACTACTCTAGGCACACTTCTGTAGACGAATAAGAAAATCCTAATCCTAAATATTGTATAATGCTAATAATACAGTGACTTACATTGCCTTTCATAAAGTTTTCATTTTGATCTGGTGTTGATTAGTCTTACCCTCATGTTATGACCATTAGCTGGATGTCTCATGTCTTCACACAAAATGCGACTTCAGAAGATGAGATCCATCATCTCATTGGTTGAATTCCACATGATATTTGGGAGTTGTGTTGAATTCTTTACCTGGAAACAAAGTTCTTGTAATGCCAAACCCAAAACAAAGTCTTTGTGAGATGCAAAATCATCTAATGGATAAAAAAAACTGTTATGTTTACAGTTGAGGCAATGAGTGCTTCATCAGGATCAGTTAAAGGCTGGCTTTTCAAAAGTTTGTGTGCATGGACTTTGTTGACTGAAAACATTGTTCTTGAATAGATGATTGATTGTTGCACACTGGTCTTTCATGCTCCCAAGACATGCGCGTGAACAAAACAAACCTTTACATTGTTGCTTTACATGTCAGTCAGGTGCCCTCATGTTATGGCCAGTCTTGGACTAATGAAAGCTGTGATGGAGTCCAGACCTTCTGAAGAACACAAGTCTTCAATTAAGTGTTGATTGAGATTGATTACGCTGGAGAAAAGCAGCTCAAGCACTCCAAGATATCAGCTTGTGTTCTGCGAAAGATAGAAGTTTGGAATGACGTGACACTTTTTTTCTTTTTCAGGATGCAATTCCATTGGTCCTGTAGGTCTGTTGACACTTTTAATGCATCTCATCACCATTGCAGGTGCATCATACAAATTAATTCATTTTCAAAGCTGTTCCATAGCTTTACCATGTCCCCCGAGAGTAGACTTGACTCAATCACAGAGCTTAGATTTCATTTAGTTACGTTGCAGTTGAACGGTCATTGTGATTGAGTGCTCCATGCATGGGCCTCCTTTTCAATGTATCTGAATTTTCCCGTTTAGGATGATATCTGTAGCATGCTGCCTGCTGCCACAGGTCATCTGTGTTGACCTCAGGTCCAGTGCATGACCATATACGCAGGGAAGGTCTAAAACACACCACACCCTCAAGACTGTTGACATATCATTTGTCTGCCATATAAAGTATACTGCTGACTTCATTATTTATTGGTCATGAAGCATGGATTCAAATGCACCTGGGGAGATGTAGCAGCTGGTGGAGCATGCCGAAATGATTGCTCCAGCAACATGGCTGAATTGGTTTTGATTAGATGAGCAGGAATGTTGATCTGAATGCGCGGGATGGCACTTTGTTGAAGTTAATGATCCAGAAACAGAGCTGGCTGGTTTTTCTCCCATATGGGAGTCCAAGTTAGTGTTAACAGTTTGGTTTAGGGCAGTGGTCCTCAACCTTTCTATCTCCATAGACCAGTCAAAGCTTGACAATTTTACCACAGTCCGGGGTGTGTCTGTGTAAATCAGGGTTGGGTCGATAGATGATGCCAATAGACAACGATGCTGAGCTGGCATCGCAATCCTCCGCCCTCGTCGCAGCAGCAACCCGCTCGCGAAAAATACACACTTAGGCCCCGTTTACACTAATACATCTCAGTTTTAAAAGGTGCGCTCCTGCATTCTGAAGATGTTTTCAAATGGATGCACCTGGAGGGCGCGAGCACATTGCGCTGCTGGAGATTGCAAGTCACGGTGGCTGTTCACATATCGCATCTTTTCCGCACGCAAGTTGGTTATTTCTAATGGAGGTGCGATAAGACACTATATGTGAACGGTTGCCGTCGTTTGCGATCTTTAGCAGTGTATTTTCTTCTAGCACAGACATGCTTGATTCACCTGATTTGTTGACAAATGGGTTGCAGATCCATTTTTTGGCAGTTCATAGGTCCTTCACTTGGCCTTTTCCCTTTCACAAAGAAACTTTCCAAAGACGTCTGTTTCTTACTCATTTTGCTGCTTGTGGGTTAAATTTTGGCACTCAATTGACCGAAATGAAATCAAGAGAATACGGTCATTTTTCAAAATAAAAGATTGTTCAGATTCAGTTCAGATTTAGTGATTTCTTATGCAGCCCGATACTAATTAATTCACAGACCGGCACCTGTCCGCGGCCCAGAGGTTGGGGACCACTGGTTTAGGTCATCACATTTCTATCAGATCCTATTATATAGCCTAGTATATGGATTTCCTGCTGTTGAATGGACATTGTGATATTGAATTTTTTTAAATGCTCTGAAACCCTGGCCTGGCAATAGCTGGTACTGAATGTAATGTAAAAAAGATGTAATGTATGGATAATATTGTAGATAAATTTATGGGAGGCAAATGACTTTTATTAAATTACACATCACAGAATTATTAAGGAAAGATGTTTGCTGACTCATAGATTGAATATACCCAAAGGAGTAAAATGTATAAAAATTAAAGGTTTTATTTTATAAGATATAAGATACAAATTTGCTGTTTATTTACTCCCCCTCAGGCCATCCTGGACATAAATGACTTTGTTTTCTTCAGTAGAACATTATAACTGACTTTTTTATCAGAAAGCAGACGTCTATTGTGACATCATAAGGGAAACCTCATGATCTGCTGAAGGTCAGGCTGCGGTTAAGTTGACCACTCAGCCATAGGCTGAACTCATGTTCTCTTTCATTTACATAGCCAGATACTGTGTATTTCTCTCAAAAAAATCCCAGAGAAATCTTTATTTAAACTCTGTGCCCCTGCGGGGTGAATGAGTTGTAATTGTCTGTTGCGGTCGGCCCAGTTTTTGGCTCTTAGCACTGAGTATTTAAAAGATGAGTGTGAGGCTGACATGGTGCTAATGTCACAGAGTCTCATCCTGTCCTCACACTGGGGTTCATTCGGGGCACTGGCAGCTTCCCAGATACAGAGAAAAGCAGCTCTTCTCTCTCTCTCTCTCTCTCTCTCTCTCTCTCTCTCTCTCTCTCTCTCTCTCTCTCTCTCTCTCTCTCTCTCTCTCTCTCTCTCTCTCTCTGTCTCTGTCTCTCTCTCTCTCTGTGTCTCTGTCTCTATTACTGCAGTAGCTCTTCAGGGAATGATATGAAATATAATCTTCAGTAGCAGCTTCCATAAGGGGTTGCAATATTTATCCAAGTGCTCAGCTGTTATGTTACGTGGTTTGTAAAAGATGTCAGAGACCTGAGTTGTCCTATCCTATTGCTTTTGCTCACCCATCACCTAGTTCTGTGGTTCTCAGGTGAAAGTCATGATCTAAAGTCTGAGGGCAGAGAAACACAAACTCTATTAAAAGTCTATTCATCCAAGCCCCCCTCTGATGTTTCAAAACAATCACGATTAGGGGGTTTGAAGCAATGCCGTAGAAGAACTGTTTTATGTTCACTAAAGTACCTTTCAGTTATTTTTGCTTTCACCTGAAAGATACTGATATATAGATATAAACATATAATCATATTTTGCATCAAATGAGGGATAATGTTTATAAACCAGGCACATTGAAAATATATGCCTCAGCCTACATTTTTGCAAAACGTAAAATACGTTGTGCCAGGTATGTTTCATTGCAAGTTTCAGTTGAAAAATCCACTAGAGGGCACTGTGCTGATTTTTGCAAATCTAAAATGTGTTACTTGGGGTTACATTTTTGTATTTCCTTCTTGTACACATCTAGGAAAAGGCGAGGCTTGTTGTTCAGATTAATAAGCAAACTACTGACCTAAATCCAAAAAGTGCACTGTGACCACATTAGGGCTGTGTATTGGCAAGGGCCTCACGATTTGATATATATCGCGATACAATGAATATTGTGATATATTGCAATAGTTTGTATTAGTATGTGTGTCACATTATAGACAACTTAATAAAGTCGGGAGACAAATTAAAATTCCAATTTATTTTCCATCCATTTCAATTCATTAAAACTGCACAGTGTGATTGAACAGAGAACTATATACTGTATATTGCAAAGCTTACAAATGGCATTTATTTTTTGTCTAATTCAGTACTTCCTGGTATAGCGTTTAGGGTTGGGCTATGTTGACCAATTTGGCATCGTACGATGTCTAATGTGAAACATAGCGATGGACCATGGCATCGTTGTCATAGGGGGAGGTGAACTAATTATTTATTAATAAATTCATAACTAATTAATTATTTGTAGCCTACTGTTTCAACTACCTGACCCGCATGGCCTTTGTTTTACTCATAACCAAATCAAAAATAAATAAATAAAGATAAGTTACACACAAATTACCACCTGTCAATCACTTTTTTCCACGGGACTCGATCTGGCATGACTAGGCAGAGTGAACCGTGCCATTATGGCGTCCACACACTTGCTTGGTAAAAAAGCTGCACAACCAACAGGAACTAACCAACAGTATCTGAGGTTTTCACTAAAATTACTTAGTAAAAGCTTGAGAGTGAAAGACTGAAGCTGTGTACTGACGCTGTGACACGTTACCTGAGAGAATCAAAAGACTGAAGAGTCATTAGATAGAGACAAGAATGTTTTTCATGAGCGCGTTTGCAACGGGGGCGGTGCGGAGGATCGGTGATGCCGCCTCAGCAGCATCATGATGTCTATAGGCATCATCTATCGACCCAACCCTAATAGAGTTAAAACCAAAGTGCAGCCACATGTCAGCTCTAAAAGCTGGAGGCACCTTTTATATTTTCCGCTATTGCCTACTTCTGATACCGTACTACTTGGCGTTTTGTTGATCGCGAGTTAGGGACATCTACAGGAGCGGAGGAGGACGTCATTTGGCACAACTTGAATCGATACTTGAGGTTGGACTATCGATACACTATCGTAAAAGAAATTATCGCGATAGTTAGATGTATCGATAATATTGCACAGCCCTAGACCACATATAGTAGCTTTACCTTGATTTCACATTGGTTTGATCTCTGTTGTGGAACTGTGACTCGAACCCGAATGCTCTGCATCAAAACTATAAGACAGAAAAGGTGTCCATATGGAGATACTGTAGAAAAGTGAGGTAAAAGTATTTGATTACAAACTATGGACATCGTTAAATTGTTTTGTAGTATTATTTAATTGGTGTTGTGCAAAGAACCATTTTACATTAATCTTTTAGTTGTCGATAATATGTCCCTGTAATGTCATTAGTGTGAAAAGTAACAAAATGTCATACTGCCATGTAGTATTTATTTTAACTAAAATCTAGAGTTAAACACATTTTAAAGTATTTGCAGTTTCACAAAAATGTAGGCTGTGACATGCATTTGCAATGAGCCTGTGTTGACAGTTTCTGTGCATCTGTGGTTCTTCGTGAAATCATTGATGCCAGTTAAGATGCAAGTTTTGGCATTATGGCCATGACACACCAAGACAATTTCATAGAACTTCAATGACAAAGCGCTCTCTATGATCTCGGACTAAAAGCACTTGAACACATCAAAAGGGTTTGAATCAAACATTTGTTTTGAAATAGCTTGGTGTATCATTGGGCATTGTTCTATATTCCATGTTTGATGAAAAACAAAACAAGGACTGCCGATATACAAACTTGAATATCACAATTATTTCAGTCATCTGGAATAAAAAAAGTACTGTTCCTAACATGCATTTTGGAATGCCCAGCTAAAAAGACTAAATATTAGAGCAAGTTTCAGTCTGTCTGTACCGTCTTAACGTCTTTGCTCACTTTTAGCAATTTATCTTTTATACTCAGGCACTGACTTGTTCGGAAATCAAAAGGACCTCTCTCTTATTGAATTGGGCAAATTGATCCTAACCTATTTTAGCTTCATGAAAATACCAGTATAAAGTATAATATTTGTTTCAGACAGGTTTCTTTAAATCTTTTCCCATCTCTTTCTCACTCGCATCATTCGAACAAACAGACCTGATCTCATGACCTGTGAATGGCTTTCTTAATGTTGTCTCTTTCCAATAAACTGAGATAAAAGGAACTATTACACATTTGACCTTTAGTTCTTGCCATAAATGTCTCACATCTCACATCTACACATTGCCCTGTCATAAAAGTGATTTCTGTATCACATTTTAGCTCGTTGTGAAAACGCAGGTGATCAAACTAGTTAATGCTGAAGCGTTCCTTGAAGGCAGGATGTGATCAGATGGCACATATTTTATCTCACAGGCTTTTACGGGCATTTTATGGATCAGATAGCAATTCCTAGAGTCCAGGTTCGTTCGTAATGGCTGACTGAAGCTGTGGCAAAGTGAGCGGTCTTCCCTTTCATGTTATGGGATGAGTAGTTGAGGACTCAATGACTTGGGCTCTTCCACACAAGCCCTGCATGTCCCTGGGGAGGTTAGAATTGCTCCAGCCGGCCTCTGTGTAAAGGAGAGGAGATAGCCAGCCATCTGGAGAATACGATACAATCACCATTGGTTCCTGCTATTTAAAGTACCCCATCACCCCCCCTCTAGCATATCTCCCTTGGCGTTGACACATGCTTAATGGGATGTTAGTCATATATTTTCATATATTTTCATATATTATAGTCATATATATAGTCTTATTTCCTTTTGTTAGTTTATGCCTAGCTATTAAAACCATGCTCTAATGTGGACCGAGAAAGTTCAGTAATGCATCCTCTGTGGGTTGTGTATTATGTCAGTGCTCATGTTCTAGTGTTGTGGTGTTGCTTTTGTGTGTTTGTAAGGAGTATCATGTTCTCCTGACACACACACACACACACACACACACACATGCAAGGATGTATAGACATATCGCAGCCAAACACAATGAATTATTCAGTTGAGCTCATAGTGTGCGCTGATTGGATGAGGTAAACAGAAGCCACAACACAGTTGTGAAACTTAATATTGAAAAAAATCTTTTGGTTTATAATCTAAGCTCACTCTTTTTTTCTTGAATTACTTCTGAAGAAATTTGAGGAACCAACAAATGATACAAAGGAAATAAGTCTTTTTTTTTTTTGGTCTGTCAATATTAAATGGATAGTTCGCCCAAAAATGATAATTACCTCATTTACATTGACTCATGTGGTTTTATGCTTTATACATTTATTTTCTACTTTTAAACACACAAAAAAAAGATATTTGGAAGAATGTTGGTTGCTGGTACTCATTGGATAAAACAACAACCAGCTGTTTTTGTGTGTTCAACTCCCAGATTGTAAAAAAAGGGTATATGCAGAAGGATGCAGAAGGACTTTTAATTTGTCAGTTTAAGGTTTATTTTCTTTAAAAATCAACAATCTTTACTGCCTAAATGATATACACTATAAAGTGGGTCTCAGAATGTACAAGAAGCACTGCATTAAGTTTTTCTGCGCCATGTCTTTAAAATATTTAAATTTATTTTACTCCAGTATTTCCAATGGTGTTTCTGTGCTAGCCTGCTGATCATGACAGGCAATCATGACAGCATATAAACGCTTTTCATCTCAGTTTATGCTTCAACAACATTGATGCTGTAAAAGGAACTAGCATAAAATTAAAGAGTCACATTAACTGTTCAACAAAAGTTTGTCGGTCTGGGAAGAAACACAAGCTCTGCATATACCCTATAGGTTATATAGGAGCGCAAATGAAGCTACAAGTAGGCGTGGCCAACCATTGCCATTTTGTTCGCGTGTCATCGTGCCCACCGGGGGCTACCAAAAAAGGGCATAGAGGCGGAGTGTTAGTGGAGTTACATCTTCCTGCTAGTATTTTGCTTAGACAGGCTTTTCTTTGGGAGAAATACTTAATACTTCTTAACCTGTGACTTTGTTTGTGTTCTGACCACTTGTGCTGGGTTCTGTACTATATCAATAAAACCTTTTAAAAACACTGTTGTAATACACTGAGCCACTAAGCATTGTTCTTACGCTGTTTTTTTTACAGGAGGAAAACGCAAATTACTTCAAAACACTTAAAATATAGTCTGTGTGTAAATGCAAGACTATTTATGAAATCAAGTCATAACACTGTATGACAACGTTTCAGATGTTTTTTATAGCCTACAGCTAATCAATCTTTCAGATTCAGGAGTGCATTACAGTTCTAAAGATAATTATAAAATAAAAAAAATTCTTAAATAAAACAAATACATTTATAGATATGGTATATAAGAATGTAATTTCACTCACCCTGGAAATAGAGGCCATGTGAATGGTTTGTAAACACAATTAAGTGCACACAGCATGCCATATTATCTGATAATTGTAGGAAGTAATTTCAAAAGGCAATTGACTGTGTAAAGCCACATAAAACAAAACAAAAATACAATGTATATGAAGAATTCAGTCGCTAATCAGCTGGAATTAGCTGAGTTGAAATGACGACAACCAGCGAGACCCAGCTGTCACTCAAGTGACTACACCCTTAATTATGCAGACTTAATTTAACTTAATAAAAATGAAACGGATGAGTTATAAAAAAAAAATCACCCCTATCACAATTGTCATGAAGGGTAATAATAGCTATACACCAAAATCGTTTTTTGTACCAGGCTGTAAACACCTTTTTTCTCCTGTAAAGTTGCCCATTTTAACATTGGGGTCATTACTGCATTTAGTTTCCTTGTACTTGTACATGTGTGATGACAATAAAGTTGAATCTAATCTAATTAGAAATGTGCTTTATTATGGAGCCAGGCCTAGCAGAATTTCGATGAATTAGCTTCACGAAAGAGAGCGGTATGTTGCCACTTGGTTCAACTGAAGAAAATAACTGAAATTATCAAGTGAACAGTGAGGCAATGATGGGATAGTTCACCTAAAAATTAAAATGATCTCTTCAAGTTCTTATACTTTCAGATTATTGAAATATTGAAGTTCTGTGGCATTTTAATACATCAAAATTCAAAGTCTGAAATCAGTCAATTAAAATTCAGTTTTCTTTTGGCAAACTTAGTTGACCTCATTTTAATTCAATATTTACATTTGTTCATCTCATATTTTGTTACGTTTTATTTAACAAAAAACATACTTAACAATAGGTTTTGTAGACTAATAACTGATATAACTAATGTCTACCATTAAGCTTGAAGTAGTTTTAATGATAAACATCTTTAGAAGTGTGCTAAACAAGAATAAGTGTATCTTGGCTTGATTTACCTAGATGTCCTGCGGTTAAGGGCAAGAAGTTTGGAAAGTGTTAGTTTAACTGGCAGGGAGCTTTCCAGAACAGATGGGACAGTAGTTGGAGATGACATGTTCTACTACGGCAGTGCTAATGCTCTCTTGAGTCTTATGATGTAATGGTGCTGAGCAGATGCCTCTACAGATCTTGGTGTAAGAAAAGAGCAGTGAAGTGCTTTCTCAGCGGCCAAAGGTCAAGAGCTTACAGTGACATGAGTGGATGCTTGACTCGTTAATACATTTACCCAGGAGTTTATCTGCAGAGTCTGAGTGTGTTGTAAGTATATAGAGGGAGTCTTTTTGAAATGTAATCCTAAATACAGGTTCTTGCATCGGTTGCTTGGTGATTAGTCATCCCCCCCCCCCCCCCCTTACACAAAAGTGACACAATGAGGGTGTTAAAACAATAAACTACAAGGCAATAGAAAACAGCAGTTAAGGCTGACAGCTGGCCAAATATTTTCCTCTATTTTCTCTTAACCTGCTCTGGAGGAAATGTCCCATAGTTCCAGATATATATGCTTTGAACTTAAGGCTTTCAAGGTTGCGTAAATGAAATTTGCATTATTTTTGAATAAAGCACTAGTGAGATAAAGTGTAAGCTGCCTTAGAAGTCATGTTTGAAAAATATATCATCTGGCTATTGAATTAAAGTTTGCATATGCTGTGTTTTTTCAAATAATGTTCAACTAGGTCTGGGCGATTCATTTAAATTAAATTACAAACATGATTGAGCAAAGTTACAATAGTCTACTGCTGGTTTTATTAGCGTAAAGTTATAGGTCCTACATTTTGATCTGGCTCAATCCAGAACACAGAATGAGCCAAATCACAATCATCTTTTTTTTCCAGATAATCACTTATGTCACAATACATTATATATAAATGAATATATTATCTGTTGCAAACTTTCATGGCTTTAAATATTTTGCTATATTACTATATATTTCTACACCCTTATGTGTTGGATGATTGAACTCAAGTCTTAAAAAGTCATAAAAAAGAATCCAGATGAATGAGCCAATACCATTAGACTACAATACTTTTGTCAGGTAGTGTAAACATAATTATGAATCTAATAGTTCTGTAAGTAGGTATTCTGTGTTTGCTGTGAAATCAGATTATCATGTGTTTCTAATTCTAATAGGTGAAGTTAGGTCCCACTGAGCAAGCACATGAAAACAAATTTCATAGTGTATTTTTCTTCTTTTGTTGAATCGCCTTTAAATGACATCCTTAATTGAATTTAAACAAAATTTAAGGTTTTCTGTAAATGTGGATCTCACAGAAAGCTGTGTCTGCCAGAGCTTCAGCCATAATGATTTTATTTAATTTTGTGGCTTGAACAGAAGGAACGAGCTGTTCATTACTGTGCCTTGAGGACTGATTCAACTTTACTGATGCAAACCTCTCTCTGTTTTTCAATTAGTCTGTATATGAGTCAAATCTAAAAGGAAGAGCAAAAATGCTTCAAAAATTATTAATAAAGCATCTTGCATGTGTTATGATTTTAAGCAGGCATCATTCTCAAACAGCTGAGATGACTTTGGCTTTTTCAGTGAAGAGGGAACTTATTTGGAGTCATCTATTGCAGGTGCGGAATCTGTTTCATGTTGAGCTCACATCTTGGTGCATGATGAATCTGTCCTTCATTCCTTTGTACATTTTCACAGGCTGACTGCCTCAGCTGTCCTATGCAGCCTTTTCTTGGAATGCAAACTTGAGGATTTCTTCCACAAGGGTTCTTGGAATCAAACTTATTTTTTTTTTGCTTTTTGGGAGTCTTGTTTCAGCCACGTGTCATAGACCCACATGTCCTTGTGAAATATTTGGCACTTGAATTCATCCAAGCACCCTTAGAACTGATATTGCTGCTGTCTTGGCCATCATCCACCTTTCTGCATTGTTAAAGTTGAGGGAGATGTTTGTGCATTCAAATACACCAAGAGTCCATGGAGACTCTTCTGAGTAGGATCTGCAGATATTTAAAAAAAGCAGATATTTAAAGGAAATTATGAAATCAGCTCTTTTTTTTCAGATCTTCTGAGCTAATCCCTAGGTGTAATTCCAGCTTCACTACTTAGAAGTCTTCCTAGAAGTCATTGAGAACAGTGAAAGTTCATGTCGTTTTACTGATTAGCAGATAAAATGGAAACACGGGTCCAAATATTGTGCTTATTGCTGTTTTTTAACTTCTGGTATACGCATTATCCAGCTAGATTTTTTTTCTTTAGTGGTAGTTTCCCAAAACGAAAATTTGCAATTCATTCAATCACCCTGAGGCCATCAGATAAAGGAGACTTTTTTTTTTCTTTCTTAAAAGAAATTGGTTATTCTTAAAATACAAGTCTACCAGAACCTTGGGAGTTACATAATGCACATAATACATTGATAATACTTTTTTTTTTTGACAATTCCTTGAACTACAGTCTTGCCAGAAGTGTTCACCTTTTGGTGTTTTTGCACTGCTGAAATTGCCAGTGATTTTTAGTTCTTGGAACTTCATTTGGGAGACCTAAATTAGCACTTAGCGGGGTCTAATTCAGCACAATAGGAACTGCAAATCTATGCTGATTGAGAGAGTGCATTGCATTTTAAACACTGACACAGTTCCGATAACCGCTTGCAAGGTATACCCTGGTTTGGAAAAGTCAGAATTTTAAAACCAGCAACATTTTCTGCTATACCATTCCTAAGGTATAGGTAAGATTTTTTTATTCATTTATTTTTTACTGTTTTAGGACAACAGTATCTCTAGCAGAAAAGATCTTCAAAGATGCCACTTTAAATTGTAAAGAAATCAGTGTTTTTGAAACTAATAAAAATGGCAGAAATTAATAATTCATTTTAATTATTCAGTCTGACATGTTTACTGTTCCAAAATATTTTTTTATTTTTTTTAATATAAAATATATTGTGTTTGATAAGGAAAAAAAGTTTTATTTTTTTACCCAGACATTTAAAAAGAGCATATTTTAGAGCAGTGATCACAATATTATAAAACCGTGATCTTTATATCAAAGGTTATTATACCGTCAGAATCTTATACCAGCCCATGCCTAGATACAGTATTTTAAGGTGTGACAAGACATACGCATATAGAAATCTGATGTTTGCAGCATTTACCTGTTGCTTTTGTCTGTGGTGTTTATGTTCAGCCTCAATGATATGTAATAGCACTACAAGCTGTCATGGGTTATTTAGTACTGCTTTTGCTGTTTTAGTAGCATAACATGTGTTATGAAACCCTTATCACTTACACACTCCAGTTGTTGATTTTCTTCAATGCAGTGCTTTTGTTTCTGTTCAGGTTGCCACAATACTGGAATTCTGTACCAATAAATACTGAAGTTTAAAAACGTCCATTTCCCGCTAACATTTTGGTGCTATTGAGCGTGTTCTTAAACATCGCTGATTTGCCATTGTGTTCACGTGCTCAACAGAAATGACTGTGATTGGCTGCCATCAGTTCACTGAACTCACCACTGTTTACTGAGTGTAACCACAGATACAAGGACACTGGAGTGTTTCAAAGTCACGTTGATCAGCTGGTTTGTCTATAAGCTGACATACAAGCAATCCGCAGATAAATCACAGCTTTAAAGTGCTCCAGTGTCCCTGTATCTGTGTTTACACTCAGTAAACAGTGGTAAGTTCGGTGAACTGATGACGGCCAATCACAGTCATTTATGTTGAGCATGTGAACACAATGGCAAATCAGCGGTGTTTAAGAACATGCTCAAATGTTAGCGGAAAATTTTAATTTTTAACATTTCTGTATCGTGCAACCCTAGTTTCTGTCACCTGGCTCAAGTCACTAGGTTTCTTCTTCTGAAGTAAAACGATGGGCCTTTGTGAGAAAGTGACATTAGTCCACAGCCTTGGCAAACTTCCATTGCATTGAAGACATTGTATAGTCTGAACTTTTTCATATAACAGATGCATTTATATTTTGAGAAGGAGGTCCTTCAATGTGTTTGATCATCGTATTTATGGGTCCTTGCTTTTGAAATGTTAGATAAAGCAATGTAGTTAACTTTCACATACTGAGATAAATGGAAATAACAGGCTGCGCTGCTCTCACCATGTTGCATATTTTTTCCCTTTACATCGGTTGTTTTTGTGGGTGGAAAGCCTGATCATCAGGCCTCACACAATATTGGCCCATTGTTAGGAAAGTGAAGGATCTTACAGTTTGGCCCCACTCCACTGTGCTTCCAGTAAACTCTGCATTTTAGAGGGTCTTTATGACTGTGACAGCCGGCCCCCTAAAACATAATAGAGTAACAACTTTGATTTTGTTAAATAACAGGAACGAATGTCAAGAGGTATTGAGCATGTGTTATTTCAGTAACTGGGTGTTTGTCGTGATTTAACCATCATAGTCATGGCTAAACCCACAGCTCCATTTGGCTTTGTCAAAATTGGCTTGTTCAAAAAAAGTCCCATCGTATGTCCTGCGCTGCAGTCTTGCTATGTTATATAATCTAATTGAAACCAGTTAGTACTTAAAATAGTCACATGAGGCCGAAGAAACCGAAACACCCTACAACCAGAGAAAAAAAGGGACTTTCAATAGTTTTATGGCAATGCCCTTTTCTATACTTACAACTCTCATTGAGAGGTTCTTTGAAATGCCTACAAATAGATTTGTGTTTCTGTTGTTGGATTGTTGTCTGCAAAGTGTTAATCGGTCTCATCCTGAGAGGCCTTTTCTTGTTTTCTGTTAATTATGAATGAGCTGTCATTCTCTCCCTCTCTCTCAGTTAGTCTTTTCCACCATGACACAGTGATTTACTGATCTGCTCTCTCATGTTCCCTCTCTTTTGCTGAGTCACAGTGTGTATTTAAAGAGCTGCAGTTGGAGACCAAAGAAGTATAAGAGGATTCGCTTACACCTCATGAAGCGACTCGCTGCAGTCATGTTACAAGTGGAAGATCTAAAGCAGGACAAACCCTTGTGCGTACTCTTCTTAGCATGTAGCAAAAACCAAAAAGACCAAACTAGGACAGAGTTGAGAGGCCAGCGGTTCTTATTTTAGGTCTGCAGTCTGTAATGTACACATGTAAGCTGCCAGATGTCTTAAAATACTCCTGTTCTCAATCCAGTCCAGAAATTGGCTATCCTGCTCAGTGACCAGATATCATCTAGTGTAGCACACACACTGATTCTGGTCAGTATGATGCCATTAAAATGACTCAGCCAGGAGGAAGCTGACTGTTTCTCCCCTCCCCTTTCTTTGGTATTAAAGTTTTTTTTTCTGTTTCTTTAAACGATTACATTTTCATTCTTGGCCTGCTTCCTGGAGAACCCCAGAGATGCCAAGGAGAGAGTGAGGGAGAGGAATGAAGATATGTGAAGGAAAAAAAATTTAAACCTTCAAAATTTATAAGTAGATATTTTGTGTCTCCACCAAATAAAAATGCTTAAACAATCGAGGACCTTTTTTTAGTCATGGTGAAAAAATTTCTAGCTATGCCAGGTCC
Organism: Danio tinwini; assembly: GCA_903798205.1. Classification (NCBI taxonomy): domain Eukaryota; kingdom Metazoa; phylum Chordata; class Actinopteri; order Cypriniformes; family Danionidae; genus Danio; species Danio tinwini. The sequence goes on along the minus strand of CAIGQZ010001336.1, from coordinate 19,590,939 downwards.
CAACCTAGAAGGACTTGTGCCAGTGCGGCTTAACACACGTTTACCGTAAACAGCCTGGAATCCTGCCGGCTGTGTGAACAATGCACTGACTTGGCTGCCAAAACCGTAACCCTGTGTTTATGACCAAACCCACTTCAGAAGCGAAGGCTCAGGATTGTGTAATAGCACGACTGGCTTTACAGCTGAGTAATTATGGGAGAACTTGGATAAAATTTACCTTTGAAACCCAGTGGCCTCTGAAGGATGGTTGACTGTTGATGTAGGATTCTTCTGCAGTGGTTAGTAAGGTCAGTCTGGACTGAGTAAGTGTACTGGGTTCTGGGAGGTATGTCAGGGACTTGGTGTTCTGCAGTGTACAGTCAGTGTGGGAGTGATGATGCAGCAGGAGCTTTTACCCAATAATTTAATTCTTTTTTTTTTTTCTGTAATTGCACAACTACAGATCTTAACCACATTACAGTTGCATATCTCTTGTTTTTTGATATTTTAAAAAGCATTACTGTCTACAACAGTAAAAACCAAGAACGTAAATGATAGGGGTGTGAACCTACACTGGTCTCACAGTTTAGTTTGGTTCGGTTACGATTATCATGTCATCAATTCAATTTAATTCGATATCACAGTGTATTGACGATGCTTTCATACACCATTTTATATTTTGCTTCACAGCATAAGAATTCTTGTATTAAAACATATCATTTTTATATGTATAACATTTTATGTTTATTTGTTATACATTCTTGTCCTTTTAATACAAGCAGTCAGATAAATGTACTGTACCTTTAATTTTACCTGCTCAAAGAAAACACTCTGCATCAAACTCAATTACATGCACCGAACAACATGAGCATTTAAAGGCAAATAAACAAACGTAAATATTATTCCACCCAGCGAGTTGTTAAGCACCTATGATTGGTCACACACTCAACAGAAAGGGCTGCGATTGGCTGTAACGCGCTGGCGCTGTTTACCGATAAGGGACACTGATAAATAGACACGGTGATCACAGCTGATCTATGATAGACACGGTGGAGAAAACTCTCTCTGCAGACACGCTCTTGTCTGGATCCACAAGTATCAGTATAACAGCTGAGAGGAGAGGAAACGTCACACAAGCAGGTCAAATTGGCCACAGTGAGAAAGAGAGTGCGAGAGAGAGAAATGGAGTTTACTTTTATTTTCTCCACAGCAGTACAATAGGGGCTTCTGCTGTAACTTCAGTGTTAGTGATTTGACTGTCCAGCAAACACACAAAGTGTTTTGTCAATCATTGTTCATTCATTCACAATTCAAACTGTGCGTTCATAACAATTCAGAAAAACTTTCTCCAAGTTTTCCAAGTCTCTATTTGTTTTTGTTAATATAAATAATCAGTGGAGAAATGCATTTAGTTTTGCATTAAATGGGTTCATTTTGACTTGCAACAAAGAGTTCATTGCTGTTTCTAAATCCCTGTTGCGCTGTGTCTGTTAAATCAGCAGATTGCATTCACATCACTGGAGTAGAGAAGGTTATTTCCTGCTCCTCACACACAAAGTAGGCCAACCTGAAATTTTAAGTTAGAAAAGGCTCAATAATACATTGGAGAGATCATTAATGCACTGATTTCTTCCCTTTCCGCTGTTAAGTTCTAAAAGTGTTAGCAGATACCGGAGGGCTGCTCGCTATGTCTCAGTGATGCATCAGTCGCTTCATTCAGGCACCGGCTGCCAGACGCAATGTACGCTACTTTATAAAAATTATACTGTAATATTAAAAGTTTCTGTTCTTTCATCTTTCTGACTTCCTGGCACATTTTGGTCAAAGTAGTTGATTAAATTAATAAAAGTGAAACTGACAGGCGCAATATGGATTGTCGTTAACAGAAAATTATTTAGCCTAATATAGGCTACTCTGAAACTGTAAATATTTTACTGTAATTTTATTTAAATTAATATTTTATTTTATAGACCAGTTTGTGTATTGATTAGTGTTAATAGTGGTAGCCCATTACATATTTCAAAGAAAAATCTTAATATTAAAAAAAAGAAACATAAGTTGGATTACAACAGATCAATGTCATAACAAATGCTCAAATAATGTAGCCTAGTTTACAGCAAGCATTATGTTTTTAGTTCGATTGTGCTTTCTGTAGGCCTATGTCTGTTATTTTTACTAAAGAAGATGTATTATTTGAGTTTATCACAAGAACTATAAAAACTGTATTATGCATGATTACAAAAACAAACAAACAAAAAAAAAAAACGACACCGTATCGGGATCTGATCAGTATCGGTCGATAATAAAAAAATAAAAATAAAAAATAAAGTTATTATCTAGATCAGATCGCTTTCAAGAAAAATAGTATCAGTGCATCCCTACTTGAGATGTGCATTATTTCTACTAACTCAACAATAGGGGCTGTGAGATACTAAAGAAAAATGCAATATGTGATAAATGTGATGCAAAAATTATTTTACCCAACATTTTTCATTATTTCAGGAAAAAAAAACAGCACTACATCTTCTGAAAGCAAACAGCCATGCTGCACAAGCAAATGAGACAGTTTAATGATGTAAACAAGCTAAAATAAATAAATGAAAATATTACCACCCCTTTGCTTCACTGTTATAGTTTTATCAATCTGACAAAACTCACTAAACAAAAACACTTGAAATGGAGTGGAGTTATTTACCTAAAATGGCTTGATTGCTTGGTCATAAAAAATTTTAGCATCCATACTAAAATAAGTAGAGATTTTTGTACACGAAAACCAGCATGTCCACTCTGCTTGGTTTTAGAGATGCGCGTTGACATGTAACTACATTGCCTGATGTGCTGAGAAGTCACATTCAGAGGGTGTGCTAGTGACAGGTTCATCAATCATTTATTGTAAACCATTAAAATATGTATCACGATATGGACATTTGCGATATTTCCATAATTCCTGTCAAAAATCAATTTATCCCTTACTTATCATCTGATCTTACTCATCATTTTAGACTGCAGTGGAACGATGAGTGTGAGTTCAAAAATTCAAGCTCTGTGATAAACGGGGAGGCATCTGGAACTGGTGACTGTCCCGCAGGGGGTCACAGAGGTCTGGCAGGGTGGAAAGATCATTACACTCTTGTCTTGTGCCTAGGGGCGTGACTGAGGGATGTGCCATCTGCTCCAGCCAATAGAAGAGGTGGTCAATTGCTTAAGGGCTAATTTTGTTGTTTGTAGCTCAGCATGTGAGTAACCAAGACCAAAGTGAAGAGCTGCACCATCCTAACACCCCTTGGTCCGACAGGGCACCTGTTGTGTGCCGGCAGTCCGTCAAGGTCTAATTTATGAAGCACAGCTGTGGTGACTTGTGTTGACCCCTTAGCTTTGCTGGACGGCTGTGTGCTCTGGATGCTTCTGTCACGGTGGGAAAGGAGTTCATGGTTCATTCGGGTTCTCGGTCATGTTACTTAGATTTCTAGTCTTATGTTACTTGTATTCTTGGTCATACCCCATTAGATGTCTTGTCACATGCTTCTTGACATTTGATTTCTCTAGTCACCAGTTAATTCTGATGATTTGTGTGGAAGCTAATATCATTTGTGTCAGGTTGCGCTCCCTTTAAATAATTTAACCTCTGCTTACTGTGAGCCAAACTGAAGCTTTGTAAGACATTCCCTGCACTGGGTTTAGGGAGAAGTGTGCATATTTAAAAATGACCAAAAAGGTGAAGTCGTCTTTGCTTACAGTATGTAGCACTTTATACAGTACCATTGTCCCTTTCAAGGAAAGTCCATTCACTTTGTGGCCGTATTTGCCTCAACTTCTCCGGGCAGTTAATCCAAGATCAAACTTACATCTGAATGAAAGGGGGAATGTTAAAATGTCATACTATTCGCTGAACTCCTAATTTAAACTACGTTTTAAAGCAGCAACAACATCTGAAGTGACCTGTACTATTATAGTTGATTAAGCACTATTTATTTATGTTTGATGCATGCTAATTCCAGCTAGCTTCAGCTACTGCACATGCACAAAGATTGTCAAGACACCAATCTTCATGGAAGTTTCAATGGTTATCAGAGGATGCCTTTACAAACACTGGAAGAATAGACACACAAACAGGAGCAAAGACTGGAGGAAGGACACAATAGGGTATATGCAAAGCTAGTGTTTCTTCCCATACTGATAAACTTCCAGTGAACGGTTAATGTGACTTTTTTCCATTTTATACGGTTCCTTTTACAGCATCGATGTTGTAATGTAATTAAAATATAATCAGTTAAATAGAATTTGGCATTCATTTAGTTGCTCAAGAATAAAATGAGATGAAAAGCCATTTACATGCTCATCAGAATTGGCAGGCTGACGCAGAAGATCCATTAAATATACTGGGGTAAAATAAATGTTTATATTTTTAAGACATGTCAAGGAAAAATGTAATTAAATGCAGTGCTTTGTGTACATTTCTGGCAGAATCAGTGGAGATCATTGATTTTTAAAGAAAACAGACCTCAAACGTGCCGACTGCATGCAGTTCACCAGGAAGTGCTTGACCCAGCTTACTGACAAATTGACCCAGGTTACTGACAAATTAAAAGTCCTTCCGTATATACCCCATATGGTATGTGATGTCATTTCTCCTGTCAAAATCAACACAGGCACACAGTAGTCACTGATCAACAGAGCTTGTCATAACAAAACAAGCTAATCTGTACTTTTGGACTTATCTATTCACCTTATTCTTTGATTAAGAGTGAGCTTTTTAGACTTTTAAAACAGCTCGTTATGCTGCTTGATGTTGCAAACTAATGTTTTCTTATTCTGCTTTATCTAGTCATAGACACACTTGCTTGTAGAGAGGGTAGTTTGATCGTTTTTTGTCGTTTATTATTCCTAGCCGTTTTTCCCATAGGTAACTGAATTGAAAGTTCTAAACCAGTTGCAAAAACGAGCGTACTTCCGCATTAAAGAATAAGGTCAATAGTCTTTGACAGTACTGAGTTATTTTTCTGAGTTTTTTTTTACATTTCTACAAATAATTAACCATATTATAAATGAAGCTCTTCTGCAGAAAACAATAGTATTTTTATGCTTCTCGAGTAGTAAAATTTACAGAGGTGTAAATATTACAGGAGTCATGATGGAAATGGCTTCTTAAAAAGATGACTGTACGAGGATTTTATGTTTTCCAAATTAGTAGTACTGGCTTTGCACACAAAGGGCATTACATTAATAACACTTTATTACTGGTTTTTATTCTTAGTAAGTTTTCACTCACTTTGCATATGTAACTGGGAGTTTAATACAAATTTTGAGGTTCAGATATGTTGTTGTCTAAACTTGAATCACTATGGTAAACCTAAAAGTGTTTATTTAGAGCCGTACTGCAAGGAAATAGTTGCATTTTGCAACAAAGATCTTGTTTTAAGTATAGTAAGACTTATGGGAACCATTGGCAGATATATGGGATGAAAATTAATTTACATCTCAAGCTAGTGTCAAATGTTAAATGCTAAACTTTTGATATTCTTAATAATATTACATGTGCAAGCAAATGAGATGTTATGGCCATCCTCTTTGTATTAGAGCTATTTTAGGTCTGTCAGATCAATCTGTAAATCCATAAACACAAGGAAGTGTCTCCATCTTTAATGTTCAAACATTTGGTTTTATTTATTAAGCTCTTTATTATGCATGCATTAAATTTCTTTAAACTCAAAAGCCAGAAGGGTGTTAAAGACTCTATTTGGTGACTTTATCTCAGATTCCTCAGATCAGGTTGCTTTCTTCAGATGAACCCTGATAGACACACTGTATTAGTCTATTTAGTGCAAAACCACTAATATAATATATACAGACAGAGTCAAGGTTTAGCGTGGGGAAGTGCGTGGGTAATTGAGTTTCCTTCCACTCTGCCCTGTTTATAGAAGACTTTTTCCTCTATCATTTCTTGAAAAGACGTCTGTGTGGATTTGTGAGACATGGTGGAACAGAGATGTGATTGTATAGAGGAAGGTTTGAGCACTCTTTCTCTGCTAAAGCCAGCTAAGATGAATATTAGTATCCAGGAGCCAGCACACATCCACTCTGTTTATATAAACTCTTCGTTGTACTTCTGTTCTCTCTGTTCTTTCGCTAACCCGCACACAGAGGCTATTCATACAAGCTCTCTCACACACACAGATGCTATTTATACGAGCTCTCTAACACTTACGGTACATGCACATTTTTTGAAAACATCATAGTATCAGATGTTATCAGCAGCACCATTCAGAATTATATTGACTATTGTTTCAGTTCCTGAATTTAAATGCATCAAGGTAAAGCTTGGATGGAGAAATAAAAAAATAAAATAAGGAAGTAAAATTATATAAAGGGAAATTTGCCATTCATTGATGTTTATATGCATTTATTTACATTTAATTGACATGGCTTGTTGGCCCTTTGGCTTGATTGGCTTGATGTTTTAAAGGCCCCGGTGTACTACAAATTATGTAAAAACTTTTTTTTGTTTGAAGCAAAACCTGTTTAAAAAAGCTGAGTGGTGGTATACTGTTTACGAACCTTCTGACATCTCCATTCCACAGTTAGTTGGGTTGTAAATGTGTCATGCTGCTTGAGCGCACTCCTAAACACAACAACAACAATGGTGGCTGTGAGAGAATAACCTCACAAAATGTGTCCTATAAGGCAAACAGCCTTCTCTACAGAGAAGAGCCACCATGGCATGCCATATTGCTTTTTGTCATGGACAGACACTGAATAGAACGAGGTTTAGAACTTTCATAAGTAGCACGTGTGGTTTTGCTTATCGTCCAGTGTGTGGGTCTGTAAAATCTCTCAGCGACGAATTAGTCCAGGTACAGATATATCTGTACCAGCTCTGCTAATCAACTCTCCTGTTTATTTATGTTTCTAACTTAGTGTTGTTGTGCTTAATGTTTTTCTACTGTCTGATGCAGCGGTTACACATATGGCGATGTGAAAAGGGACGGGATTAGGGCTGTGCAATTAATCGAAATTGAACCACAATCGCAATTTGAAACGTTGCGATTAGTTAATCGCAAGAGGCTCTGATATAAAATATATATAAATATGTATTCTTTAATTCCTTCAGCCCAGAGCAAACGCATGACTGCCATCTGTTTGTGACAGTCGTACTAGCCAATTAAGTAAGCACACTTTCATTCTGCCCAATCAGGGTTGCACAACTGTACTATACAGATCGCCCACAATAAAAAATAAATAAACGAAAAGGAAAGCTTAGACAAGCGGTATAATCGTATCAGCTGCTTCAGAAGCATTAATAAACTAATTAATATAAAAAAACTGCTTTGGTAATATAGGAATATTTTGGTCTCAAAGTCACAGAGAAAGAACAAAAACTGGTCATTTTTAAGAGATGTCACAGAATTGTTGCCATGACTATGACTACAGATTATTGAGCTGAGCCTTGACTACAAAATTAAATCACAAATCAAATCAAAATATCTGCCAATAATATCGCAATTAGGTATTTTCACCAAATCGCCCCAGAAGGCATTAAACCAGAAAATTAGACATTTAGAAAAAGTGTGCGATTGGTCGAAATTTTTAATTTCTGTACACCAGGTCATGTTTTTGTCATCGATTGGTCTTGCGCATGCACGTGATAAGATTTTGCAGGTCAGAGTTCACCAAACTTAAACTTTGCAACGCAGCAGAAATTTGTCGTACAAGCTTGCGTTTCCGGTCTGGCACCATTGCTTGCGTATGTATGGAAGTCTATGGGGTGAAAAGTGCAGTGTGACCGTGGATTCACTTTGAACTGCTCAGACAGGCAACACGTCAAAGAAACAGAGTTCCAGGTCACAGCTACTGATAAACTCAGAAATGTTAAAAGGGTTCATTTTCATGAATAATATAAAGTCACAACTTTAAAGAATTACCAAATCAACAGAAATAAATCAACAACTTTAAGTAAAACCCTACCTAATATATAACATACACTTGGCTGATGCAAAGGGCAATTTGCAATAATTTTGTTTGTTGTTATTAGGGCTGTGTATTGGCAAGGGCCTCACGATACGATACATATCACGATACATGGGTCACGATACAGTATATCACGATATATTGCTATACAATAAATATTGTGATATATTGCAATAGTTTGTATTAGTATGTCACATTATATTGACAACTTGATAAAGTCGGCAGACAAATTAAAATTACAATTACAATTTATTTTCCATCATTCCAATTCATTACAACTGCACAGTGTGATTGAACAGAGAACTATATACTGTATATTGCAAAGCTTACAAATGGCATTTTTTTTGTCTAATTTAGTACTCCCTGGTGTAGCGTTTAGGGTTGGGTGATGTTGACCAATTTGGCATCGTACGATGTCTAATGTGAAACATTGCGATGGACGATCGCATCGTCGTCATAGGCAGAGGTAAATTAATTATTTAGGAATAATTCATAAATTAATAACGAATTAATTATTTGTAGCCTACCGTTTCAACTACCTGACCTGCATGGCCTTTGTTTTACCAAATCATAAATAAAGATTATGTTACACACAAATTACCACCTGTCAATCAGTCAACCACTGTCAATTTTTTTCTGCGGGACTCTGGCACGAATAGGCAGTGATCTGTGTGGTCATGGTGTCCATAAACTTGATTGGTAAAAACTAACCAACCAACAAAAAACTAACCAACAGTATCTGAGGTTTTTGCTAAAATTACTGAGTACAAGCGTGAAAGCGAAAGACTGACGCAGTGTACTGATGCTGTGACACGTTACCTGATAGATTCAAAAGACTGAAGAGTCGTTAGATTGAGACAAGATTAATTAAATATCATGTTTAACAACTAACTTATAGTAAGACGCAATCCAGCGGTACGTCCTTGATAAACTGTCCGACATGCACTGTTCTCTGGAGCTCAGACGAGGGCATGACAGTGTGTGTGTGTCTGTGTCTGTGTCTAGGTCTGTGTCTGTGTGTGTGGCTGTGTGTGTGGTTACATGAAGTGCGTTTTCAGTGAATGGCATCGTCTATCAACCCAACCCTTATAGCGTTAAAACCAAAGTGCAGCCACACGTCAGCTCTAAAAGCTGGAGGCACCTTTATGCACCTTTACGATATTTTTGCACAGCCCTAGTCGTCATTATGTTTGATACTTATGTAATTGAATTTATAGTAATTCATTAATTTATAATTTATCAATGGTTGTTGTTTTATTAATGATTAAAATATGTTTTTGTTTATTTTTATCTTTATTTTAGTTTGATTAAAAAAAAAATTTGGTCTGTTATTTTGGTTCTTTACAAAATTAATTTATATTTACACATTGCATTATTACATTTATTTTTGAACTGAAATTTGTTAGCAGTGCTACATGTCTTGTGCATCAGGGAAAGTAGGTTTTGGAGGTGTGTGTGTGTGCGTGTGTGTGCGTGCGTGTGTGTGCGTGTGCGTGTGTGTGTGCGTGTGTGTGTGCGCGTGTGTGTGTGTGTGTGTGTGTGAGAGATGGTGTGTGAGAGATGGTGTGTGTGTGATGGTGTGTGAGAGATGGTGTGTGTGTGATGGTGTGCATGTATCACGTTTCATGAGTGAAAGGCCAGCGAGCGGCTGCAGGGCTTGTAGCTCAGCTGCAGTGATATGTCAGAGGACTTCTGTCAGATCAGGTCTTTCCTCTCCACAGCGGCGCCAGCCTGCCTTCCCGCACACTATAGAGCCACTCACTGTAAGAAAGAATGTTTAAATATTTGCCAAGGAAACATATAGGGTTATTGTCTGTGTCATGAGACATTGTGAAAGTTGAAAGGCTTTATTATTTAAGTTTTCCTTTATCAATCTTGAGGAAGTGAATTACAGCTTTAGGGTTGCGGTAAACATTTACATGAGCACTCACAATGCATTGTCAAGAATCATATTGACATTTTTTTTTTTGCAATGGCTTGTGTTGGGATAGTTAGTTTTTGTTTTTTGTCTGGAGCAGTAATATTTGTCTATGCACCAGCATTTGAATGCATCAGAAATGCTCAAACCAATCTCATGTCTATACTTAATATTTTAAATTAGTGATAATTCGTGTTAATTTAAATGATCACATTCATACGTTTGAGTAAGATTTGCTTATCACCCAATCATGGCTATGTTTAGGTATGGAGTTTGGGGGCACATCTCCTTTTTAAAAATTCAGTTTTCATATGAAATAAATCATATGAATCATTAGAGCATTAGACACTTTTCTGACAATATGTAAGTGTTCAATATGATCAGGCTTTAAATCTTAGTTGATGCATTACTGTTTGCCCATTGACCTCTTGAACTGAAACTTGAAATGACATCATTTTCACTTTTAAATTGGGAAGAAATGTCATCAGCAGTTAATAAAACAAAAATGCATTTGACTCAAACACTATAAATTGTAAATATAGAGTAACTGAGAATTTTCAATAGATTTTTTCCCCATAGCTATATGTTGTAAACGTCAAATCTAAACAGACTGAATCTAGCGGAGTGTGAGAAGTATACTATACAAATACATGACTCTGCTTTGAGGTAATTGCATCAAGTTACAGCACATTTCAGAATGATACAAAATATGAATTCTCAACATGTTATGCCTCTGTGTTTAGGGTTTTTTCACAACATTTAATCATTGTTTGGGTCAGTAGTCCAGAGGTCTTTTTCGTCATGCTTCGGTGGACCATTTACGTGTTGACCTGCGTATAAGGACCTCACACATGACATTAGACTTGATGGCCTGTTCTGATAACAGTGAACTTGAGGAACAGAAGCTAGCAGATCGCTGTAACGTCAGCATCCTTTACTTTTTTTTTTTTTTTTTTTTTTTTTTTTTTTTTTTGCATGGCTCAAATGATCCATTTAATAATTGAAGCATAAAAACGTTTATAAATAAGTCATCATTTTAATGGACAAATAAGTAGACGTATTTTAACATGTTTTTTTAAATTGTGTTTTTAAATGTCATTTACGAAAGCAATAAAACAATGCATTTAAGAACTTTTTAAAAATATAAATAGACAATTTATTTTTAAAAGTTTTTTTTATGTAGTTTTAAAATGCTGATTAATCAAACAAATGACATAAATGCAATTTAAATAAACACGTTTTGATATGTCTATTTATTTGTTCATTTAAAATGTGAATTATACATTTTTATGCTTTATTAAATTGATAATTTTATAATAATTAGCTCTCCTGCTACTTCAGTTTTTTTTTTTTGTATAATTTTTTTGCCTTTTTTTTTTTTTTTGCTTTTTTTTTTTATTGCAGTTCATCAAAATGGCAATTGTCAAACTTTTTAGAATTGCCAAACTATATTTTAGCAGATCAGGGATAACCTAATAAAACTCAATTAATCTTTCTGCTGCAATATTACGTGCATGTAAAAAAAAAATAAAAAAGGAATGTAATTTCTTAATTTATTATTATAATTCATTATATATTTTATTATATAATTTAGTTAAAACTATAATTTATTACATTTAAAATACTTCAATTGTAATAATTATAGATTTTTGCATGTTTTAAAAATGAACATATTACAATAAAAAACATAAACAATCCCATTTATTACACAAAGGTTGTAGTTTGCTAGGCGACCATCAACCATTTTCTCAAAGGATGACAAGCTGACAAAACATTGCTGTCACTCTGATACTCTGATAGTTTTATTTATGGAGAAAATTACAAAGCACTGCAGTGTTTGTGTGTTCTGTGTTTGAGATAATCATTCTTACCGTAATGTGTGTATTTCATACAAGCTGAAGTTGATCGGTCAATTCTTGTCACGTGACTTGCGGTGCGCATGTGGGATTCATTAAACTGTGTGCGTTTAGAAGGTACGAGCGCGTCACACCTCCATTGTGCAAACTCTAGAAAAGACTCAATATGTGAACGGCCCCTAAAAGGCGGCCATTACTTGCAATCTTCATCAGATGATCTTCTTCCACAGCCATAGTGCATTCACCTGATTTGTTGACAAATGGGTTGAGGATCTATTCCTTGGCAGTTTGTGTGTCGATCACTGGGCCTTTCCCCCTTAGCAAAGAAACTTTGCAAAGACGTCTGTTTCTTACTCATTTTGCTTCTTGTGGGTTAAATTAGGTGCTCAAGTGACCGAGATGTAACTGAGAGAATACGGTCATTTTTCAAAATAAAAGACTTTTTAAAATTAAAGATCGTTCAGGCTCAGATAATAAATAAAACAGAAATAGTTAGTGATTTATTTATTTATTTATTTTTTATGCAGCCCTGTACCAATTGATCCACGGACCGGTACCGATCAGCAGCCTGGTGGTTGAGGACTATTCATCAAGTGACTGTATTTTATTAAAAACAAAAAATTTTATCTGAATAATTCACAACATTTAATTAAAACATTTAATTTTGGTTAGATTTTTTTTGTAGCTCAGTAGTTAAAAAAACTAAAGTTATGTTAATTTAGAAATGACAATCTCTGTTAAAGGGCATTCCACCCCAAAATTTCTAATTCTCCCTTTCTTCTCAGATGGGATGGAGGGCCAAATCAAAGCTAGTTTGGGCATCTCTGGTCTAGATGAACAGAGCAGTGAACTCAAAAGAGCTTTGGCCACAGATATGCTTGACACTTTTGTGATATTAAAATACCAAGCGTAACGTTATTTTCATGAAGGACAAAATTAAATACAGGAATTCCTGAATTCATTCTGCCCTGTGGTGATACTTTTATCTCTCAGCATAACACCATTTAAATGTGTTTTCCTGAAGCTGAGGCCCATGGGAACCATTCTGCCCCTGATAGCCAAGCTGGTTTTTGTAGCGCTGTTGCTCTTGGAGATTTGTTTCTATTAGCTGGAGGTGCTGCTCAGCTGAGAGAGTTAGCTGAGTACACACAGACAGGAAGATGTCAGATTCATCTCCATTACAGACAGCAGAGTCAGCTGAGAGAGAGCGATAGGGAGGGGGCGAGCAGCAGAGGGGGTGGGGCTAGCGTAGGGGCTGGGTGAGAGGGAGGGACATAGTTTTTTCCAACATGGGTTGGAGAAGTTCATTGAGTTCACACCGAGTCATCATCACAGTGCAGATATCTCACTCTCGGAGGCTGTATAGCAGAAAGGAAACATTCTCTACAGCCATGACCACAGCCTTCAGGTGTTTGCATTGGTTTTACCAGGGAAATTTGCATGAATGTACCAGATTTTTTGTGTTTAGGTTGTTGGAAATGTTTTAAGTAAAAAGAAAAATTTAAAAAAAAAGAGATCTGATTTTTATTTTTAACTTTTTTTTTTAAATGCTAAAATTATTAAAACTGGGAAAAGGTAAAAAAAACACCTAATAAAACTGCAAACATTTGTTTCTAAAATTGCAAACAATTTGTGTTGAATTGTATGAATAACAAGTTTGCATGAATTATAAAGATTAGATGAACAAAAACAGATTTTAATTTTAAAGTGAATAAAAACCTTAAAATTTAACAAAGTAGCTGATAATACAAAGTTTAGTTTAAAATATATTTGCAAACAGTAGTTTTACTGTAGTATTGTTATTTTTCTTCTCTTGACAGAGAAATTGTACGTTTTTGATATGTGTTTTTTACCTATTCTGTCAATAATGCATAATTATATAGCATATATTAGTGGCAATAATTTAGTGCTAAAAAGATTAAATGTTATAATTACAATATGACTAATTGTATATTTACATCTACATCTTCACTTTCATCTGAGTGTTTGAATTTATTTCACACTTTGGTGTGTGTCTTTATGAATATGATTAACCAGACTATAAAACTATAGGACTGTGAAGCTTTTAAAACATCTTATCTGTTAATCCTTGACCTCCTGTCATCGTTTCTGCTTCATGTACCAATTAGTTGTAGTATTATAATGTGCATTATTTGCTTTCCCAGAAAGCTTGAAAAAAAAGTGTTTTCAAGTTTCTGCAGGTCTTATCATAGTTTAAACAGGCAGAATGACGCTTTGACCGTTAACATTTGCATTGCAAAACTCCCCTTCACTGACTTCTCCCATTAATACATACAACTGATTTTCATATTAACTGTTGCAAGTTTACAAGCTCATCAAAAACAGTTTGTAATTTTCTTTTGTGTACAGTATAGTGAACTTGGATTACAATGAATGACTTTTTCATCCTTTCCTCTGTTAACATCCGTGTTATAGACAGTCTTTATGAATGAATCACTGTTTGACGTATCACTCACTCACTAGTAGTGTGATCTATAAAAAGATGTTGCTTGCTGATGGCAAACACATACTTTACTGGTTCTAATTTCTTAATTAAATATTAATAAAATATGGAAAATATGGTTTATTACAAAAAGACAAAAACTTAACTGGCCAAATTCACTGCTTTATTGGCTGCCTTATATTATACTGAGTGCATTGTTTTCATAATTCTCCTGTTACAATGTACCCTGTTCATATTTTCCTGTGCCAATAAGAACTCCTCATCCTGACTCACATGCGCTTGGTGCTGTTGGCATTGTGGATTTCCTCTGATTCACTTGTTTTGGCTGGTTAATGCTTCCTCTTCTATCCTTTTGCTGTTACATGCCATTGTCTGATGTGAAGAGACCGGAAAAAGAACATGTTGCTGTTGTGGAAAGAATTGAAACGTGGAATAGAATGGATTGTGTGCGTCTTTCATATGTAAATGTATATAAAAACAGGATCTCTTCCAGGATGGTCATTAGTTATATGTGCTGAAATATGTACCAGTGAGCCTGAGTTTTGGTTTTCTGTTTGGTATGTTGTATTGTAGTTTGTGAAGGTTTAGATGATGACCTTTGTGCGTGAGTGTTTTATTGAAGCCTTTTCTTCAAAATATATACTACATCATATATGCTTTTCAGTGAACTCATCTCACCTGAACAGAAATAGTTTTAGGAGATTTTTATTTTGGCTGTCAGTTAATAAGGTTACTCTGCTAATACTTAAAATGGTTGTGCCCAACACAACCTGGTTTCTCTCAAGGCTTTTACCTTCACTTCGTCAGTTTTACCTTCACTTTTACCTTAACCCCCCCAATTCCCCCCCGAAAACACACAACTATTAGGACTTGTGGAGCTGCGCATCGACGGATTCGCTCTTCATTGTTTGAACCTTCAGCAATGAAATTTAAACCACACTGAACTAAACTAAGCTGAATATTACCTCTGAAATCTGGACTTTACTAGAACTTTTATGTTAAGCAGCTTTGACACAATCTACATTGTAAAAGCGCTATATTAATAAACTTGAACTTAATTAAACTTTACTGTGTATTAAATGGCCAATTTATTCAGTACTTCTGTGGTATACAGTACACTGTTAATGAAAATTTTATGTTAAAGTTGTTTTCAGATAAAATTGTTCCAGTTTGTACATTTTAACTAATACTTAAATTTGAATTTAATTTACTGTAAACATTTTATCTATTTATTTTTTATTTATTTATTTATTATTGGTCTAGAGGCATGATTCCTTCTTCGGGTGCGAGAAGTCCCTGTTTCAAATCCCAGACAAGCCTCTACGTGTTACCCACCAGTCCTACTGCACCCAACCCGCTCTAAACTAGGATCGAACCAGTGATTCTTTGCTTTTCTAACAAGGAGGCCGAAGACCATGGCCTTTAGGCCGTACTCACACTATGTACAGTTGCCTTGAACCGGGCCAAAGCACGCTTGTCCTCCCTCCGTCTCCCCCGACGGCCCGCACTCACATTACATTCGGGCCTGGGTGAGCTTACATCATCGGTGATGCGCTGCTCAGTAAGTGCTCTCACTCAGCACAGTGGAGATTTGTTTAGTTATATCGTTTAAGTCGTTTGATATGCTGCGACACGCAGTCTAATATTTAGCCGAACAGATCAGCCACTTTTGACGCTCATAAACAATCATGAAGTCCTCGTGCTGCAGGAATTAGGAAGTTTGCTGAAGGCACAGCTGACGTGCAGTGAGGGATTTGTGTCTTTAATAATCGACGACAGTTTGCGTTCATTAAACTGTTTAATGTTTAATCAATCCATATGAAACAGTCCCTTAAAAGTCACATCTCGCTTTCAGTTTCGGGTTCAGGCATGCTTGCACTCACACTGTAAGCATACCGCGCCTGAGCCCAAGTGAACCGTGCTCAGGCCCACCTCTTCCAACCGGGCCAGGGCCGCCCAAGTGAACTGTGCCTGAGCCCGATTCAGAGCGCTCACACTTCTCAAACGATCCAGAAAAGGGGCCTGGGCACTGTTCGGATAGCATAGTGTGAGTAAGCCCTTAGTGTCTATTGCTAGAGCACCTTTTAGGGTCAGAGGAGTGAGGTTTACCTGCATAGTACTATGCTAGTTGGCCTCCTATAGGAGCTTATATTTATTTATTTATAAATAAATAAATAAACATATTTATTAATTAATTTATTTCTTTACAAAGTTTTAACCAGTAGTGATGTGTTAATTAATGACTTGTGTCATTTAAAATATTTTTCAATTATATTTGTCAAAAAAAAGACATGGAAAAAATCTCCAACTGGAATAATAACTGCTGGCAATTTGGCTTTGCCATCACATTTTTTAATAAATAACATTTGTAGAAATTATTTTTTTTAATATGTACACAATCTTTTATTGTATTTTTTTTAATTCAATGCAACCATTGTGCACAAGAGATTTTATCATATTCATTTAAATATCATACCCCTACACTAATATTATATAGTATTATGTTATTACCAGTGAAATATTACATTGCGGTTATAATAAATATCTTTAAGCTCCTCATCAGATTGAAAAATTTAGCACCCGAACTGTCTATAAGATATTTTGAAATGTTTATTATAGGGACATCCTCTTTTTCATTTACACTCTTCCCTTCGGCTGTCTAGCCTCTGCTGTGATAAAACATTAGTCATGACATCCTAGTTAGTCATTTTTAAAAATTTAGGGAGATTGTGACTTATCGTTTGCTTTGCTCCTCATTTTGAGCGAAAAACTTATTTCTGATGTGCAGGTCAATAACACCCTGAGAGAGTAGTTCTAGATTGGAAAGCTCAACTGCTGTTGCATAGGTAACAGATATGATTTGTGTCAAGTATTCAAATGTGTGCAGAGTCTGAATGTTCCTTTCCGGGGGTTTGACACATAAGGGGATTTTTGCTTTTATCTGGTTCCTTTTTTCTGGTTTCTGCTTCTTTAAACGCAGCAGGTCTTCTACCTTTTTAAATCGGTCACAAAACCTCAAAGGTGACATCAGACGTTAAAGCCTAAACTGACGTATGGTATGGAAGAAAGCGAACGTTTCTCGTGTGACTTCCAGTAAGGCTCAGGTTCCTCCAGCAGAACTGATCAGTGTCACTACTTTTTCCTAAAGACAACTAAACGACATTGAGTCTCATTAATTAGATATGCGCTCGTGTGTAAAATTTGCATGCAAGCATTTTCTAACATGTGGTGTTATTCATGTTGAATTATCTGAATCTGAGTAATCTTAATATAACATTAATTTGCCTTTTTGAAATAGACGACAGAAATGCTGATTCTGTGTGGATGTAAAGGCTGAAGTTGTGAAATATTACATGGCTTCTGATTATTACTTTGATCTATGGTCTGAATGTCCTCTGTGATTAAACTTGTCAATGGTGTGAGGAGTAAAAATTCAAGGGTATTTGAATTGAATTTAGAAGTGAAACCTATTGACTTATAAAAAGTGTAAACTAGGGCTGCACAATATTTTGTGTTCCTGCGATTTATATATTGTGATATGAATACAATTTTTTACCATACGATTTGAATATCTTTATTTAGAAAGATTTCATTAATTTAGATCAACTGGGATGGTCAAGCCTTTTTTATGCAGTGCATCTGCTTAAATTTTAATAAATCACAAGCAAAATAAATAAATAGCGCTTTATGGTTATTGTATAAACATTTAAAATATTACTATTTAATGTCTTTCTTTTAATCTTAATAATCTTCTTTAATCCTGCGACGTGACTTGCGGATACACACATTGTGATATCGATGCTCAAACACTATATTGTTCAGCCCTAGTGTTAACACTGTGCTACTTTTGACCTAACAAGTAGTGTTCTTTAGTGTTGGGGAAACCTGTTTGGAAATCATCATTATTATTTTCAAAAATATATATATTTTTTATACTTTAGAGGTAATTGACTTTGGAATTTTTCATAATGTATTGAGAGCCATAAAAATAAATAATAATGGTAAAAACAATGAATACTAGATATATTTTATGTATTAACTAGTAAATGAATACAGTACATGCTAGTCTGTGATTATGTAGTTGTTGACCTCAGGTTGTGCAGTTAATGGGTTACAAGCAGGTGATAAAGTGCACACTTCACAGTGGGATATTATATGGACATATTAGTTGCAGTTGATTGCTGAAGATCAATTTGTCCAGCTCTTCTCTGGTTTTGTGGTTTGTCAGTCATGTTTTTCTTCATTGAGTGACCATCTTAGCGTCGGGTTTATGCTAATGATAGCGGTGCATTACTCACTCCTTCCTGAAAATGAATAGGGACCCTCCCCATCTGATGGGCAACAGCCAAGACTGTAACCCACATCTCTGCAGATTTGAATACAGCACAGTAATTTCCCCCATGTGCATCTGTCACCACATGCAGCAAGACTCTTTTTAGCAGAAAGAGAAACCCGACCTTACTACAAGACAAAAATAGACCGAAACAAAAAAACCCAGGCAATCATTCCTTCACCTTCTTTCCCCATTTTCATCATCCGCCCACCTATTTTTAATTCTTTATATTTTAGGTGTAAAACATTTGAGCTAGGATTTCACCTTAGTTCATACGCCCACTCTTAGAGTTGGGTTTTAGATATCGCCCCTTTTATAGATATTGTAATCAATATTTGGCTACTGTAAATATTGGAGCAGCTGCCAGTGTACTTTTAGATTGAGAAGAAAGAGTGTGGTGCAATAGTGGTTAATGAGTATACTGCATACTAATTGGTGTCAAAAATGAACAAACCCCCAAAAATTTATTTTAAAGCCAATTTTGATTTGATTTTGATTCAGTTTGATTTCATTTATTTATTTCGAACAAAAAAAAATCATACACAAAACAATTCTTTAAACAAAACGCATTCAATATGGTCGAAATGGAGCTGGATGAAGCACAAGCTTATTATTTCCCCCACCCCATTATCAAACAGATCATTCGTTTATTACTTCATCTTATTTTTTTTTCTTTTTTACTTATTTCTACTTTTTACATGAGACCTTTTCCATCCTTTCAGCGTCTTTGATATATTATATGTTTGATTCCATTTGTACATTTACGTTTTATAACATGGACCAAAAAATACATAGTATTGCAAACAGCTATTAATTGAAATTTCATCATACCTTTCTCATTTTGTTCTTTTTTTATCACTTCTATTAATCATTATATTCCTTTAATAATATATATTTATAGAACTTTTTGCCAACACTTTTTTTGTTGATCCAATTGAATATATTAATAGACTGTCTGCTTAATATCTGCTGATACTGCTTCTTCAAAAGACATTCAACTGACCTTAAGAAACTTTACATGTCAAATTACTGTACCCTAACCCCAACCTAACTGTCTACTTATAATCTATTGAAATTATTTGGCATGTAGAGGCAATGTAACTTAAATTTAACAAATGGACCATCAAAATAAAGTGAGACCAACTTTTTAAATTAATTAATATCCTGACATTGTTTGAGAATCTGTTCCAGACTGTTCCATATTTTCACATTTTTAAAAATGCTGCATTAAAAAAAAACATTACCTGTTTAAAAGGAAGTTTCTAAAACATACACATTGAATATTTATACATTTTTATTTAATTTTTGTGTTTAACAGATGAAAGAAACTCAGAACCACTTGAGGAAGAGTAAAATATGAGGTAAGTTTAATTTTGTGGGTGAACTATCCCTTTAGAACTGTATTAACACTATAAAATTAATAAATTACGATAATTTACTGTAATTTTTCTTTATTTTTTTAAAGGGTAAAATACTGGCAATCACAGCTGCATTGTTTAAACATAAGATTCTTATTTATATTTGTACAGTATGTCTTCTGTTAGCTTGTATTTTTAGCCCTGTTATTGAAGTGTGATCACTCATTTGCTGAATTGCATTTAAATAGTTTAATAGTACATAATCAGTTACTGTATCTCACTGCAGAGTGAAAGGCGACCTCAGACTGAACGAAAATTGAGAGTTGTGGAGTTTTGTTTTTGATCAGATGACTCTGATTCAGCTCCATAATAATCAGTCGGGCTTAATTTGGAAACTGATTGTGATTCCAGGGACGTCATGTGAGCCCGTGTGCTGATGTGGGTGACGTGCAGTTGCTGTGCTTTTTGGGTACGTCATTGCTGGACGCCAGCTACAGATTGTCACCCAGTCCCAAAATGGAGTTTTGGCAGTAGCGCGATCTGCTACATTGGCCGTCTGTTGGACGTGATCAAACAGGTGTTTTTCCCCAACGTGGGGAGAAAAAGGCCACACGTGAAGGGTGCTGTAATGCTGTAGCCTTCTGCAAGGATCAGGTCACCAGGCCTTGGATTGTGGCGAGCTCATTCTGGCCCTGGACGAGTCCTTATAAAGCTCAAGATGTTACAAACGTGGCATGCATGAAGACCGCTTGCTGAATTTGAATGCTGGTCTTTCATGTATAGATGTCACTTGCTCTCTTGATTCATGCTATGCGGTTCTATGAAGGTAAAATGCAGAGATTTTGAACATTTAGTCAACAATGAATGTACACATAGGGATTTTTATCTGTTCTCTCTGACAGTTTGGGCTTAATTATGCTTTAATTCAGTATATAAATGGAGTGTGAAAAATGATCTGAAAAATACTTCAGTTCTAATTAAAATGTAATTATTTCTCCCTGTTCGTATGATTGTGCAGCAATTTTAAATATTTGAAGCTATTTAAAATTTTATAATGTTAATTTTGGATATTGCAAAAAATTTTATCACAATATTATGTTTCATATCAATTGATATTGATAATTGAATATTTTTAACAATACATTAAGGAATATTATGATTTTTTTTTACCACTTTATTTTAATTTACCAACATTAAGGCAAATAGTAGAGAGAGAGAGAGAGAGCCGAAATAGGTAGATCAACATTTGTAAGGTGTGAATAATAATGATACAGTAAACTTCAAACTCTGTAAACAAAAATTATGATGATCATATCTGAGCTTTGAAGTAAAGGAACCAAACATCATTATTCAAATCCATACTGCAACATTACAAATTGCCCCCTATGCTAAAAATTTTTCACATGGGGTGCTAATGGCTGGGATGCACAAGAAAAGAAACCAAAAAGCCACGCTACATCCTTGCATCCTTTTTTATTTACAATCTCCTCACTAGCGACAGCACTTG
Organism: Danio tinwini; assembly: GCA_903798205.1. Lineage (NCBI taxonomy): Eukaryota > Metazoa > Chordata > Actinopteri > Cypriniformes > Danionidae > Danio > Danio tinwini. Next base: position 19,569,559 of record CAIGQZ010001336.1, on the reverse strand, counting down.
TTTTCACATGTGTTGTTATTCTGACCTGAAGTGACAAGCATGCGCAAGTGCTTTTCTTGACCATTTACAATGGGCTTTGCTCTCTCTCTCCCCTGGCATCTCTCATAACTAGGCGACCATCCACCATGTTCTCAGAGAATGATAAACGGACAAATCAGTGCAAGTTTATGGAGAAAAGTAAAAAGCGCTGCAGTGTTTGGGTGCGCTGTGTTTGTCTGAGGTAATTTGTCTACCGTTACTGAAATGTGTATATTCCATACAAAGTGTGAAGCAGATTGGTTAGTTCTGCTTGCATGAATCGTGGTGCGCTTGCAGCATTTGCAAAAGTTCCATTTTCAACTAGGTGCGGCTGGAAAATGTGCACGTGTCATGTACTCGTCGCTCCCATACGTGCATCGTGCAAGTTGCGCGCCTCTATTGGTAATGACAAACTGACACCCTAAGCTTATTGGCATTCCTTTCAAGGTGCGTGCTCAGCAGCCACATTTTAATCAAACTATAGCACTTCATAGCAGTCTTTTTTTATCGATATTGACAATGGTGTTCTGTCAATAAATACTGATACCGATTTTATAGCCCAAGTTAATATTCAATATTTTTATAAGTATACTTGTTCGGTCCCACTTTATATTAAGTGGCCATAACTACATGTACTTGCATTCAAAATATAAATACAGACTACTTACTGTGTTTACAATGCACTGCAGAACACTTGGTTTTATTGAGAGTAAGGTTAGGGACAGGTTTGTGGGTATGAGTAGGTTTAGGGATGTGTAGAAGTGTAAGGGACAGTCAGCAGTGTATTATGTACATACAGAAATTAATTACATGCATGTATTTAATCAAGGATAAGTACAATGTAAAGAAAATGTATTTACACTAAGTACATTGTAACAAATGATAAATTTTAGTGTTATTACATATGATTTAAGGTCACTTATTATAAAGGACCTAACTTTCTAACAGCAGTAATGGTAAAATAATAATAATAATAATAATAATAATAATAATAAGACAACTTTAAAATAATATTAGTATATTTATATAATATATTTAATGTGTATTTTATAACATATTGTTTAATAAAATATTGTTACATTCCTACAAAAATCTATGGGTAAAAAATAAATAGAAATTAACAAATGAAGAAAGAAGGGAGAATATTTAAATTTAACTGTCATAATACCCAGAATTATCAGACAACACATTTTTGAACACCGTCAGGCAATCATGTTTGTTTGTTTGTTTTTTTTGTCAGAAAAAAATAAGTAAAATCAATTGTAATGAACTTAATACAAAAACAAAAATAATACCTCAGGATATGGGAGTCCAAAAATAACTAACAAAAACAATCCAATACTTAATTTAAATGCAACTACGTAACAAATGCAGCAAATGCAACTTTCCTAACAAAATATAAATTCCTGAGAGAAAAAAAAAAATACAAATTACTTCTCTTTCTCTTTGCCTACCCACCAAACCAGGAGAAAAAGGATTCAATTAACAAAGGACACCCCACACCTTACTCATACCATACATAAACTAATTCACATTATTAGTAAAGGTCCGCTGTAGCCAGTTTATATAGCGTGGACAATTAGCAGTGTAGATTTAAAACAGGTGGCAGCAGTCTGCAAACAAAAAAACAAACAAACAGGAAACCGAAGAAAAGAAAACAAATCACGGGACGTAGCAATATCATCAGTTAAAACAATATTAAGAAGAGTTATGCATAACAATAGTGCATATTTTTGTTTTCAGAATATTTTCATACTATTAAATGTACAAAATTATGTTACCAATAATAAGAATAATAATCATGAAGATAATGATAGTTTTAATTGTATAATAAATGTAACAAAATATTATTATTTAAATTATATTGAATGTAAAATATATTTATTATGTCCTTATCGTCGATAATAATGTTAATGCTAAATTTATTATCATTTTAATGATTGCTTATACATGTTTTTGTGACATGTTAATAGATTGACGTTAACTTCATAACTATACAAAACTATGAATAGAGCATAGTATTCTGTTATTGATTTAACACATTTCACTGATGTTAAATGGGTAATTGGGCCTGCTTGCCACATTTGCCCTCACTAGCTTACCTTTTTATCAATGAACATTAAGCATGTGTGTATTATCAGCAAACGGGATGTAATAGTGTGATGATTGTAGTTTTAATCTGACGTTATATAAAAGTGTTACAAGGAAACATAAGGGTGTGTCAGAGGTTAGTTCAGGTGAGCTCAGTTTGATGCGTCACCGCATTCAGCTTTATTGACTATCATAAAAAAAAAGACACCAGTTGACTAGGCATTGTTCTTTAGTTACTATTAGTCTAATATAATTTATCTAGTATAATCCCAGTCAAACACATTGTAGTTTTTTTGACCTGTGTGATTAAACAAGTTTTAACCTTAGGTCGTTGTTACATTAAACCAAAAGGTATGGTTGGTCACAGCAAACAAGTCATCTGTTTACAGTACATGAAGTGTATTTGCAGAGAATACTGCAGTTGTGCTTGTACAATCAGCATTTTGAATTCTGTCTCCATTGTGTTATAAAGTATTTATCATCTAGATCAAATCTGTCAGTGCTGTGACAACAAGAAGTGTTTCATGAGCAAATAAATCCTGCAAACTGGTGTGGTGTGTTGTTTTAATTCAGTTTGCTACTGGAAAAGTTTCCTGAGATCCAGCCGTGTCCTCAGGTCTTTCTCACAGCTGGAATTCTGAATAAAAATGGTTCTTTTAGAGCGCTTTTTTCCTGCCGTATCAGGTCTTCCTGGGTTTTTAGTGTCTCCAGTGGGCGTCATGGAAGCTTTGAAGCGTCTTGAAGGTTTTGCTCATCAATCTTACACTTTGCTCCTGTTTCTCTCATTGCCACCAGCAGCCTCTTCTTTACATGCCGTTCCTCCATAGCACAAGACTCCCCACCGAATTCACCTTAAAGCTTGAGCTGTTCTGAGTGCCTGTCTTTATTGATTCTTCCCAGGATACGTTGTTTCAGTCTTTATTTTATGTTTCTGAAAAAAGAAATATATCCATTTTGTACAGTTAGTTCCTGACTCTCTGACATGTTCCTGAGGTAAGGCTGGGTGAAATGGCAAAAAAATGACTAAATCACTTGTCAAGCATATCCTGTATATTTAAAATTATTAAACGACAAAACTTAGACTAAAATTGTAATGCAGTTCTTTTACATGAGACACTCATTAGAATGTAATTCAGTGTATCATTTAGTTTTAGAATTTTTTTTTTGTAATTGTTTAATAGCTCCCTATTTCTGCTGCCCAGTGTAAAAGAGATTTTTCAGCTCGAAACTGGATCAAAAATTGAACAAAAAGCTGTCTAGGCATGTCCATAACTGAAGACTTGATTCAGATCAGTTTAGAGAGGCCTTTAAAAACACAAAAATTTGATTATGCTCTGTATTATGCATACATAAATTAAACATACACTAGTAATTCTTCGTTGGCCTTCTACTGTGTTGCATTTCTATAGTTTTTTGCGTCTTTTGCTGCATCTCAATTTATGAAACTTACAAAACAATACTGAGATGCTCCAGTTAAATAAGTTTACCTCACATCACATAGCCTTGCATTTTTTGGTAACACTTTATTTTTATGGTTCCTATTGCAAATTGTTTTGACTAAAAGTTGCATTGCAACTACATGCCAATTAATTCTCATTTGAGTATTAGTAGACTGTCTGCTGTCTGCCGATACTGCTCCTTCAACAGACATTAACTGACTATAAGAAACTTCAAATTACTGTATCCCAACTCCAACCTAACAGTCTGCTTATAAACTATTGGGAATTAGTTGGCATGTAGTTGCAATGCAACTTAAATTCAACAAAATGACCTAAGTAGACCATTAAAATAAAGTGATACCCATTTTTTCCTTTCTATTTATTGTGGCTTGTTTTTTACCAACAAACACAGTTCGTATGAATAGGCCTGTAGGATAAGTGATATGTCCTGTCATCTTCATTTATTGAGCATGTCACATGTGACATGCAGTCAGATGTATTTTGTGTATATTATAGGGCTTCTTGATTAATTTATGTGCATTTTCATGTGCATGTTGTCAGTAAAGATGGTTTTGTAATCCGTAGTAAATCAACAGTACACATTAAAAAGTGATATAACAAAATTATGACAACAAATGTTATTTTAATACGTTAATCAGGTTTCAACTCATTTTTTTGTAGTTATACAAGGTTTAACTTCATATTTTTGAGTTAAGATGACAAACATTTTATTTGATTTAACTAAATGTAAGGCAGCAAGACTTTTTTTACAGTGTATGTGCTGTGATGGAGCAGTATTTACTGCACACATTCATAGCTCACTGTCAAGCAATGTGAATTGCATTCATAATTGTAGATGATTTAATCAGCCAATTATTAAATCGAAGATAATAATTTCTGCTCTAATGACAGCTGTTCGTGTAGCTTTTCAGTAAAAGCATGTGAAAAAATAACACGTACTGTTTAACAAAATTATTTTTACTCCCAACTCCCAAAACTTCAGTCAACTGTTTATAATGAATAGCTATGTGAGATAATTCTGTACTTGTGTGTCTATTAATCATGTTGAATTACAGTAAATGAAAGCAATTTTGCTTATTTAACATCTGCTATGGGGATTTCCAGGTTTTCTTCATGGGTGCTTGAAATTTCCACACACAAAGACATGATCTGGCCATTGGAAGAGATTTACTACTGATCAAACACTCGTACTTGCCTTACAACATGTGCATGACGATCACAGCTTTTGATTTTTGAGATTTTATTTTGATTGAGCATGCAGCCCAAATTGTCAGCATGTTTAACATTTGATAATCTTTGTATTTTATTCACAACCACAGTTCCTTGATATAAATAAGCTGCAAATGGTATATTCAATTGATAAATTTAAGAAAAATCTGCACTATCACAATGTATAAATGTTGTTCCCCTTGCTATTGTAAGATGGAGAGTTAAATGTCCTTGCATGGCTGTTGCTGTGGTGTCTCTGTGAGGGGCCTCTGAGCGCTTTCCCCCGGCTGTGAGTGCAGCTGCACCTCTAAAACCTCCGCAGTCAGCAGCTGATAGAGATCTGTGTTTGTAGTGCAGCATCTGCATAATCAGTATTCATGTCTGTTCTCATGGTAAGCAAGTTCTCTTGTTCATACATGGTGGTAGAACTTTCTCTTGTTTTGGCGCTTCTCCAAGGCTACTCGTGCCACCTTAGAGCTATTTTGGATTTCGTGCATTTGCAATCATCCTAAAAAACACAAAATCCGCAACAACTGCTCATGCTTGAATGAACTTCAGAATGTGCTGACTGGGGCTCTTATTGTGTATTAGAGGTTGAAATAGCCTTGTTAGAGCCTATTTTTGTGGCACTACAGCATCTCTTTGTGTAACCTGTCACATAGGGTTTCTGCAAGGTCATGTAAGTTTTTGGTCATTAATAGGGTTGTGCAATATATCAAAATGATTGAAATATTGCAATTGTGCACACCTCAGAAAAACATGCTGCAATGGTTAGCAATAAATTAGTGATTTAATACAAAAGTGTGTTTGTGTGGCTGCCACTAATGCAATGTTAAGAAAACAATAGGACAGCTGTAACTTCACTGACCACTCTACTTTAAATATTTTGTTTACCTGATTGTTCTTGATGTTTTCAGGTTAATATCATGATACCATTGGAGCAAAGTTTTTATTTGTCATTTGTTTATTCAAAATTTTATTATCAGTTTTGTTCTTCATTAATATATGCCCAATTTGCATACTTATACTATGCCCTATAAGTATGTACTTTTTTTTTGTGAAGGAAGAGTATGCAAGTTTGGGACACACTACCTCCTTGTTAACAGATCGTTGTGTTGCTTAGTAACGTCCCCTGTCAATCATCTCTACACATCATCCACATTTCTTTTATATTTAATTACCTGCCATATTGGAGAACAGGCAGCAGGATAATCTGCCATTCATGAGTCTTTCATGCAGAGAAATCTCCCCAGTCTTTGGATATTTGTGCGTTCAGAAGTTAACGTCCAAACATATCTTAATACAAGTTCACATTGTTGTCGCAGATGAAATATAACACAGAAAACACAATTTAAATATTTTCCAGTCGGCTAGATATTAGGGTTGGGTCGATAGATGATGCCATTGTCCATTGCCGATGTCCGATAGACATCAGGATGCTGAGCCAGCATTGCAGTCCTCTGCCCCATCGCAACAGCAACCCGCTCGCAAAAATGCACACGACCTCGTTTACTCTAATATGTGTTTGTTTTAAAATTACATTTTAGAACTAAACGATCCATGTCCACGCTGGCGTTTCACTTAGCATTTCTAAAAAGATCTCTGTCCACACTAGACTGCTGAAAACGCACATCATGTCACATAAGTCACCGAGTGCTTTAAGCACAAAACCACAGAGAGCAGTGCACGTTCTACAGTTTATCAAGGATGTACATGCCTCACTATAGTTGTTAAACTTGATATTTAATTAATCTTGTCTCTATCTAATGACTCTTCTGTCTTTTGAATCTATCAGGTAACGAGTCACAGCGTCAGTACACGGCTTCAATCTTTCACTTTCACGCTTGTACTTAATTTTAGCGAAAAAACGTCAGAAGCTGTTGGTTGGTTTCTGTTGATTGGTTTACCTTTTTACCAACCAAGTTTGTCGACGCCATTGTAACGACACCGATCACTGTCTATTCATGCCAGAGTCCAGTGGAAAAAGTAATTGACAGGTGGTAATTTGTGTGTAACTTATCTTTATTTATTTCTGATTTGGTTATGGGTAAAACAAAGATCATTCGGGTCAGGTAGTTGAAACGGTAGGCTATAAATAATTATTTTATTTATATAATACCATCGTCCATCGCAATGTTTCACATTAGACATCGTATGATGCCAAATTGGTCGACATCGCCCAAGCCTGCTAGATATCATTCAAACAACTTTACCAAAGCCTCTCTACTGGACAGTTGGTACTGCGTGTCTGCTATGTTTGTAATTTATTTACACTTTTTACCAGAGTTTGTAGTTCTAATTAAATTCACGTCCGACGTGCAGTGTATTGTGGGCAAAATTAGCCGTTAGAGTAAGAACGCTTATACACTTCGGACTCTTCGAGTTTTTTAGCACAAATAGTAAACCATCTAGGAACCTTTGGCATACTCTCTTCGCATCTTTGCATTGACTTACCATTTAAATCACTTGCGCTTGATGCTTCATCCGCGTCTGGTGTGCACGCACCTTTAGTCTTTTTTTTTTTTTTGCATCCAGTATTACAAACTAATTGAGAAAAAATAAATTACTTTGTGCCTAAATCAGGCTGATGTCAATGAAAATAACTCTCTGATAGTTCTATGAACTATTAAACAAGAGAACAAGCACTTTCACTTGTGCAAAAAAGTGTTCACTGTTTTTTTCTGAATTTCTTGTTTTTATTTGTGACATCAAATAGTGCTTGAGAGTGAGAAATTTATCAGAAAGACATTGCTAAATAAACAGTCATCTGATAACTCTGTACCAAACAGTAAGCTGTTGATTCAGCTGGGTCATTTGAATGTTTCGGTTTGATTTGCTCATTGCCAATGTTGATGCAAAGTGTTTTCTAAATGCTGCTCAATTGCTATTATTGAGATAACAGAACAGTCATGACTCTTCAAACACACTCGCACAACATTTACTGTAAAGAAAAAAAAATGCACAGCACATGCTTCACAGTTTTGACAGGGAAAGCGGCTTAAATTACCATCTCTTTCTGTTCCTTGCCATGATAAATAATGCAGGAGGAGGATTCGCAGACCATAGCATCGCAGAGTAATTACTTTTAAAGCAAGCCTACAAATGGAGCAATTACAATATTTCACACCCCGCAGGGAGGCATTTATATTGGTGATCAAAAGGAAAGCGAATCTGGTAAACACAAACGATGTGAATCGTTATTTAAATATTCACATCAGATCCTTCTTCCGATCCCCAATTGCCCCCCTGAGCCAAATGTAACAGCTGACCTATTTGTCAATGACCCCTTACAAGAAAACAACACACATCCTTAGCAGTGAATCCGGGAAGACAGGATTTTCATGGCATTATAAGGATGAGTGTGACGTTCTCCGATTTCATGCAGTTATTCAACAGCTGGTGGGTTGTTGCCAGCTTCGCATGTGTCACATGTATCTGCAGTCACATAATCCGTGCGCTGGCATTGTTGGCGGCAGTTGCCTGAAGACTGACTGACATTTAACTGAAGGAAAAAAAACTGCCAGGCCAAATCATCTGTTTGTGCATTATGAGAACAATAAGTACTCTGTATGTTCTGTTTGCTTTGAATAAACTGTTAGTCACATGAGCGGTTTTATGTTTGGCAGGGAGTCTTTTCCTCCTTGTGCCTCTGGTTGTTGAAAGCGTCTTGTTGATGATCTTGTTGACAGTTTGTACTGATTGACAGCCCTGTTATGGCAAAAAATGTTTGGTTGTACGCTGACTAGTTGTAAAAGGGTTAACAGTTTTTCCCCGGGTGATGTTTGTTGCCTGCAGGCCTGAATTTTATTTTGGTCTGACCCCTGTTAAAGGATGAAAGAGATGTTTGACTTTCTGCAGCACTGCAACAAATTCCTCGAGATCAGTACAGACTGACAGTAAACCTTTATACATACTTCAGCCCTCATCTGGTTTCTGCTGCTCCTGTAGCAACAAGGATGTGTGTAAACAAGAATTAACAAGGGTTATATAGACAATAAGATTATCAGATTATTAACTTGGAGTATAGTTAGTGTGCAGCCATTTATCTCGTGTATGTGCTGCTGTGAGTCTTCGTTTTTGGATATTTGTTGATGTCTGTGTAGACAATGAAGTAAATGAATAGTTTTTGAATGACTCAGTAGGATATTTATTTATGCTAATGCCGATTAAAGGAATTAGAAATAGAATTATGACCCATTTTTCACTGAGTGGTACGGTATAGTACTGTTTAGTATGATTTTATGGCCATTTTTACTGTGAAACGGTACCAAAAAGCAAACCATACCGTATCACTTTTAGCACGACAAAAGGGTATCAAAAGGCAGAGCTAGACATGCAGCTGAACGATATTGGTTTACAGAAATACATCATCAGTGCGTACACAAGCCAGGAGAATCAAAACAAAGGAAGTGCCATTTTCAAATACACAGCCAAGACATTACATCGTAATAACATATACATATAAAAACAAGCCATAGTTAACCCGAGATTTAACAAACCTTGTCATCATCTTGATATACAAACAACCAAGCCAAGAAGAAGAGCAGAATCTACCCTGTTAACCGTAGTTGTTTACAAGGCAGTCTAAAGCGCAGACTGTTTTGATTTCTCGTGTGCGCTTGCTGCGCGTCTATATTTGAAATAATGAACTTCTTGAGCTGATGATAATAACGTGCACATGATTATTGAAGTGCTTCTGACATCCGATCCTTTCCGAAACTGACAAACGCGAGAGTGAAGCGCGAAAAAGGAGCAGCAGGACAAAACAAAGGAACAAATAATTCTTTCAGCAACCTTAAACATGACCAAACTGCCATGTTTAACTAATATTATCACCTTTTGAACTATTTGAACTCGGAATTACTTTCTAACAAAGGTTATGTGCTGGTGAAGATTAAAGATACAGATGAGAGGTTTGCACTGACTGGGCTATAAGTTGCATGTTGTTTTTGAACCGAAATAAGGATTAAATGTAGGTTGTGTGTAGTTTTTCTGTAATTGGTAACATCTGAGACTGTATGTGTTCATGTATGTTGCATTTATTTATTTATTATATATAATTACAGACTTTACAGTAGGCTATTTCATTGATCTGCAGTTATAATCAAATCATGTTCATAGAAAGGTTAGTAATAAACATTTATACACAAGTGTTTGTGTATAAAGCATCTGTTTTGTGAGAAGTGCTTCTCATATGTTATGTGAACGACCCGTACAGCTTTATTTTGACATTTCCTCGACCGAGAATGACGTCGATTGAAACTTTGTCATACACCACACCCACCAAAAGGGTACCATTGGTATGAGAATATGATGGGAATAAATTAATTTCAATAGCTTGCTTCTCACAATAAATAAATAAATAAATGGTTTGTGGCCACGTCTCCCAAACACAAGTGCAGCGGAGCACACTCTCAATTAGCTTTTGCTTATGCTGTGGTCAAAGATCAAAATATATTCAATAATCTGCTCAGTGGATATTCCATTTATGTATACATATCTATGCACAAACCAGAAATGCTCAACGGAAAAGCAAAGGCTGTTTAAAAAATGCGCAGAAAGGAAATTTTGGCAGTAAACTTGTTCCTGCTGATTTCAATAGCACTACTATGCTGTCATGGCAATGCTCTGTAAAATTACGCCTTTCCACTTGTACACTTTTTTATTTTTCCAGTGTTTTTTTTTTATTTATTTATCAAACTTAGTCTTTAAATAAAAATTGCTTTATATTATTTAATAAAATTGTAATTATTACAAAGTGTTTTCTTTTTCAGTTTTTAGGCAAATGCATCCAGAATTTGGTTTTGGCACAGCAATTTCATTCGATTTAAAGGCTAGCTGCACTTTACCTTCATCCATGGGTCTCCTCAGTTCTTATAAACAAAATAAGTATGTGCACAAAACTGAGCATTATTTAAACATTGTTAATTTTAAGAAATAGCATTTTTTGAGTAGTTCATGTGACAACCTTAACTTTTCTGAATTTGGTTGTAAAGCAATAATGTGCACCTGTTGTAAAGCTGCTTTGAAACAATAACTATTGTGAAAAGTGCTATAAATATTAGGAATGCATGATATATCTGAAGCCATATTGTTAAAGGCTAAAAGATGCTATTTTTAATGTTATCATTATTGGTCCAATATCCAAATTAGGCCGATTTCGTTAAGCCGATAAATTATGTAATTGTACAGAACTGCCTGCCTTATAAGCACGAAAGAATCTTGCGGGAGTGTGATTAATAAGTGTCAAATGGCTAACAATTGTACATTACTGTAACACATTTTATTCTAGAACATTTGAGCTGGTTTCGGTTCTTAGTTTTTTCTTTTCCTTTTTTATTTTATTTAAAATATATTTATTTAACTTGCTTGTTAATAAAATCCAGTTTTGTCATTTAATCTATTATTTTCATGCAACAGTCAAGTTGTGTGTTACTTTGCTATGCAAGAAAAGGAAATTATTTATTTTTGACATGCTGATTTATGTGAAATCGTGAATATAGGTCTATATAATCACCTTGCAAATTTTAAAATATTGCTTTTTTTGTTTTGAGTAGGCTTTTCTGAGATTAGTTAAACGTTTATGAAGTTTTTAAAATAAAATCAGTTGTTCAATGAACAAAAATATCACATTTTAAAATATTTATATTTATTGGCTAATATATCGGTTATCTGCCTCCAAATCTAAAGATTTATCGGTTATCGGTATCAGCCCAAAAATCCATGTTGGTCCATCCCTAATACAAATAAACTTGAATTGAATGGAATAATGAAGGCTGAAGTGTAATGACTGCTTTATCATGGAGTTAAATTGCATGTGCAATTATTTTAAAAACAGAAAACTTAATGAAAAAATAAAAAACTTGAGCAAGGGTGCATGTGTGTATATAGTGCCTACATATAGCATTATATACATTTTAAATAGCTGTCTTTTTACAAATTATGTAAAAAAAAAAAATGAAGTTCTTAAAATGATTGCGAAAAATTAGTACTTTTTCCTGAGCTATCACAGCTCTTGACCTTTTGTAGGACCTGTGCCAGTACTTTAGTTTCTTCCTAGTAGGTCTGTGCACTTGTTTGAAAAAAACAGAAAGTAACATTTTGTGTGGAGAGTGACATGTTGTATTATCTTATCAGTGCACTGATAATGGATTGAACATGCCCTGTACTAGTGGATCTCAAAGGATGCCGATCAGTCATGACGTGCGCTGGATCCCTGGGAGGTTTGTAAACACACCCTGATAGCCAGCATGAATACACGATTTTGTCAATATGTGTCTTCAAACAGGAGTGTTGAGATTGCACTCACTCGCACACAATCTGACATAATGTGCCAAACTTTCACCGTGGAGGCATTATGGATGCGATGGGAACCAACCAGACCTATTGTGGAGCAAACAAGTAGTCTCAGTGCATGAGGGCTATAAAAATACTCCTCCTGCTGTTCTAGTTACTCTGAGTCTTTTACCCAACCACTTCTCTGGCATTGTTTTAAATGTATTATACACTAGCTACTTTTTAGAGCACATGTAAAACCACACTATTGAGTAATGGACCATTGTGCTGGTCATGCTCTGTCAAAATGCCATAGTCAGGAAAGGATTACTGGGTTTAAAGGTTGACAAGAAAGGATGCACACGGTAATAAAATTGAACACCATTGACTTGGGTTTTATTGTACCATGTGTTCTGTCAGTGAATCATTGCGATTAGATATAACGCATGTGTTGTCTTATCAGTGGTAAAATCATTGCGTATGCATTGTTTGATATGACATGGTTTGGTATGAAAGGCTCTTGCCAGTCATGCAGAGATGATTACATTTTTTTTAATGCAAAACAAACCTACTGACAGTTCAATATTAGATAAGATCAACATACGTCTATGTGATGGTGGTGGATGATTGTTTGTGTTTGTGAGGGAAGCAATTTCTTCAAACATGCTTGAATGTTGATAATAAAACCTGGTTCCCCTGGTGTAGTTTCCAAACCCACAGAGCTCTTTAACTACACTTCTTTTATTAAGAAACCTGAGCACTTAATAAGTGAACTGCGCAATCCGTTTTAATAAGACCAATAAAACTTTATGGTTGTACTGTTTTGCTTTTTTCTTATTGCGGCTGCACTTTTACAGAGAGTGAAGTAATGCTGTTTTTGTAAATTTGATGACGCCGGCTTTTCATTATTGAGCAAGAGCTAATGCGCTGCGGATGAATAATACCATTGTGTTGATTGTACTGGTTCAAATGGTCAAATTTACTTTAATATATTAGCTATTGCAATTAGACTGTGTTAGATACCGTTTAGTTTAGTTGAGCTCAATCTACTCATCTCAGTGTAAATTTTTTGAAATGCAACAAAAAACCCTGTAACCTTTTTAATTTGAGTAATAATGGGGTATTTTATTCTATTGTTTACATTGTGTTGTGTAACTTTACATCGTAAGGCTTTGCAATATTGAAGAAAAAAAGCTGACATTGGGATATTTTGTTTTTCTGCCGTATGTATTTGATACAAATACAGTTTTACCCGAAGACTTGAATAGCTCTGTTTGGAGAATTCAGAATTTCAGATTGATTGGGATGAGTTTTAGGTGAGAGCATTTTCATAAAATATAATAGACAAATTGCATGGATAAATACATGAGCAACGGTACAAATTAAATAAGTGCTTTATAGTTTTCTGGGGAGTCTAAGGCCCAATCCCAATTCTACCCCTTACCCTTCCCCTTACCGCTACCCCTCATTGTGTGCATTCACATTAAGGGGGTAGGTGTCCCAATTTTCTTTAGCTTGAAGGCGGAGTGCTAAGGGGAAGGGCAAAATAGCCCTTGGAACTGAGATTTTCCAGGACCACATTTAAAACCAAGTGATACAAAAATTTCCCAGAATACACCATCTACAATGGCAGCATGTCTGCACACGGAAATCAGGAGATGCACAAATTAGTATTTTGTTTTTGTCTTTATTATGAATTTTCACAACAAACAAGCATGTTTTAATACATTCATAATGGCGTTCGTGCCAATAAAAAATGCTAAATTTTATAAGCAGTCCCACAAAACATGTCACTCGATCAAACTCTAATACCCTGTCAGAAAAGTCTAGTGGCTGGGAATGAGCTTTTTACAGTGTCTGGTATAATGTTAATGCTGTTTTTTTGTGTTTACATAGATGAATATGGCCACAGTGTAAATGCACAGTACAGTAAGAAGCTTATTGGCACATTCTGTCATTATTATAACACAATATCGTTGCCTTCAGTGATTTCCTGAAGATAAATACAAAAAAATAACGCAACTGGAATAACTACAGCAGTCGCGATCTTCGATCTCATGTGAAGTAAGAGATTGAGATGACATGACGTGTGCAGGTGTTGTAGTGCTTTCCCATTACTTAAAGCCCTTCACACTCTATTTCAAGGGCCAAGGGGAAGGGCAAAGGGGAAAATAGAATTGGGATTGGGCCTAACAGTATTTAAGTACAGAAATTGAATAATCAGATGTAAAAATAACATTGTATAGTCTTCATCACATAAATAATTAAAAACAATATATTTTTGTTAAAGTTGCTGTGTATGTATAGCTGTGTGTATATATATTATAATTTCTTTTGCCTGAATGTTTCAAACTCACTTGAAATGCTAACACATGATAAACTTTTACTGTACTATGACATATCATGACAGAATTGTCAAAACAACATCCCAGACATATTTTTTGGCCAGTAAGCAGATCCTATATATTTGCCAAAACATTTCCCTCTCTTTGTCTTTTTAATTTGTTATCAGTCTGTTTGTTTTCTTTGTTATTTTAATTACATTTTATTTTAATGACGTTTCAGCATACCAATACGTAAACACCAGATGAGCAATTTTACAGTAGTTAACACTACTAATTTTCTTTATATTTGTGCCATTTACCTTATTGCACTGGGAATTCACTCTTGATTTCTGCTTATATTAGGGGCCATTTCTCGTCTGCTCCCACATGAAAAAGCCCAGAGAGTAGCATCTATCTCTCTCAAACTGACTCATCTGTTCCTCTGTAGAGCTCTTTCACACTCAGAGGTGACTCTTCAGTGGGCGTCTTCTGCAGCCCTTTCCTCCCCCCCCCCCCCCCGACACCCTTGTCTCCCCCATATTCAATTCTCGCTCTAAGTGAGAGATGCTTTGGTGCTGGCATCAACCAGGCCTCTTTGGCAGGATTCAGGCTAGTTGGCCATGCCAGGCGTACTTGGCTGTATACGTCTGCTTTCCAGAAGGTTGCTAGTATTCTGGTCTGGCTCCGATTCCTTGTTCTCACAGGACTGTTTATTTTTGTGCCTGCCCCACTAGTCTGCTACCTGCTTGTTTTGAATATGTGTGGATGAGTGTTGCAAGTTAATTTCAGAGCAGAAAAAAAGCCTTCTGTGTTCCTGAGGCATTGTACACTGTTTCTGTGTCACATCCTATCTCTTGCTGTGAAAAAACCTGCTGAGATTTCATATTTCATTTGATGAATTTGTTGCATAGATCACGCAAGCCTGAAATCTGCAGTTAATTTGCTCACCCTCAGGCCATACAAATTGTATGCAACTTTTTTTTGTTCTTCAGTAGGTTGTTGTCTTTTTATTGTTATACATTTTATTTATTATAGAAAAGTTGTATTTATTTAAAAATGTTAGTAAATGTTGTTTGTTTTTGCCATGAAAAGGGAATCATGGGTGCTCATGGGGCAATAAATTCAACATTCTCTGTCCTCAGCATTCTTTTTCAGTACAACTTTTAAGAAGGTTTTTCTTGGTAATACTGTGATAAATGTAAATAAATGGCTACCATGCTTTTGAGTAAAAAAAATACATACAGGCGAAACAGCATGAATACTCATGGCTCCTGAGGATATAGTGAGGTCCTGGGAATCCAAAAAGATCTCTGCAAGAAACTGAACATTATTTTACCTTTAATTCCCACAATTTCCCAGTCTATGCAAATTGCCCCAACAACATGTTCCTGAAAGTCTGATGCATAAGTGTTCTAAACCTGTGCTTGTGATAGGGCTGCTCGATATGGGCAAAAGAAACCTACTACGATTTTTTTGAACAATATTGTGATTTAGATTTAAATCAATCTAAAATTAAATGTCACACACAGACGTTTTACAGTGTGAATCTGAAATGTATTTCCAAAGGAAATAAGTAGATCTTTATCAGAGATAAGACAAAAAAACTAAATAAAAATCTAGTAAAGGTGTAACAAATTGTCTCTAGAACAGACCAATAACAAAGCAAATAAATTGACGTACGGGTGTGTGTGCAGTCAAACTCAAGTAAAGCTTCGATGTTTTGTTCGACCACATATCTGAAGTAGTTGCATGTACTTTTTCTATGTGTCCACAGATTTTTTTTTGCTATGCATAGATCAGACCTCTTTTTGATGCTGCCGTGAAATAGGCCGCTCACATATTATGTTTTTTTATGCGCACAAGTTCATTATTTCCAATATTTCTCATTTATCTCCATATTGAGAGCCACGCGCCCACGTATTCCAGGTGCACCCAGTTGAAAACCTCTCTTTTCAGACAAAAATCTTCAATTAAACATTTCAGAATGCTACACCGAATGTTACATAACAAGAACTGACCAATCAGCTTCATACTTTGTCTGGAATGCACATAATTCAGTAGATTACCATGCGCTTTTAGACACAATATATGACTGACTTACAAATTACCTGGTTCTGCAATACATCAGCCTTCCTGTTTCCAAAGTAATCCCACACCACATATGTTGACTTTTTTTTGGCATCAAGTGCTCCTGTGCAAAAAATCCTGCTGTAAGGTCATTTAGACCATTTTAGTCCATTGTGCATGTCCAAATCATAATTTCGATACGATTTCAATTAATCACACAACCCTAGCTTGTGCTAAACCTTGATACTACAAACTATAATAAACGTTTTTTGTGTGATTTGTCTGGAATTTTCAGAGCTTTCTTTCCCTTCTCTTTAAGAAACAGACATTGTGAATGCCCTCGGGGCCGCTGACAATACTATTCGTCCAAGGCCCTGATGTTGTAAATAATGTGTAGTTTTTTTGCACATCCAGTCGAGTTAGGTCATAAGACATCATTAGCTATGAGAAAAAAGCAGAAAAATTAGAAAAAATTTGCTATTTTTTGTCTGTTTTGGCATAATGCATAAAAAATGCTTAATAGAAATGCCAAGATGTGCACACTTTTTAAAAATAAGCATAAAAAATAAATGCACAACCAAGTAGGATCAAGTTTGAATCCAATAAGACAAAATTTGCATAAACTACTATGGAAACACATTCCATTGAATAAATTCACTAAATAAATTCATAACAACATTGTTTGTCATAATGAATTTGTTGTTAATAAAATTGTTTGCTAATAATTGTTACTCTTCGTCATTTGAGGTGCAAGCATTTATTAACTAAAAAAGTTTAGTAATTTATTAAGGAAAAAAAGGCCCACACTGGCTTCTCCTACCACTGAATTATTATTTTTTTTTTTTATAATTGTGTCAGGAAGTGACGATTTTGTTCTCTTTCACGTCATTGATGGAAAACTGTGCTTTATTCGCAAAGGTTTTATGCAATATTCCAGTTTTGCACACTAATCTAATTTGTACCTTTCGGTGTAAACCACTATTGGATCATTATGAGTATTTATTTAGCTTTACCTGAATTAGTTTTTCTGACTGTGTGTATCAGTTGACTTGCATATTATGAACCATCAAAGACTTTGGTTTTAGCTAAAACTCCTCTATACACAACAAACTCTTCTGAGTTTGGTTTCAATCTCATAAGGCTCAGTCGCATACTCTTATTGTCTGTGTGAAAGGTGATTTATATTTTTTTATTGTCTACAAGAGGAAATATAATTGTTGTTTACAAACAACTTTGAAACAATTAGCCTATTTTAATAGTTACTCACACCTTGGTGGTAATATCTCATTTTGTGATTGGTTACATCTATGAGCACACAATGTACCATACACAATGTGGTTTTAATTATAAAATCACAGTGATTTCAGTTTCATTATCACTTTTTTGCTAATAGTTTTCTAGCATTGTCTCTCTTTTCATGTTAGCCACCTAGGATTTGTTTGTAATCTGATAGGCATATCTTTATTTTTTTTAGTTATTTAGTGTTTTATCTATCTTTGAAAGGTAAAGATAGCATCCATGTTAATATTTAGTGAAGTTGCTTATCTATTTAACCCTCAATAAAATAATAAACGGTAGTGGATTTTCTTAGTTTACTATGCACTTCTTCTATGACTGAGATTATCTTTTATGAAAAGCTGATTATTATCAGTTTTCAAGGGTATTTTAACCTTTAACTTGACCTGTGGTTCAGGTCATCAAATCTAACAGGTAAACTCCTCTTGTGGCTTTGTTTTTGTTTTTTTAACCAATGCTAATATGGCTTGGATTTTGAGTAACCTGTTGTTGGTTTCTTGACAGTGGTGTCTTATAATCAGGAGGCATTTAATTAAATAAATGATGACAAAGAGAAGAAGTGAAATAAAACTTTTGTGGGTTGTGGTACGCTAGTAGTTGGCAGGTTGAATTTCCTGTGAGGTCACTGCAGCATCCACTGACAGTGTGAGATCAGTAAGTTCAGAGCTTTTTCCAACTTTATAAAGATTTTAAAAACATTTAATAACAGCTGACTTATTTTTTTCTCAAGTTGCATGACCAGAACTCAACTCAGTAAAAATCTGCTTGAAAACAATGCCTGTTTGTTTCTCTTTGTAGGAGAAAGGAAACTATTGAAAATGTACAGTCCTACAAAGAGGCTTGATCTTCAAAATGGAGCTTGTTGTTTCCTGAGTTGAGTCTGAGGTAAATTACCTGTCATAGACTATTGCTGTCATCTTGCTCTCTCGTCATAGAAAGTATTTATTTGTCATCTTACAAATTACAAGATGCCTCAATGGAGATATGAGAAACTAAGAGTGGAAGTATGATGTAGGAGAGATCAGAGGAAATCGCTGGCCCCCAGTTCTTCACAAAAAAAAAAACACTGTTTCCTGTGCGTTGCTTCACACATTCAAAGCACAAACAATTCTGAGAATTACCAACACATTTTAAAAAAGTAATTAACCCCTTTGTGACCTCAAGAAAACTTAAGGGGGTTCCTTATGGAGTGCTAATGTAGTGCTTATTAGAAAACTAACACTCACACAGTAATTTTATAATTGACCAGTTGATGGGTGGTTATAAAGAAACTTAATTAATTAGTCCAATGGTTTTGATTTAAGATTGTTCATGTTGATCAGTTCCTCAGAATTTTTGAAGGTGTGTTCACACAGGATGCATTCTTGTGTTCAAAAACAGCCTGACGAGAAGAATAAAAGTGTACAAGAATGTGTACTTTTTTGGGGGGGGGTATTTTTTCTTCTATTTTTACATATATTATAAACTTGAGGTGCAAAAAAATATGCTCATGCATATTTATTCATGTGAAATAAATAAATTTGGTAATTTAATGCAGTTTATAATTTTTTTCCCTCTATTATTTTTCCCAGTTTGGTTTTAATTTTAGTAATAAATATAGGACTGATGTAAAAGCAATAATTATACTAAAATGTCAGTAAGTTAAATAAATATAATTTTATAGGGATGAAAATAAGCCCTGCGAGTCATATTTAAAGTTGCACATACACAAGGTCAAAAGTTTGGGGTAAGTTTTTTTTTCATGTTTTTTTTTTTCATGTTTTTTTTTAAGATAATGATTCTGTTCATCAAGGTGCCATTAAAAAAAAAAAGTAAATCAAATGTTAAATTTTTAAATATTAATTGCAATTTTAAAAAACTGCTTCCTTATATGGTTTCAAATAAAATTAGTTATAAAATTCAGTTATTATTGCTTTTATTACTATTACTATTAATAATAAAAAAAATTATAGTAATATTAATAATAATAATTAATATTAAAGTGATTTCTGAAGGATCATGCGATTCTGAAGACTGGAGTAATGAAGCTGAAAATACATCTTTAAAATCACTGGAATAAATTATTAAATTATTTTTGAACAGTTATTTTATAGTGCAATGACATTTCACAATTTTACAATTTCTACTGTATGTTTGATTAAATAAATGCAGCCTTGGTGAGCAGGAGAAGCTTATTTTAAAACATTTAAAAATCCTACTGACCCCAAACTTTTGACCGGTAGTGTAGGTCTACAGAGGAGAAAAATGCCATCATAATTGGTTTTTATACAATTTCACATAGATACAGAATTACACATGCCAGCATTAGTCCTGATAAAAAGGCAAAAGCAAACATTCCTTTAAGCTTTTCTTTTATTATTTATTATACAGGATAATTATATGATCAAAATCAACATTGATGAGTACAATACAGTACACTACTTTACATAATTATGTTACAGTACATTTTTTTAAACAATAGATCCAATTGTAAACAACAAATTGGAATCCTGATATCAAAAAATGTATGCTTTTTTTGTTGCTTTATTAATTACGAATTGAATTAATTCAGATACTAATTTGAAATAGTGAGGTTTTAACAAGTTTCAGTTGGGATATTTTTATCCAGAAAGTCAGAATATGTTCCTTATGTAAAATAAATATTAAACGATCAATAAAAACATGAAACCGCACAATGCTTGGTGTAAATAAAGATGAAAAAGTACCCTACAGTAACAGACCTTACTAACTATCTTCTGACTCATCTCTCGAGTGTTTTTGTACGTCTTCTTTAACACACAACTGAGTTGTGGATGGCTTGAGCTCCGTTGAAAGATTAAAAACAGGAAATGCTCCCCACCCAGATATGAAGAGTAAGGAGAGGCAGAGATAGGTGAGACACAAGAGTTTGGTATGGATCTGTGTTGAAGTTATCTGTTCAACAGAAGCGCTTCTCTTTCTGATAGAGCCAACAGGCCTGTAGTAATCTCAGTTGGACTGAGCCGATGGGTAACAGCCATGGCTCGTTCCTTCCTGAGAAGCCAATCTCAGTGCTCCTCCCGCACAGACAAACCCAAATACCAGCAAACATTTGTGTTATCACCCAGCTCATGCAGGAATCTGTTGGGAAATAACGGGCCCATGTTAAGAAATAACTGACTGCTTTGTCACTGCTTTGTGGGGGAAAGTCAGGCTTAAGGGGTGATGGTGTTTTTTTTATTTTTTGCATGATTTGCATATAGATGGTCTTCTTTGCTTGAACAAGACAAATCTTTGTACTTGGTTTTACTAAACTGTGGTGTCTAAAATATGTTATGTGACCCTGAGCTTCAAAACATTAAGTGTTAAGTGTCAGCTTTTGGAATCTGAAAGTTGATTAAATAAGCTTTCCATTGATATTTTTTTCTGAAAAACAGCTACAGTATTTGCTGTTTTAAGTGTTTAAAAAAAGTCTAAATGCTGAGAAAACCATATTTTAAACTCCAAATTAAGCTTTAATTTAAGTTTTAAATAAAGTTTTGATATATTTACAGTAGGACATTTACAAAATATCTTCATGGAACATGATCTTAACTTAATACATTTTTATTTTATGGCAAAAATAATTAGGATTTGAGTGTTATCATTGCATTTTTAGCTATTGGCAAAAATATACCCATGCAATAAAAGTTTTGTAGTTCGGGGCCACACATTTCAGTATTATAAGGGTAATAATGATCAGTTTATTGATTCAGGTCCTTGAACATCCCATTGTATACCTGGTGTGATTATTTTTGGCATTGGGATCTTACACGTTTCCCAATTCCATTGTGACATAATGAGTGTTATTTGACCTCTCAGGGTCATTATCAGTCATTGTGCCTGCCTGCCTGACTTCCTGCCAGATTTGTTGGTGTGCATCTGCTCCATGGATGACAGGGAAGGCCAAATTGAGCTTAGTGGGACCCGTACTCTGCACAAGCCAAGGACAAAAGACAAGGTCACATTCCTTCTCAAGATTAAACACAGCATCAGCAGTGCAGGGCGCATGGGAACCAGGGTACAGTATTGTAAATCAGGGCTGGAACAAATTGGACACTGAATGGAAACTTTCAGAGTCAGTCTTTGGTTTCAGGAACTTTGCATCTTAGAGAAACCTTTAAATGCAAGATTAACGGAAAATGGACAAATCCTTTTTTTATTTTTTTGCTGTTGTTCACAAAAAGTTTAGTTGTTCCACTCAGTTTTTTTTCTAATGCAAGCAGAAATGTCTTTTATGGCCTGGTTATGCCAAGGATATTAAGAATTACTACATAATTATACTATATCTGTGAGTTTTGACTTTAAAAATAGTCCACACCACCTTTAATAACAATAATGACAGAGGAATATTGTAAGTGACTTTCTGAGTGATGAACCATAAAAATGCTGACAACAAATCAGAATTCACACACTGGAGTATTTAAAGAGGCAGATATCATGACTGCAGCACACGCTTACATTAAACAGAACATTATCTTAAGTAATATGATTATCTTTTTTGATGTGAATGGACATTTATGCTCCAAAAAGGACAAAAAATAGCTCATAGCTTAGTGTAAAGAAAAGACACCAAATGACTAAATGAGAGATCTTGCATGAAGCTTGAATAATCAGCATGTCATGGCAAGAAACTGATTGTGTATGTTGGCTTCACCAGGAATAATGCCAGTGGTGAAAGGTTATAAAAACCTAGCTGAAAATGATCATAAATCAGAGCGACAGTAGGAGAAAATGAAATGTATCATTTATTTGTTTATGAAGTTTATTTGAAGTATGTGTTTTTTTATCAGTCATGCATTTCATTAATTATTTTATTTATTTATTTATTTATTTATTTTTTATTTACCTGTCATCTGAAAATCATCTTTTGTAAGTTGTTTGGACAGAGCTGTGTGTAGGTATAGTGTGTCCACAGTCATATTGGGGTGATGCACAGACAATAAGTCTCTTTAATTTCCTGATGTTAAAATACGATCCAAATCCTTCACAATTTGAGGCCCACCACAACATGACATAGAAGTGCGGTTTCCCTGCCCACCGATGTGATTGACAGCCGCGTATTAACATGCTTTTGTAGTAACCATATAATTATATCAACAAGATGGAACATGCATAAACCAACTGGGACTAAAAGATCTGTTCAGCTCTCTGTGATCATCAATCATCATCAAATGTGATCAAGAATGAGTTTTACAAGTTTTTAAAACGGTGCATGTTTTTAATGAATTACAACGATTTTACCGCCTTTATCACCACAGCTGCATGTCTGTACAAATATAAAAGACGCTTTAATACCGGTTTGTGGACACTAAATCAGGTTTATTTTGTACATTAACATAATGGATATTCATACAGTAGTGGATATTAACATGTATCCTGTCACAGGCACACTCTTGACAGGCACGTGGGAATGAACTAGCATTAAAGGCACAGGCAACAAAAACAGCTATTGTGTTCAGAGCAGAACAGTCCAACATTCTGAAAGGTATAATAAATAATCTGATGGGTGTTTTGAGCTGAAACTTTACAGACACACTCTGGAGAGACACAAAAGACTTATCTTAAATCTTGAAAATGGGGTAAAATAGGTGCCCTTTAAGACATTTTAAATCACCTTTAACTTGTGTTGGAAATGTATCTTAGCCATTCTGACATTTTGCTCATATTAAGCTGACCTTATTTCTTTATATGAAACTGCTTGCTTTAGAAGACTAAACATGCAGCACTTTAGTTGAAATCTCCTTCTCTCACAGTGTCCAGTGGAAAGAGAGAGGAAGTCAATATTGTGATAGGAACATGTGTTTGGGTGTTGGGGTTTGGATGTGGTCAGACCTCTGTTGTTGTTTTCCTCCTGTGGGAAATCTCTTTCGTGTGCGCCTGACGGACACGGCTCTCTGAATGTTGTGGTTACGACTGCATCTCTCCAATTGTGAGGTGCAGAAGGTTATGCAATCACTGATAAATGAAATTCCAGTTTAGCTGGAATGCTGAGAAGGCCCAGTACTTTCCTTGACAGTCGCAATGACCTTGCCTGAAAGAATGTTTGGGAAAAAAAGACACACAAAATAGTTACATTATAAATTGCATGTCAGCACATACAGACTTGGGAAAGCGGGAGTTAAAAGACATTTTTTTGGATCACACATCCTTTACTAACTCGTTCCTGTCACGGCTTTCTCCCCCATTGTGGATTGTTGTTATGGGAACAACGAAAAATTGCTTATGAAAGCAATAACTGCGTGTGTGGTTGTGAGTTATATGCGTTTTAATGATGTAAGACTATCTATTGCACACCATTTAACATTTAAGGGATTTCATGCAGCCTGATATATTTTCCAACCCAAAATCTTAGATGATTTGGCTAAGGCTGAAGAACTTAATTGAATAATAAGGATAAATGACTGTGGTGTCTGAGATGTAGTGATCCATAACTACACTTCTAAGCTGCTGAATCCATGCGAATCCCCCTCTCTGAGGTAATTAGACCGCTTTGAGCTTGTGCTCCCAGAGAATTTGAAGTCTACTGTAGGGAAATCTCTTGCTCTTACGGTGAAACTTAAGCAACAGTGTCGGCGCTACAGCTGGGCTGTAATGCATTACAAAGTATTCTGTGGTGGTGGGGTATTTCAGGTCAGCTCTGCGATTAGCAAATAAACATGGAGTAATGTCTCAAGGCCGAAATGAAAATAAACCGATGATAAGCATCAGTTACTGCAATCTCCACTCATTTTTTTTTTAATAAAGACTTTGCCAACCAGACACTGCGGTCGATTGGACTTTCTGTACATTCTGTCAAATGACAAAGTGGAGTTCTAGGAAAAATCATTCTAGGAAAAACCTTAAATACAGAGCACACCCAGCACTGTAGGAAAATGTTTATTCCCTCCTTTCTCTTTCCACTTCTATTTCTGCACCTCCTCCTTTTTTATGCAATAGTACATACTGTATTGCAGGTTAGGACAGTATTTGTGGAATTTAAACTATAAAGCTGTTTAGACTGGCTGAGGATCCTTAGTTTTATGTAGACGAGGTCATTTATAGCATTCATCAATGAGACTAATATGAGTGGTTTGCTCTGGTTGTTTTCACATCTGTTAAATTCCGCCATTGGTTGTGATGAGTGCTTGTGTAATGTTAAACAAGCAGCGTCTCAATAAAGCCTATTGTAATGCTTGTGATAATTCCCTGTGTTGGCCTGAGGCCAGCGCACTCCATCATCTTAATTGAATTTCTCTCGTCAGCTAAATGAATGAATAAAATCAGCTTCACACATCCCTTAATGTTTCCATATTCATCTCAATGTCCCTTTTCTTTCTCATCAAGCATTTCTTTTTTTTATCATATACTGTACAGTAGAATCTGTACAATTTACTAAATAAAAACCAATTTGCACAAACTTCCATTCAGCCAAGCAGCGTCCTCATTGAGCATTTAAAGAGATGCTCATAAACATGCCATAAAAATGTAGATTTTTTTTACATAGCTGAAACCATGGTCTGTTTATTTTTATTTTACTCGTATTTTAGTGTGTATATTAACACTATATTTTCATTTTTGAATTAACTAAACATTTAAAGGGCACCTATGATGAAAATCCTCTTTTTGAAGCTGTTTGGCCAGAGGTTTGTGTAGGTATAGTGTGTCCAGAGTCATATTGGAGTGAAATAAAGAAAATAAGTCTCTTTTTTTATTACTTTTTATTTCCTGATGTTAAAATAGGATCAAAATCCTTCCCATTTTAAGGCCCACTGCAACGTGACATAGAAGTGCAGTTTCTCGCCCGCACCGAATCGATTGACAACCACATATTAACATGTCTCTGATATAATCATATCAACAAGACTGAACATGCGCACAACAACTGGGATTAAAAGATCTGTTCAGCTCTCTGTGATCTTCAATCATCATCAATTGTGATCAAGAGTGAGTTTTACAAGTTTTTAAAACAGTGCATGTTTGTAATGAATTACAGTGATTTTACCGTGTTTATTTTATCACCACAGCCGCATGTCAGTACAATTATAAAAGAAGACGCTTCAATCCCGGATTGTGGACGTTAAATCAACTTTATTTTGTACATTAACATAACGGATATCCATACAGCAGTGGATATTAACCTGTATACAAAATGTGTGTGCGAGTGAACTTTGTAATGACATTGTTGCGACTCATCGTTGCAGAAAGGCTTGAATCAACTCCGCAACAAATACTTCAAGTAAACATTGGGAAAGTTCCTGCTCTATTATTTCTCACAAACGTGAGATCTGCTTTTTTATGTCTGTCACTGTGCTGTTTATCTGACACAGCTGAGGCGGAGATGGAGGCACAACCTGACAGGCATGTGCGAACAGTGGGCGGGGAGAACTAGCATTCAAGGCACAGGCAACAAAAACAGCTACATGGTGGTTCAGAACAGAAAATTCAACTATACTGAAAGGTATAATAAATAATCTGATGGGTGTTTTGAGCTAAAACTTTACAGACACATTCTGGAGACACAAAAGACTTGAATCTTGAAAATGGGGTGAAATAGGTGCTCTCGAAAGCAGCAATTG
This sequence comes from Danio tinwini, assembly GCA_903798205.1. Taxonomy (NCBI): domain Eukaryota; kingdom Metazoa; phylum Chordata; class Actinopteri; order Cypriniformes; family Danionidae; genus Danio; species Danio tinwini. The sequence goes on along the minus strand of CAIGQZ010001336.1, from coordinate 19,543,264 downwards.
ACAACTTTATTGTGCTTATAATAAACACAATGTTATCATTTGTTGTTTTGAATGCTAATATAGTTATATTTGTAGTTGCCATACTCTAATTTGGATGCATCTTTTGCACTGTAGAACTGTTGAATGTTTTGTTCTGCATTCTGACTGTAATCACATAAAGTGCAGCTTGTCATCCATCATTGCTAAATTACACGATTCAGTATTAGTTTTTTTTTTTTTTAATACCCAATCCTGTTTGCAGGTCACGTTGTACTTTGAGGTCGTGAACACACGCACACACATACACACACGTGTTTACTGGTTTTGTCGAATTCACAGGGGTAGTGAGGAATATTAGTAGTGGGTTACCCTGTGTGATAAGAGCACACCGACGGGCAGCCTGACCTTCAGAGGACTGGACTGAGCCTCAGTGAGGCAGCATGAAGCAGAAACACGAGGCTCTTACCTGAAAACAGATGATGAACTCATGTGTCATGCTGCAGTGATGTCAGCAAAGATGATAAATAGGTCACGAGCACCTGGATGTGCCACCTACTGTTCTCAAAAGATGCATACATGTTAATTGGTAGTTGAATTTAACGTTGGTTAAAGACTTCTTAAGGAGGTCTGCTAAGTATTTTTGCATAACAACTTTTTTACAAAAAAGCAAATAAGTATTTGGCTAGCACAAATGTATGAACCCCCAAATAAAATAAAATGAAATGAAATAAAATAAATAAAAAAGAAGAAATTATATTAAATAAAAAATTTAAATTAATAAGTAAATAAATCCTCCCATATTGCATTTTAAAATAAAAAATATAATAAAAAATGAAATGAATTGAAATAAAATGAAGCAAAAATAGAAATTATATATAAATAAATAAATAAAAATAAATCCTTATTTCTCCCATATTGCATTTTAAAATAAAAAAATAAAATAAAATAATACATAATTCATTGTGTGTGTGTGTGTGTGTGTGTGTGTGTGTGTGTGTGTG
>CAIGQZ010001336.1:19514062-19542184 GCA_903798205.1 Danio tinwini | reverse complement strand
AAAGTCCAGTTAAAGCACAATGCACTAGTCATGTACTATATGTAATTAATACAGTAATGCTCCATATTTATGTGTAGTCCTGGCTTTGTTTCTTTATCCACCAGATTTCTTTTTAGTAATGAAAAAGGGTTAGTTTAAGCACAGTATGGGCCTTTTAACCCCTCAGTGACCCCAGTGTATTATAATATTAATATGCATATTAATCTGTGAATTCATTTAAAAATCGATGATAATGTAAGCATGACGACACCCTTATGCTGTAATGATTAGGTGACTGTAGATGTATAATGAGATGCTTTAAGTGCAGCACTCGCTCTTGGTCTGAGGATTTTCACATGGATCCTCAGTAAAGCTCAGGTTAATGGAATTGGGGATTGAGGAGCCTGTGTTTAGATTAATGGGAGAGCAGGATGCCACACAGTTAAAGGGGGGTCAACAGAGGGTACGGCCAATCTGGCTAGACTGTTTCGTCAGTGGATTCTCTCCTAATCCTCTTTCTCCGACTGCCACCATGATCATGTGACCGCCTCTGAAACCGAAACCATGAATCTGAAGCCTCAAGCCTGATAAAGGGCTTAATGAATTGTAAATAAACTAGCATGCATTATGAATGAGGAAATAAATGCAGAAAATAATCTGTGGATAAACTCTTCAAAGTCTGTCTATCCAGGAAGGGCATTATCTAAATTGCACAAATAGTTCTCTTAAATATTTGCCCCCTCTTGTGTCATGTGCTTTCTCTTTTGCAGTGAAGAGGTTGTGTATCAGATAACCGTACCCTCTGTTGGCGGACTCAAATTGGACTGAATTCCTCAGTAAAGTGGTCTCTCATCTCTATCATGGGACGTGTTGTACTTCATGGTTACTGGGTGGTCCTGTCACAGAGGTATGGTTTTCAGCACTCGCTCCTGTAATGCCAACTTTCCCACAACTCATATTTCAGCATAAAATGCAGTTTTGCAAGATAAACATTCCTTAACGGGGCTCCCGGATGCAGTTGTCTTGTATATTTGTTTTTGAGATGTGCACGTTATGCTAAAAGAACAAGCTGCCATGAGAACATTGCTTAATTCTGTACTGTTCAGCACTCGTTTGACCATCACATCTTCTGTTTTTTTTTTCTTATCACTTTTTCCTTTGATTTCACTCCCGCTTACTAACACTCTCTGTTCTTTATCTAAGGGCAGCAGGCCAGGCACACGTGTACCAGTGCTCTAAAGAAGGCCAGTTCAGTGGAAACTAGCAAGCAAACACTCCAAAAAGGACACGCGCTCCCTCAATGTCAGCAAATATTTGGTCACAAATTCAAAGAGCAGTGACAGTCATTTGAAACTGCGGATCGGTCTCGTGTTTGTCACTGTGAGAGCAGGTGAAATGTGTAAGTTTGTGCTTTAAAAACAATGTGATTTTATAACTGAATAGTGTTTTTTCCTTAACGTTTATTCTAATCTTTCTGACTAGTTCATTTTCTTTTGCTTTATTTTTGTAGGCCACATGGCAACATGTTTTGGAGGCAGGCTGTGACGTAACAACACACTGCTGTCAACTGCATGTCCAGCTGTGCTCGTGGCTCAGAGAAGTGGACTAATGAGAGTCCTGAGGTGAATCTGATGGATTGAATGAAGTGTAATTAGAAAGATGGATTGTCACTTAAGTGTGACGACCGGCTCATTCTGCACCTGAAGTGTTCACAAATCTGCCTACTAGTCTATAGGACTCTATGGCCAAAAGATTTTAATGGGTCACAGATATTATTAAAATAGGGTAAAATATAGAGGTCTACAACTTGTTCCCTCTAAGGGTTTGGATAATAAAGAACAGCACACCGAGTATATTTATCTGGGTGTAGTCAGGCAATTTATACAGGTGTGTATTATTTGTCTGTCTTTCTTTGAGAAATTCTGACTTTTTTTTACTTTTGAATGAATTTTACCCCAAAATTTCTGAATGCAGATGCATAGAAATGCATAATGTGTTTTTCCTGAGACAAAAGAGGTAAAGCACACAGCATAGATTCATATCTCAATGTAAATGTACAGTAATCTCATGAGTATTTGTATTCAACTCAACTCTTCTAGAGCTTCTAGAGCACTTTCAACAAGCCACAATGGGTATTAAAGTGCTGTACATAAAAACACATAAAACACATGCGAACATACGAGGAGCCAAAGTACATAAACTCACAACACATGATTAAAAGCTAAAGAAAATAAGTGTGTTTTCAGTGACCTCTGAAAAGACTCAAAAGTTGGAGCTGTTCTTAAGCCTGGTTGATACTTCTGCGTCAAGTGATCAGCGTGACCCACGGTGCAAGCCTCGCGCGTAGCCGTGCATTTATACTTCTGCGTGCTGTTTCTGTTTCTTTGCAATACACTTCCGAAAGAAATGCTAGCTGGCAGTAGGTGTTTATGTTTCTCTGTGTCGAGTTTCTTCGCTGGTGTTTTGTTTTTTTCCGAACGCTTCCTTAATGTGCAAGTGGCTCAAACTCGCTCATTTTGAGGCGGGAACCGGCGGACGTGCAACAACTTTAATCATAAGGTAAACACAAAACAACAGTCTCCATCCAGAACTTCTTCACGGGACTCCACACTTGTAAACATTTGCTGCATCGGGCGCGCGGCTCTCACCTCCACCCACACTCGTCAACGCTACCAAGCCGACCAATCACAGAGCTTGCGCTATGCGTACGCGTTACATTTTTTTGAGAGGTGTGTCGCCGACGGCTACGGCAAGGGGCTATGCGTCCACGCGTAGGCTGCGCCATAGCATCACGTGCGATTGACACAGAAGTGTAAATCAGCCTTTAGGGAGAGTGGAAGATTTTTCCAGAGTCTTTGAGCTGCTACTGAAAAAGCTTTATCACCTCGACATTTCAAGCATGATCGTGGAACTTGCAAATAGAGTCGATCCGTAGAGTGAAGAGATCTCACGGATTGGTGTATATTAATTACATAAATTCACATCAAATGTGGTTCTACCAAATATGTGTTTACTGTACTTATTAAAAAAGCACTGAAATACTGTCTGAACACATTGACACACAATATTGTGGTACTATGTAAAATTAATAGTTTTTTATATGACTATGTCAATAAACTCACAAAAAATCTTGATTATGTAGTGTCATGTAATTTGCTTAACCATTACTCATTTAATTATTCTTTAGTTCGCCATGGAACACACAGTGTGTTTGTTAGTCATACTGTGACACCAAAACTGCAACATAAAAACACAAAAGCAATCAAATTCAAGCATGTGTTGTAATCCATATCTTTAGAATCTGTGTGATTGTAAGGAACAGATTGAAGTCTTTATTCAGCAGTTTATTAATCTCTATCTTCAACAGTAATTCTCATTTGCGCCTACAGTACCTGCTTTATCACAAAACCGCAACCTAACATTTAAAGGTGCCATATACTGCAGTGGTTATAGCTTCGGTAAGTAAAAAAAAATCTCAAGGAATGGTTTAATAAGCTTCTGTATTACTCCGTAAAATACTCCTAGAATCAGAAAGTCCATGATTGACCATATACTGCATGGTTTGTGTCATGAATATTAATGAGCTCCAATCTGACATGCCGCTCTTACAGACACACACACAGAGCACAGACAAATAAACCCAATAAGAGTAACGTTAACTTATTTTGCTCACCAGATTTGTTGTGGTTAAAGGCTAAACTATTATTAAACTTGACAAAAGAGAGTGATAAGGATGTATCGTATTATATTTAAAAGCTCTATTGTCAAAGAAAACAGCCAGACCATAGCATCAACCTCTGCATGAACAGATGACAGTTGAGCTGAGTGATTTGACAAGATTCAGTAGTCTACATGTGTTTGTTGAAACATACACATCAAATTTCACAATAAACACGATAAATTAACAAAAGTTGTAACTAAACATATCTTATGCCTCTTCAGAGTGGAGATGAATAAATGTGTAATCTGTAAATCTTGCATTTTGAGTTCTGAAGCGATTTTGAACATGCCTTGTGCTGTCGTTGCTCAGTAAACAATTTGGGGCTCCCGTTTTCAAAACAAAAGTCCCACATACATAGTGAAATGTAAAATGTATGCTTAAAAAAAACTTAGGCAGGAAAATGATCACTCTTGTATCAATAGAAAATGTTTGGCTTATCAAAAAAAACCTGTGGCGTGAATATTAATGATTTCAGAGCTTTTTTATGATCTCAGAACTGCATATGAGTTGGTGTACTTTTGATGACGCCGCTGCTCGTCAGGTCGGGATGAATGACCTAAAGTAGACATACATGCAAATGAGGACGGCATGGCCCGTGAGTCTCGTCACAGTTTGTTTTGTCTTCTGATTGGCCTGTTGTCTACTGGGGTTTTACACTTATGGAATTTACATGAGATGTGTCTAAGGCTCACGGTATGTCCATTTCCATATACTGATCTTTTATTATTCTACTATGCCTTAGTATGCCCATTATAGGGCACCTTTAAATTATTGCAATTGCACTATTATTGACATTATTCTTTATATTGTATATATTTTAAAGAAATGGATTGGGTTAGGTTGAATAGGAGTGTAATTTTGTTTTCACTGTAGTAAAAAAAAAGTGTTTGGGGTAAGGTTAGGGTAAATGTATATAATTTATTTGTAAAATAATAACAGTGCATCTATACAACTACTACAAACTTTAATGACATAAAATATTTGTCAGTATTTGTGGCTTTAAGTTCACAGGTTTGTTTAAATGTTAGCAGTCTACGTTGTACCTTTCAGCATCAGTGAAATGTTACATTGTAGTACACATTTAAAGACTATAGAGAGAGTTTTAATATTTACATAAATATAATGCAAAATGTTACAATTATTTTATTTTGTCACGTTTAATGTATTTTATTTGAACAAAAACACAATTTTTTTTACTCATTTAAAAAAAATACAATATTTTTGCTTAGTAGGATGTTTTTTTTTTATGAAATAAGTAACTGTATTCACCAAGGGCACATTTAATTCATTAAATGTTACAGTAAAGAGATTATTCATAAAAAAATCTATTTTCACCAAGTTAACTTTCTATTTAGCAAAAAGGATCACACGACATTTAAACCAGGAGTAATGGCTTTTGAAAGTTCAGCTTTGCATAAACAGCTAATGGGAACAATTAGTACAAGATGTGTGTGAAATGTGATTCGCATTACAATTCACGAACCTGCAATGCACAAGCCCACATTTGTCTGCATAAACCTCATTTATCATGTTCCTCTGAGGCAATACATTGCTAAATATTTGCAATCCATAGCCAAGATTTTGCTGAATGAGGGTTCATCACAGGGTTAAGCGGGTGCTGCCACAGTCATGACTGTCCCTTTTTTTCTGGCAGCCTTGATCCCTTAGGATTGCTTGACATTGCATCATTTATCTGTTCCGGTGTATTTAGCATAGCAAATGTGTGTCAGATTGAGCGAGAGCAAGGAAATCCCCTTTTGCCACGTGAGATATGAAAAAAAAAAAAGACTCCAGTTGGACTCAAACTTTCTCTCTTTTGCCTTGGAGCAGTGAATAGACTCGCCACGCTCCACTGCCAGCATTTACACATCTCTCACCATACTCCTTCCCGTGGAGATTGGCTCACTTCGTTTTCTTCATGATGAATGTCTCTCTGAACCTCTTGTGGCGTTTGAGTGAACTGCCGCTATATTATAGGTTCCAGCTCAGACATGATTCATCGAATAGGAACTACGAAGGAATTTGCTGCATCACAAAACACATACCCTGTCGAGGTTTTCATGTGTACACAGCATTCCTTTTTCTTGACCAACACAGTCTTGAGAAAGATCCATTTATTTGTTCTCATTTACTTCATTCTTCAGCTTCAACAGCCTTTCCGTCACTTTCATCTCTGTATAAAGAGAGGTTTGTATGAATAATATATGCCACATTGCTTCGCCATCATTAAAGGTGACCTTGGTTAATTATTGATCAGGTCAGATGATTACAGTCCTGACCTCTGTATGTTCTCATCTACAGCTCGGCTCGCTTTTCATGTCCACGTTCTTTCTTTCGTTGTTCCTGGAGGCCCTAAGATGATGAATTACTGTCTGTTATTATTGTTGGGGAGAGTCTGCACCTTCACAGAGACGCATTGAAAATGCAACCCCCTCAAGACTGTTACTTTGTGATTTAATGAAATATGTGAGGGGTAATGTACAGTCAGCTCACCAAATAGACCCTGACATGGTGATCAGGTTAAGTATGAAGGTTTTTTTTTGTTGATACAGTGACTGACTGACTTTAAAATGGCCTGCTTATTACCCTGAAACTACTCAAATAAATGTATGTGATGACTTGAGTTATCATTTAGATTTTTTTATGCTTTCTTATAAGAAAAACCAAATCATAAAACAGTTGAAAGGTTATGAATGTCTATTATTCAAACATATAATGTTGACTACCAATCTAAATCAAGCAGAGAACTAACTAAACTAGGGTTTAGTTATTTGCTGTAGTATTTTCTAGAATTTGACTTGCACTCAATGGCCACTTCATCTGGTACAACCTAGTACCATGGCAGAAATGACTGGAGGACATTTGAGTATAGCAAACTAACTGTCATGAACCAGTTTCAGATTAATTGAGCTTCGCAACATGGTGTATTATCCTGCTTGAAGTACAGTAGCCATTACAAGATAAACACATTGGTCATAAATGGATGTACATTTTTATGATCTCAGAACTGCATATGAGTTGGTGTACTTTTGATGACGCCGCTGCTCGTCAGGTCGGGATGAATGACCTAAAGTAGCCATACATGCAAATGAGAAGGGCATGGCCCATGAGTCTCGTCACAGTTTGTTTTGTCTTCTGATTGGCCTGTTGTCTACTGGGGTTTTACATTTATGGAATTTACATGAGAACGAGGAAATGGTGGTGTCTAAGGCTCACTGTATGTCCATTTCCATATACTGATCTTTTATTATTCTACTATGCCTTAGTATGCCCATTATAGGGCACCTTTAAATTATTGCAATTGCACTATTATTGACATATTATTCTTTATATTGTATTTTCTAGAATTTGACTTGCACTCAATGGCCACTTCATCTGGTACAACCTAGTACCATGATCAGATACAGTGTTGTGGCACTTATATGATGTTCAGCTGGTACTCAGCAGCTCAAAGTAGGGCAAGGACAAAATCTCTCAAACCAATACACTATCAACATCAAGAAGGATCATGCTTTTAGGTTGTTGATGTCAAGTTCTGGTGTTACCGTCCAAATATTGTTGTAGAAATCAAGACTTCTCCAATCTATGATCGTCGTAATAAAACTTCTGTTCTTCGCTGACAGAGTGAGTTGTTTTTTTTTTTTTTTTGCTTTTGTATTTTCAACTGTGTTCAGAGATGCTCTTTGGCGTTTCTGTTGTAATGCATGTTTTATTTGTTACTGTTACCTTTTTATCAGCTCAAACTGGGTTGTACCATTTGAACTGGCAATTTATGGTCATATTTTATTCGCTGATAATAATTGATATATTTGCTTTACTTATGTAAACCACGTTTCAGAGTCAGACTGTGATGTAACAACTGCTGTCCACCTGCATGTCCAGCTGTGCTCTTAGCACAGAGAAGTGGACTAATGAGGGCCCTGATGTGAATCTGATGGATTGAATGAAGTGTAATTAGAAAGATGGATTGTCACTTAAGCATTAAGTAGCTTAAAGCTCTATGTAGCATTAAATAGCTTCTGTTTGGCCCTTCCTGTCTATGAAGTATTCTAAAAATCATCCTTCCTGCTTGGCCACTGTGGACGATACCTTTTAATGGGTCACAAATATCATAAATAGATGGTGAAATATAGAGGTGAACAGCTTGTTCCCTCTGAGGGTTTAGATAATAGAGAACACAGAGCACATTTATGGGGGTGTAGACAGGCAGTTTCTCTTCTGTACATTTTGATTGTAACAAGTGCTTATTTTAGTTACTGTGTTGTCTTTCTATTAGCTTGAACTGGGTTGGTAATTCTCCTTTGGTTTCTGACATCCACAAGGTGTTTTTGCATACAGACTTGCTGCTTACTGGATGTTTTCTTTTTCTTAGATTTCACTATTCTGTTTCTGTAAACTCTAGATATGGTTATGCATGAAAATCCCATCAGTTTCTGAAATATTTTGACAAGACTGTCTCACACAAAAACAATCCATGCCACATTCAAAGTCATTTAAAGGGATGGTTCACCCAAAAATGAAATTTCTGTCATTGTTTACTCTCTTCCCTTGATCTAAACCTGTTAGCGATTCTTTCTTCTGTTGAACACAAAAGAAGATATTTTGAAGATAGAAACCTGTAACCATTGCCTTCCATTGTACTATGGAAGTCATTGGTTACAGCTTTTTACAAAATATTAGAATAATGAAACTCAAAGTTTTGTAACCACTAGAGGGCGAATAAATAGTGAGTAATTGTTTCATATTTTGTGTGAACTGTCCCTTAAATTAATGAGCAGATCATCTGGACCTAAATTCATTTTCTGTCATGTGATTGGCTGTGATGGCTTTGCCCCCAAGGTAGTCTGTGAGTTGATATAAGAAGTCAGAATTATTAACCCCCTTTTAATTAATTTATTTTTTTAATATTTTTTAAAAAAGGAAATTTTCACAGTATGTCTGATAATATTTTTTCTTCAGGAGAAAGTTTTGTTTGTTTCATTTTAGCTAAAATAAAAGCAGTTTTTAATAAAAAAAAATAAATTAAGGTCAAAATTATTAGCCCCTCTAAGCTATATATTTTCCGATAGTCTACAGAACAAACCATCATTATACAATAACTTGTCTAATTACCCTTACCTGCCTAGTTAACATAATTAACCTAGTTAAGCCTTTAAATGTCACTTTAAGCTGTTTAGAAGTGTCTTGAAAAAAATCTAGTCAAATGTTATTTACCGTCATCATGGCAAAGAAAAAATAAATCAGTTATTAGAAGTGAGTTATTAAAACTATTATGTTTAGAAATGTGTTGAAAAAAACTGTTAAACAGAAATTAGGGGAAAAATAAATAGGGGGGCTAATAATTCTGACTTCAACTGTACATAAATTCATCAGTGATGAAACAAAGACTAGAGGGGCAGTAAGTGGGAATTGTAGAATCCACAGATGCAAACTACTGTGGGTCAGTAATTTTTTCAGTAAAAGGTTCACATCTATGGAATGCCATGCCTGATGATTTAAAGTTACAATCAGAACTCCCAGTTTTTTTTTTCTGTAATGCTAAAAGAATTGTTAAAAACATTTACACAATGTGAACATTAATAATAATAATAATTCCTTAGATTTAGCTTTTAGGCGTCTTGGTGGCGCAGTGGGTAGCACAACTGCCTCACAGCAAGAAGGTCACTGGTTCAAGCCCCGGCTGGGTCAGTTAGCATTTCTGTGTGGAGTTTGCATGTTCTTCTTGTGTTGGCGTGGGTTTCTTTTGGGCGCGATAGGTGAATTTAAAGAAGCTAAATTGGCCGTAGTGTATGTGAATGAGTGTATGGATGTTTCCCAGTATTGGGTTGCGGCTGGAAGGGCATCCGCTGCGTAAAATATAGGCTGGATAAGTTAACTGTTCATTCCGCTGTGACAACCTCTGATTAATAAAGGGACTAAGCTGAAAAGAAAATGAATGAATAAATGATTATATAGCACTTTTCTGGACACTCAAAGTGCTTTACACAATGGGGGGGAATCTCCTCATCCACTACCAGTGTCCAGCATCCACTTGGATGACGCAAAGGCAGCCATATTGCGCCAGACCGCACACCACACCAGCTGATTGGTGGAGAGGAGACAAAGTGATGAAACCAATTTTGATATGGGGATGGTTAGGAGGCCATGATGGACAGAAGCCAGTGGGCAAATTTGGCCAGGATGCCAGGGTTAAACCCCTACTTTTTTTCAAAGGACATCCGGGATTTTTAACGACCACAGAGAGTCAGGACCTCGGTTTAACATCTCATCCGAAAGACGGTATCAAGTATTATTCGTTTAGGTTGGTCAGGTTTACATTTCTCTTTAGTATGCAGATTGACTTACATTTTTTTTTTGTTTGTGGCTCTGTATATACTGTACATGTTGGTTGTATTGTTTTTGTAGATTTAAAAATTATAATTATTTTTTTGTGCAAAGCCTAATACGGACAAGGCCTGCAAATTAGCTTCATGCTATATGCCCTATATACACGGCATCGGTTGTCTTTGTATAACAATGTCAAGTGGATTGTCCCTGCTAAATAAACAAACAAATTAAAATTAGATGTTTGTACTGTTAACAAGCAGGTGTACCTAATAAAGTGGCCGTTTAGTGTTTTATTATTTCCATCCCTATTTCTTTGCCCAATAAATTTAAAGTATATATTTGTGGAGTAAGGAATACTAAAATACATATTTAAAATATTTGCAAGTGCTTTATGTAAAGCAATGGTCTCAAACTCAGTTCCTGGAGGGCCGCAGCTCTGCATAGTTTAGCTCCAACCACCTCCAACTCACACCTGCTTAATTGTCCATAGTGGTCTTGAACACCTTGTTTAGCTGGATCAGCTGTGTTTGATTAGGGTTGGAGAAAAACTGTGCAAAGCTGTGGCCCTCCAGGAATCCAGTTTGAGACCTATGATGTAGAGCTTCCAATAGCCTGCAGGTTTTTTTTACTGCATTCATGAATTTAATTATATGTTTTAACTTACACACCATTGCTATATTTCTCCATTTTTATTTAATTTTTTTATTCTCTAGACACTGTAATTTTGACCCAGCGCATAGTCATGTGCAATAATATTACATCAGAAAGCACTCTCCACATCAGACATGCAGAATGATGACCTGGTTCACCTCGGGACATTGAACCAGAAGGATGGCAGGAACGTCACCTTGACCTTTCGGAGGCATTCCCTCATCGCCATTCCCCTCGGGCCTGAATGCTTTTAAATAAACCCTTAATGTGTGTTAGTGTGCTGACTCAACAGCACTCGCTCTGAGTTTGATCAATCTGACCGAAGGTTGAGTCGGGTCAGCAGTGAAGCACCTGTCACCCGTGTGCGTGTGTACATATAATTTGTGAGTGAATGATGTATGTGACTAGCGGGACAGAATTAGCTCAAATTATGAGCTTGTAATGACCTCATGATTTACAATAGCTGTTTGTGTAGTGTTGTGTTACGCTAGCATGCTTGTTTGTGCTGTAAAGTTCATGCAGTGGTCAAACCGCAGCATCTCCACTCTTGTTAAAGCATTTGTGACTGAAGTTACAGCAGCAGAGGGATGAGTTTATGTGTCTCTGAGTGCTCAGGTCTAGAGTGGAGAATGTGCTGACACGCGCACACACACACTCTGCTGAATCAGCTTCAGTCACTGTCCTGCTACTCTCACTCACTAATGGCTGATTCTTTTTTTGTAGGGTAATTTCCTACAAATAAAAAAATTGATTTTTTTTTTTATTAAGTAATAATTGCACTTTAGTTTTTTCTTGTTTATAATAGTTTTAATAACTAATTTCTAATAACTGATTTATTTTATCTTTGCCATGATGACAGTAAATAATATTTTACTAGATATTTTTCAAGACACTTCTAAACAGCTTAAAGTGACATTTAAATGCTTAACTAGATTCATTAGGTTAACTAGGCAGGTTAGAGTAATTAGGCAAGCTATTGTATAATGATGGTTTGTTCTGTAGACAATCAAAAAAAAAAATTAGCTGAAAGGAGCTAATAATTTTGTTCTCAAAATGGTCGGTCACACTTTATTTTGATGGTGCGTTTGTTGAATAAAAGTTACATTGCAACTAATTCTAATTCTCATTAGATTATAAGTAGACTGTTAGGTTGGGGTTAGGGCTGAGGTTTGGGTTAGGGTTAGTGTAAGTTGACATGTACTTGCAAAGTTTCTTATAGTCAGTTAAATGTCTGTTGAAGGAGCAGTATCAGCAGATGTTAAGCAGACAGTCTACTAATACTCAAATGGACCTTCAAAATAAAGTGTTACCAAATGGTCTTTTAAAAAAAATTTAAAACTGCTTTTATTCCTGCCGAACTAAAACAATTAATACTTTTTCCTGAAAGAAAAAAAAAACATTATCAGACATACTGTGAAAATGTCCTTGCTCTATTAAACATCATTTGGGAAATATTTAAAAAAGAAAAAAAATCAAATGGGGGCTAATAATTCTGACTTCAACTGTATATGTATATCCAGTTTTTTATTATATTACACTTTTTTTATTTTTTTGTTAGTACATGATACATGCACATAGTTACATAGTTTCATCCTACACTCTCAGAAATGAAGGTACACAAGCTGTCACTGGGGTGGTACCAAATTTGTACCTACAAGGTCCATATTAATACCTCAAGGGTGCATATTAGTACCTAAAAAGTACAAATATGTTCCTCTTAATTTGTAGGTAGCAATATGGACCCTTTAAGTACAAATTTGGACTTTTTGAAAAGGTACCATCCAGTGACAGCTTGTGTACCTTTATTTCTGAGAGTGTACATACTCTTTAATAGCTGGAGACAAAAAAGAATATCTTGAACTCCGTGCAAGCACTTGCAATAAAATCATCTGACAAGAGAATAAATGTAAACTTATGTTGCATGGGGGTGAATTTTACAGAAAAAAACGGATCAAAATGTTTGGACCTGAAACAAATCGATGAATCTGGTCCTTTGGTCCAGCAAATATCCTCATTCAATACCTGCAGATCTTAGCGTGCAGGTTCCACACAAGTACATGCTAGGTTAATGACTTTCTGATTGGCATTTTCCTTCAAGCTTTTTCACAAAATCACAGGAAGCTCCAAGCAGCTTCAGGATCACGCTTGAGATCAATATCAGCTTCAGAGGCCAATCTTTGATCGCTGACCGCAGCTTGATTTCTATATAATGCCTAATAAAACCCTGTAGGACACGGTGATCTTCTATAGACTGCAAATCCTTGAATTGCACCTGAGGCTTTTGCTGACTGAATACTAATATGTTAAACACAGAGGTCATGCGGTCATTTATATTCACCGGCGACTCTGATCGATAGCTTCGTAAACCCTCAGAACCAACGCTGCCCATTTCAGGGGGAAAAAAGGTGCATTTTTAAGTCTTCTGGAGGTCTTTAGGACACAAGGAGGTGACTTGTCAGATGGGCTATTACGTCCCCATGAGATCAGTAAAGAGGATTTATTAGCACTGCTTTGAGTACAGCAGCACACAAAAGTGGTTCACTGTTCTCAAGGTCATTTTATTCCTCTAGCCCTCGAGATTTTGTGTGCAGATCAGCTCAATAAAAATGCAGCATCCCCAGCATTGTCAAATCAGCATAAGGTTCATTTACGTGGATGTAAGTATTTGCCATAATCTGAATTTGAAAATACTATGCTTAAGGTGTTTATATGAGTGGCTTTTCAGACTAGTCCTTTTATGTTTCCCTGATTTACGCTTATAAGCATACAGTTTGCCTACCGAATACAGTTTTGGTTAATTTTTCATTTTACAAAAACTTCAAATGTAGTTAATTACATAGTGATGCTATTTTATTATTATTCTTGGTTAAAATGTTGACCATTTTTGCCCCAGCTTAACAGTAAACCATACGAGCCATCACAAGTTCTAAATGGTTCCACTACAAATACTAGTAAAAAATACTAAATACAATTTTATCAATTAAAGAGCACCTATTTTACCCCTTTTTCAAGATTTAAGGTAAGTCTTTTGTGTCTTCAGAGTGTGTCTGTATAGTTTCAGCTCAAAACACCCATCAGATTATTTATTATACCTTTTAGAATGTTGGATTTTTCTGCTCTGAACATTGTTGTTTTTGTTGCCTGTGCCTTTAATGCTAGTTCTCCCCGCCCACTATTCTCATGTGCCTGTCAGGTTGTGCCTCTATCTCCACCTCGGCTGTGTCAGATAAACAGCACAGTGACAGACATGAAGGAAGCAGATCTCACGTAACATTTATGAGAAATAATACAGCAAGAACTTTCCTAATGATTATTTGATGTATTTGTTGTGGAGTTGATTCAAGCCTTTCTGCAACGATGAGTCGCAACAATGTCATTACAAAGTTCACGCACACGCAATTTTGCACGGCAAATGTGAAGGATACATGTTATGTTAATGTACAAAATAAACTTGATTTAAGATCCATAAACCAGGATTGAAGCGTCTTCTTTTATAATTGTACTGACACTCGGCTGTGGTGATAAAGATGGTAAAATTGCTGTAATTCATTACAAATGTTTTAAAAACTTGTAAAACTTATTCTTGATCACATTTGATGATGATTGATGATCACAGAGAGCTAAACAGATCTTTTAATCCCAGTTGCTTCACGCACGTCCTGTCTTGATGATATGATTATACGCGTTACTATGGAGACATGTTAACATGCGGCTGTCAATCAATTCGGTGGGTGGGGAAAACTGCACTCCTACAGTACGCCACGTTGCGGTGGGCCTCAAAATGGGAGGGATTTGGATCCTATTTTTACATCAGGAAATATAAAAAAGAGACTTATTGTGTTTCTTTCACTCCAATATGACAGTGGACACACTATACCTGCACACAGTTCTGTCCAAACAGTTTACAAAAGTTGATTTTCCTCATACAGTAGGTGCCCTTTAACACCAGCACATTCTAATGATTTCTAATGTCTTTTAGGACATATTCTATTAGGATGTGTTGGTTCTCGCATGCCATTAATGCGATAAATCAATACACCTTCCATTATAACCACTAAACCCATAAAAAATTCAATGACGTTTTTATTATTTTGTTTTTCAGCAGGGGTATTTGTATCCTGTCGCAAACTGTGGTGAAAAATGTGTACATCTCTATACTCCGCTTCTACATTGAGACTAAATAGTAATTGTCCACATCTTCATTCAGTTAGTTTACATAAAATATGATTTTAGCCAGATTAAAGTAATCAGAATAATCCAAAAATATCTGTTTAATCCCCTGATGTTGCCATTTTTGGGGTTGCAAAGATTTGGTTGCAGTTTAATGCTCAACAACTTGATGATATTTTGGCCTTTACCTCATTAGTAGCTAGGCGTTGTATTCTACTTCACTAAAAATCAAATAAGCCTCCAGCTACATCCCAATGGCTTGTGGATACTATGCATCTTCTAAAGTTGGAAAAGGTTAGATGCTCTGGGAAAACTAATTTCTTTAAAAAGTGACAATGTTTTATAACTTACTTTAACTCTCTTAACATCTTGCCTTCCATTTAGCACTCTCCTTCCTTTTTTAATTGATTTATTTCATAGTAATTCAATTTTTATTTGTTTTTAACTATTATTATACTGTATAATTGTAAATTTTTACTTTTAACATTTACAATGTATCTGAACATTTGATTGTGATTGTTAAATGACTGCATTCAGTTTGTTGTAATTTTTTCCCTTTATTATTATAATTATTTTAGTTTTTTTCCCATTTTTATTATTTTTTCCTACTCTTTTGTAAAAAACAAACAAAAAACAACAACAACAAAGATAATGATAGATAACAATTTGTACTGAAATAGTGTTTTATTTCGCAATAAGAACATTTGAGCATAAAAAAATCTCTGTTTAAATTGTAGATTATTAATTTGAGTATTGCCTCAGCACATTGTCTGTGCTAATATCAGAGTATTGTTATCCATGTAAATGAACAGACTGTTGCTCCTTGAAATTTCCCTCAAAATATTAAGAAATGGAAATGAGCGGTCACTAGGTGGTAAACATCCTCCGGGACTCCAGTTTCTGAGCCCTTCGGCCCCGTGAGCCCATCATTTATCCAGTGTGTCTGTGAGGATGTGCAGCACCTGAGCCAGTTAGTCAGGATGTGATGGATCACCGCAGCTTCAGCCTCAGCTGTTTCCTGCTGATCCTCTGCCTGATTCCTCCCCCATTGCTCTCCATCTCTTCCTATCTCTCCATTTCGCCGGTGTTCCTATACACCCAGCTGGGACCGGCTCCTCCATCAAGCCCAATTGTCTTTCCAAGCTGACAGTTTCCTCCACACACCCGCAGTTGACCTGCTCTTTATTTGCGTTTCCTAAAATAGCTGGGCTGTCAGTGTATCTGTGTCAGTGCGCGGATATTAACTTTATCAAAGTCACTTGTAATGTCTCAGCGCTGCGCCAGTCTGCCAACAGGCATTTTGCTGCATGAACACGTCTGATGTCTCTCTGATGTGTGTGCCATCCTTAGTCTCACTGGACAACTAAAAATACCTTGCAGAGTTTTCTCACACAGGTAAACGAATGAATTGATGTCAGTGTGTTTTTTCTCCTTCCGTGTACTGTAAGTCATTAAAACATTTTGTTACATAAAAGCGATTGGGATGTGTTTAAACTTTAAACAGGTTCTGTTCTTATTGTTAAAATTCCACTGCAATTTGGATTCGTCTGTCACGTTTTTTTTAACATAGTTATGTTTGTTATTTAGCAAAGTGTATTATTTAAATATATAAAGTTTTTGTTTGTCTTTTCTAAGAAAGTTAATTGCCGTGATTGTTTCTCTCTAGTTAAAGGTTCAAGACACCCTAGAGTACTTTTTATTTTTATTTTAACAGATTTGTGTGTGTTGAGCATCAGTTAAGACAACCTTAGCACCTGTCAGCTTTAATTGTGGGGATCATTTTGAGCTTTTGTCAGCTAATTTCATTGGGCGGGATCAAAATCGGTGACGTATCGTAAATCTGCTAGTGAAGTGATGATGCGTCAGTTTCTCATTATTATTCATAGCTGAGTTTTCTTATCCTATGAGAAGACCTTACTTCTTAATTATTAATGAGAGCACGTGCAAGCATGAAGGCAAGGCAGACCTGCCAATCTGTGAAACCCAATGACTGGGTGAGACCGCGTCCGTGCATGGCACGGGTCGTATGTGTTTGTTTTCATGATCCACGGGGTTTGTTGCATGTTTTTCCCCACAAATCTGTCAGGGTCAATATAGCAAAGCTGTTGGTTTGCAGAAAGCATTTTTTCAAGAGAGCTGTACGAGAATTTGAAAACGGACCTTGTCTTTTATCAGTTGAGTTCGTTACCATTCAGACACATCGCCTATATCTGTGCTGCTGTGTTCGCACATCTTTAAAATCCTCCAGCTTACCAGCAAGGGTGATGGTTGGAATAGACAGGACAAGAGACCTGCTGCACTGCTATCCACTGTGTCTGCATTCAGATCCAGGGATTCAGGAGGAGAGAAGTCCTCCTCAGTTATAGTGTTTATGTAAACATGATTATCTTTATAATGATATAACAAATTGTGGTTATGTGTATATGAAATTTCAAATAACAAATGTAGCAGGATATTAAATTACTGTTTATTTCTTTGCATTTTAACTTAAACTATAAAGTCATAGGAGGCCTCGTGGTTTGTGTCTCATTTTGTGAGCCAATTGATAACAGTTATTCGCTCCTCTCTTTTTCCCCTGCTCTGCCAGCCACGCCCACTCCTCCCTCTGCTTGCAGAGCTCCATGCCCATCTCTGAGCTTTTTTTTTTTTTTTTTTTATTCTGAGGTAGACTTGAACCAAAAGAGGGTGGTTTTATGGCCCTTTAAATGTTTAGTAACCATAATTTTAATCATAGTTGGTGCAGTGCTCAGATTTTATTTCTTAGATATGTTGGAAGACACATGCCACAGTCATATTCCTGGAAGTCAATGGCAAGATTCAATGGGCTTTGTTAAAAAAAAAAAAAAGCGTTTCATTTTTCACAGATTGACCAGCAGTTCACCTGAATGAGATGTACTGGAGTAGATACCTCAGGGACAGAAGAGCTAAACCAAGCTGTACCATATTTGCAGAACGCTTTTCAAGTACTACAGTGTATGAGGCAGGAGGTAAAATTGGTTTAAAATTCAAAAAATACTAAATGTATGATTTTTTGCCGTGGCTGCACTATGGTAACACACCAGACAATCATCCACAAATGGTGTAAAAGTAGAAAGAGTTAGCTCTTATAAATATCTATTTGGATTGACGAGAGATTAGCCTTTGATATACACATTGACAAGTTATTGAAAAAGCTTAGGCTGAAATAAGGTTTCTTATACCTGTCAAAAAATGTTTTACTTACAAGGCCCTTAAGAAATTAGTAGAGAGTACATTTTTGTCTATAATTGATTATGGTGATCATCTATATATGCATGCAGCTGCTACTCTACTTAGAAAACTAGATTCTGTTTATCATGCAGCAATACACTTTGTCACATGTATCACTGTATTTTGTACTATTCCTTTGATTGTTATCTTTGTATCATTTACTTATTTATTTTAAAGGCTCTCTTAGGTAAACTACCATCCTATCTTTCTAATTTGCTATTATTTCACATAAATAATCAACACAATAGATTTGGTTCCTGTATTTGGTTAACACCTCTATAAGAGAGAGTGGCATAAGTGTTTCATCTTGCTGTTGTTTTTCGCTTTTACACGTGAACATGGAAAAAACTAGTTTTGGCTTTTATTTAAATGAACAAAGAGAGCAGTTTACATTGCTTTACCAAGGCAACTACTGATGCGTTTTGTCAAAAGCCCCTTTCACACATACAGTACAGACTTTTCTGGCAATTTTCCGGAAAGGTCTGTATGTGTGAACCTTTTTGAAAATACCGGTAAATTCGTTTCAGCAATTTGACAGAAAAAGAAGTTGTAACATTACCGGTAATTTGCCGGAATGCTGTGCTGTGTGAATGCAGAAGGAAAATTGCTGGAAAGAGCACGTTCACGATTAGAACGCGCCAATCAGAACATTCAGACACATTCACATCCGCTCTGTTTATGAAAATAAAAGCCTTAAAATATTTTTCCAGACAAATTTAGCTGCTAGATTTTTTTTTACTTACTGGTAAAGTCATTTTGGAAATTTTCCAGATATTTACCGGTATCACTGTGTGAAATGGGGCTATAGGGGGCTATAGAATACACAAGACATGTCACTCGTATCTCTTTGAATGGGGAAAAATGTAACGGCCAATATGGTGAATAAAGCTCTGCCTACTAGTACAGAAGCCAATCATCGATCACTATATGCCAAATAAAGTCCGCCTTTTATTACAGGAACCAATCATTGATCGCTATAGACTGATGATACTGCAGGGGAGGGGCTTGGACCAGACATGAGTTTTTGAATGTTAAACATTCAAATGTTTAGAAATGAAAGTAAATAGACAGTTGTTGTTTAATTTTAATGGCTATGACCACCTTTTAATAGCTGCAGAGTGAAATGACTTGCCTTAAAGAGACTATAGTTTTGTTTAAAGTTCCAAAGAGATCTGTTGCAGCACCACAGTGGAAAATGAAACCTTATCCATGCTGTCTGGCCTGTTTGGCATGGAGTGGAATGGTTCAGCAGAAAGAACGGTTCAGCTTGATAGTGGAAAAGATCTTTCAGTGATTTTTAGTGAGGTTCATATCAGCATGTCAGGTGTCAATACATATTTGCATTATCAATCATTAAGTTAAGTAATTCTTATTTCTTTGGCACGTTATACAATGCAGATTGTGCCAGAGAAGCTTTGCAGAGAAAGTGGGTAATAACTGCATATAAGGAATTAAATTTTATTTGTGAAAAATGATTCGAAGAACATGATGAAATGTTCAAGGTGTAACTCTGATCCCCAGATTTCCCAGCAAACGATTTTGTGTTTAATAGACGTCTAATAGACATCTAAACGTAGACACCCTGGCTAAAACAAGGCTAAACTTGCACTGTCAGTGAAAATGTAATAGACATCTAAGAATAGCCCAAAACTAGACTAGTCCTCAAATAGACAGATTAGACAGACTTTATATGTGTAGTCATTCATTTCTGTTTATTCGATGACTAGTCTAGTTATGGCCTATTCTTAGATGTCTATTAGATTTTCACTGACAGTCCAAATTTAGTCTTGTTTTAGCCAAGAGGACTATGTTTATGTAACCCCACCAATCGTATACCACCCAACCTGCTCCGAGCTGGGATCGAACCGGCAACCATCTGCATAGGAGTTGGTTGCTCTAACAAGGAGGCTAAAAACCATGGCCTGTAGCGTCTGTTGCTAGAGCACCTTTAGAGGTCAGAGGAGTGAGGTTTACCTGCACAGCACATCGCTAGCTGGCCTCCGCTACATTTAAACATCTATTAGACATCTTTTAAAAACATAAAATGCTTGCTCAGTTCAGTCCAGTCAAAGTCCCTTTGTCATTTTACTTGGCGGCCATCTTTGAAACGCCTCTCGGGCAGTATTCTCGACATTCTGTTTGAATGGGGAAACATCAAATTCTCCAAAACTGTTTGCCAAGCTTACGATTACATTACATATTTGGAATCACCAATAAAATAAACAACAACTGTCTCATAAGTTTCCATTTCTAAAGGTTTGAATCGCACAAATTCTGCATATTTTCAGGTTGCCCAAAATAATGCGCATACACACTCGGAAAAAAAACTAAATCACGACACCAACCTATTTTATGGCCATTCTACACATTAATAACCTATGGATAATGATCGTCTGATCGTGCTGGTCTTCAGAAGTAATTCACAATTTGGTCTTGATAACGAATCTCCTCCAGAAATGACAGCGACTCTTTGTTTTCAAGTGTTTAAGGAATTGTTGTCATGTGATGTGTGTTTGACAAGACGGACTGTATCTTGCATTTGTTCCAAAAATTCCAGAAAAAACGTACTCAAGTGCACTTGGTTAATTTAAAAGTACAAATTTCAAGCTTTAGATGGATATATTTATTATGTTTGTGATGCAAGTATTCACTGAGATTCTAGTGCGTTTGTTGACCACCAAACTGTCTTAAAGGCACACGTCTGGTTCAAGCTTTCCCCCCAGAGAAACGTTGGCCCATTCAAACCTTTAATTTGTCCCACCATTCCATTTGAGAGAGGGAGAATGATGAGTTGGTGAATATCTTTGACAAATATCGTCATTTCTAATGTAATGTAACTAATGCACAAGACATCCACAAGCAAATCAAGGCAAAGGCAGGTGCAGCTTAGTGTATTCAGCATTGAACTCCATTATATAAATTGGATTGTTTTTTTCTGTAATAAATTCATTAAACATTTTTTAATACACTGCATTCCTTAATATAATTAAAAAAATCTAGTTGTTTTTAAATATTAGGAAAAAAATTAGGAGATTACTCATGTAAACTTTAATGCACCTTCGGCCCACAGCCCTCAGTCAAGTTTGGATTTTGGCCCTTCATAAGACAAAGTTTGGGCACCCCTGGTCTATAGCGATCAATGACATAAGCGGGGCTTCATTTGTCATATTGATCGTTCCGCTTTTCCCCATTCACTATACGAGTGACATGTCTTGTGTATTCTATAGTCTTTGGTCCAGTTGAGCATCTGTGAGATGTGCTGGACCAACAAGTTTGATTCATGGCGACTCCATCAGGACTTGAGATCTGCAGGTTAGGATTTGGTGCCAGATACAACAGGACACCTTCAGGGGTTCAATCCATGGTGGGTCAATTTTGAATTGGCAGCACGCAGAGGACCAACAGGATGTTGTTGGCAGGTGGTCATAATGTTTTTGGCTCATCTGTGTATGTTTGTTGTTTGTGTCTCTAAACACCCAAAAACTGTTAAAAAATCAGCACCAAATCCTTGAAATTAACTTAAAAATTATATTTATCAGTGAAGTTGTGTAGAGTTAAGAGTTAGTTGTGTGTAGTGGTGAAGGACAGAAGTGATTCAGGATAATTTTTTTAGCATTCTGTATAACCTCGTCTGATCACGTTTCCTCCACATAGCTTTTAACTTCAGTTTAGCCCCATTCTAATGATTCCCTTAGAGATTTTACCACTTGGTGCGATTAACATTTTAATTAGCACACTGGAAAAAATTAGTGCTACTGCTTATTAACATCTCGGCCCAAACTAATGATCTTTGCCACTTTTCAGCAGAAGATTAGGTTTTGCTTTAAATGTTTTAGGCTACAATGAATGGAAAGAAATCAAAGGTATTCCAAACTTGGGAGTAACACACTCCAAATTTGACTTGTAATTTCTACATAGTCTGTTAGCAATCTGATAAACGCTCTTTACTGGGCCACACAGGAGTTAGACTGATAAACTCAGCTCAGCTGATAGAAAAAGCTGCTGTTCCTTGTGCATCAAAAAGTCCTCTATTTTCATTCGACTAGAGATTTGGCTGCTTAGAAAGACGTTATTTCTCCTTTTCTAAAGCTGTCCTGTTCACGGCCACTAAGCAGGTGCGCGTCAGCTGGACTTGCCCTGTTCTGCAGCCAAGACGAGGATAACAAATGGCTTGAGGGCAGTTGGAAAGAGAGAACGAGAGAGTGAAAGAAAGGAGCAAAACAAGAAAGCGGCACCATTCTTGCCCAAAAGGCCCTCATTAGGAGCAGAGAGGCATGTGAGGGAGTCAGCTGCTGGGGTGATAAAGGCAGCTGGAGGGAACCAGGGGGAAAAAAAGCAGCACAGAGAGGCTTGTGTAGGACTGGACCCCGGCCAAACCCAGAGGCCCTCACTCACATTATATAACCCTACAGTGGAAAGAAAACACAGCAACAGTACAGCTAGACGATATATGACCAGGAAAAGAGTATGCTTTGAATTATAAACAGCCAATTTCGTGAAAGGGGCAAAAGTGCTTTTTGCCCCAAGAAAGCTGTAAAACAAAGACGAGAATGGCTTTAATTGTTGTGGGCTGTGATGTTGCCCTAAATTACATTTTCCAAGTAATGAAAGATTTAATAGTGTTTGTTTATTGAAAGGGGTTTAAACAATGTTCTTATTCTAGCCTAATGAACAGTGATGTTCATACTTGTTTGATAAAGATTCTTTTGACTGCATGCTGCTCAACTTGCCTTGAATTTGACAGCAAAGGATGCTGTTGCTTTACGCTGGCCTTGAAATTGTGTTTAGTGACAGTATAACTGTGGCCAAGGTTGAATGGTTGCCTGCATACCAGAGCTGTGCAGCATTCAGATGTGTCTTTAGAAGTATTTATACAGAATCGTGACAGCAGAAAAAATATGCAGAAATTGATAGATTGAAGTTGGTCTGATAAATCAATGGCTGGAAGTATGGATTTGTAGAAAAGATATATGTTAATATAAGAACATATGGATAGATGGACAGATGGGTGTTGGATTGTGGCCCAAAAGGATGGATGGATAGAAAATGTGCAGAGATAGAGTGATCGATGGGTGAATGGATAGATGGATAATTGAAAAATGGGCATAGATAGATAAATGGATTGCTGGAAGTATGGATAGGTAGAAAAGAGTTATGTGAATGGATAGATGGACAGATGGTTGTTTGATTGGTGGGAAAAAAGGATGGATGAAGGAGGATAGATGGATATAAAATGTTCAGAGATATACTGATTGAAGAATGGATAGATGGATGGATTAGTGAAAAATGGGCACAGATAGATGGATGGATGGATAGGAAAATGGTTGAACTAGTGGGCAAAAGGATTGATAGAAAAATAGATGTATGAAAAGATGGATGGAAGGATGGATGGATAGAAAATGGGCAGATATAGATAGACAGACTGATAGATTGATTGATTGATGGGTGAATGGATAAATGGATCGTTGGATAGAGGAATGAATAAACATGGAAGATGGGCAGATACATGGATGGATGACTGAAATAAAAGATTGGTAGACAAAAAAAAATATGTGAATAGATGGACTTATGGATAGATGGGCCAATGTGTGGGTGGGTGTTGGATGAATGGAGGGAAAAAAAGGAAATGGTAGGGCATAAAGAGAGATGTAGGGATAGACAAATGGTTGGACTGGTGGGCAAAAGGATGGATGAAAAAAATGGATGTATGAAAAGATGGATGGATGAATAGAACATGAGCAGAGATAGATAAACAGATGGGTGAATGGATAAATGGGTAAAAAGATAGAAAATTCAGTTGTCCCTTCAGTGTGATTTTAATCCCTTACAAAATTGGCTTTTAGTTAATAAATTAGTGCTTAATAAAACTAAGTCTTACATTATGGTTTTTGGTTCCAGACATAAACTTAAATCAAAAAGTTACTCCTATTCTACTGTATATCATGTAATGACGGTGCTTCTTTGGATGAAGTTGATACGATTAAATACCTTGGAGTGTGGCTTGGTTCTGAACTTTCCTTTAAAGGGCACCTATTTTACCCCTTTTTTAAGATTTCATATTAATATTATGGTTCTTCTGAGTGTGCCAGTTTAGGTTTAGTTCAAAACACAATTCAGATTTTTTATTATGATGTGTTAAAAAGTGTCATTTTGGGGGCGTGTACACAGCTCGTTGTTTTAGGGGCGTGTTGCTTCGCATGAAAATTAGTTTTGACCTTCTGCCCAACTTAACAAGGGGGTGGAGCCAAGAGCTCCCCTCTTTGTGTATGGCTACAGACAAGCAGACAGAGAGAAGCAACATGAATGAGAGGACCAGCATTCAGCTGTACATGTAAGACTGTCTTTGTATAGTTTTACAGCCAACTGTGTGCTAGTTTAGAGCTCCGAGCTTGTAGCCTACACCAAGACTAATAACCAAGCACACTTAATTAACTTTGACTGAAGGGCATCACACACCTGATGCACCGCGACACGGCGCGCACATGACAGTTGAAAGTATCACACACTTGCGGCGCTAGTGTGTGTCACCTGATAGAAACTTATGTTTAGAATTCAGAAATGCAAGCCGCTGCGTGGCGCGACGCGCTTCTGGTGTACAACCTGCTTGAGGCTATAACTAAAGGGCGTCATACACCGGATGCACCGCTCAGAGCCACGACATGGCACACCAGACGCGCACATTCACATTTTATTTAAAATGAAACTATTCAGTAACGCTCTGTGGTGCGGCAGAAATATGAAGTGTCCTGAGCAGGGCCAGAGCGTCCATTGCAGAGCCAGCGCGTCCTAGGCGGCAGAATAGTGAGCGAACCCCCCCGGTCCTCACGTTCATCCGTGACAACACGAAATGCATGGCGCTGCGTGTCGTTAGTTCGTTATTTCCAATAGAGGGACGCGCACGTGAGGCAACGCGCTCGCACTTTCCAGCTACACCTAGTTAAGATGACAGGGAGCTTCTGTGACCGCGGGAAATGCAAACCACTCAAGTTTAAGGAAGACACAATGTAAAGTAAACATGTATGCAAACCCACCAAAACTCACAAACACTGGCAGCGAGGAGAGCGAAAACGTGGTGAATGTTGAGCCCAATGAGCCTTCTATCTAAAAATAGAGCAAGGGTGTTTCTTTGGTGACATCGCTTTGACGCACATGCTGAAAATGGCGGATGTGAAACAACATACTGAGGATATGGTAATGCACACATGTCAATCAATATTGGTGGGCGGGGGGACCGCACTCCTACGTCAAGTTGCGATCAATCTCAAAACGGTTCTAATTGGTCCACCATTTTTATGTTGTTAAATTGAAAAAAAAAGGACTGAGTGTGTCTATATCACCCCAATATGAGTCACTACACCTACACATATATCTGTCCAAACAGCTTGAAAAGTTGATTTTTCACTATAGGTGCCCTTTAAATCACATATAAATCATATTGTAAGTAAAGTGCCAGTGGCCATCTTTGCACACAAGACGACACATTCACTGGCTTCAATTTACATTTAAATGTATTCATTTTGAGTATCCTTATTATTTACAACAATATTTTGTATTCTTTTCCGTAAGTTATCAAGTTAAACATTCTGGTCAGACTTATTTTTTTGTTCCTCGTTGTAAAAAATCTATTGGTAAAAGAGCTTTTATGTTTAAGGGTTCAATAGGTTGGAATAAATTACCTGCTAACATTCGATCCATTACATCATTTAAGGTCTTTAAGCAAACTTTATCTTTTTTACTCTGGATTGTACTTGTTTTTCCTGAGGATGCTATTATTTATGTGTTGATTTGATTCACTGATTCGTATATATTTTTTGTACTATGTATATATGCAAATGTATGTATGGATACCCCCCCCCCCCCTCTCTTTTTTTATGTTAAGTTTTTTTTTAATGTTGTGTAAGTTAGGTTTTGTCTTTTGGTGTTATTATTATTGTGATTGCAATTAATTGTGGGACACCCTTGAAAATGAGATGGTACATCTCAAGGGCTTTATCCCAATGAATAAATATCAACATAGATGGATTATTGGAAAATGGGCACATATATGGTTACATGGATGGGTAGAATATGGACAGATAGAAGAATGAATAAATGTGAATAAAATCAGATAGTTACATGGATGGATGGATGGTGGAAAGAATAGATTGGTAAGAAAAAGATATGTGAACGGATGTATGGATGGGCCAATGTACGGGTGGGTGTTAGATGAATGGAGGGGAAAAAAGAAAATGGTAGGGCATGAAGAGAGATGGAGGGATAGACAAATGGTTGGACTGGTGGGCAAAAGGATGGATGAAAAAATGAATGGATGAAAAGATAGATGGATGAATAGAAAATGGGCAGAGATAGACTGATAGATTGATGGGTGAATGGATAAATGGGCACATAGATGGTTACATGGATTGGTAGAAGATGAGTAGACAGAAATAAATAAATGCAGAAGATGGGCAGATAGATGGATGGATGGCTTAAATAATAGATTGGTAGAAAAATGATGTGTGAATAGATGGATGGATGGATGGGCTAATGTATGAGTGAGTATTGGATGAATGGAGGGAAGAAAACAAATGGTAGGGCATAAAGAGAGATGAAGGGATAGGCAAATGGTTCGACTGTTGTGCTAAAGATGGATGGAAAAATGGATGTATGAAAATATAGATGGATGATGGATGGATGGATAGATGGATAGAAAATGGACATGGATAGATTGATGGTTGAATGGATAAATGGGTAAAAAGATGGATGGATTATTGGAAAATGGGCACATAGATGGATGCATGGATGCGTAGAATATGGACGGATATAAGAATGAATAAACATGGAAGATGGGCAGATAGATACCGTCACCTTGGTATTATAAGGTTCTATCTGCGTTCTGAATGATTTTGAGATATTGAGCTTCAAAGTTTTTGCATTCCATAGCAAACAATGTGTGTGTAACATTAGTTTTTTTTTAAGACTTAAAATGTAAACAACTTATAAAAAACACCCCATAATGTAAATAAGTTGTCATTTAATAAGAATATGTCAATAACTCAATTTTGACAAAAATGTCAGACAGAACCTTATAATTCTAAGGTGACAATACATGAATGGATGGCAGAAAGAATAGATTGGTAGAAATAAGATATGTGAATAGATTTATGTATGGGCCAATGTGTGGATGGGTGTTGGATTAATAGAGAGAAAAAAAGAAACCGTAGGGCATACAGAGAGATGGAGGGATAGGCAAAAGGATGAAAAAATGGATGTTTGAATGGATGAAAAGGAATGAGACGATGAATCAATGGAGGATCAAAAACCGATGGATAGATGGATAAATGGGACAAATCTGCTAGCCTTTAATAGTCTAGAAGTCACAGTCCATTTCCTTACATCAGTTGCTGAACAGCCTTTTGAACTCGTCCCCTTCACTATAGTCCTACAGCGCTCAATAAACAGTGAGCATTTAGAAAAAAAGCAGGGATTCACATGCGTATTTAAGGTGACATTTCTGCTGAGCACATTCAGCCAGCCGTAGAATGACAATAGCAGGATTAGCATTAGCACCACCCCCACGTCACATCTCGCTCTGTCAGAATGCTGCGCTCATCACTATCCAGCACTGATCCAGGGCATGTCCAGCCTTGTCCCATCACAGAACACAAAAACCTTACTTGAGCTCCCATGAGAGGAAATTCCAGATTTAATGTGATATTCATTCACATGTAAGAAGCAGATTTTCCTGTTTCTCGTCTCTATGATGGCTCCTCACAGGTTCAGGAGGCATAGCCCTTTTGAAATATATGTGAGAGAATAAACAGTGGCATCATCTGCTTTGTTTTTAAGCTTTGTTTCAGCTTTTAACTCGAAATGCTTGCTTTTCCAACTAATCTTTTTACATTTATTTTAATTATTTACATTAGCAAATCATACAGTATGAACTGTAACAATCCAAAATGCTCTTTAATCGATGAGTAGGATGTTTCACAAAATAATAATAATAATAATAATAATAATAATAATAATAATAATAATAATAATAA
>CAIGQZ010001336.1:19472409-19514052 GCA_903798205.1 Danio tinwini | reverse complement strand
AATAATAATAATAATAATAATAATAATAATAATAATAATAATAATAACAATAATAATAAATCAAATCCACTCCTTTCCATCCTTTTTTTTCTCTTTTTTTGATTTCCCCAGTATCTACAGTATTTGTCTCCTGGAAGCTGCAGCTCTTTGCAGAAGCTGTGATTATCTGGGCTGGCTTGTCATCAATCAAACATCAGTAGACAGACACTAGTGACAGATAAAATCTCTGCTTTCCCTGTAGAGCTGAGACAGGCGTTCTCCACCGCAGGCAAACACAACGGAGGTTTTTGGTTTGGTATTAGCACATTTCTCCTGATTTTCCTCTCAGGTTATTTTTGGGAAAGGGTTTTTTTTTTTTTTGCACTCTGCCACAAACACTGGCTTTCAAGACCGAGGTGGTGTCTCTTCAAGTTAGCATGTGTTTATTTTTTGGCAGGAAGCACAGCATTAAAGATGTTAGGTGTTAATAGTGTAGCAGATTTTAAAATAAATGATAAATGCGGCCATATAAGAATGAAAAATCTGTCATCATTTTCTCACTCTGTTAGTCTTTTATAGAGATTTATATCTATTTAACACAACAAATGCCTCTTGGTTTTTTTTGCTTTACATGTATTTATCCATTCCTTTTGTGACATCATGTCCTGATTTTGCTTTATTTAGATGTCGTTAGGTATATAGAGATCGATATTATAAAATTAAAGTTGAATCTGTGATTTTTATTACTGCAAGGGTTGAATTTTAAAAAGTTTGAGTAAAATCAGTCCCACTTTATATTAAGTGGTCTTAACTACTAAGTACTTGCATCGAAAAAATAAGTTCAGTGCATTTAATGTGTTCATGTATTTCAGAGGACTTCTGGTGCTCTTGAGGTGGGATACAGGAACAGATTTGGTGGTATGGGTTGGTTGAGGTGTAAGGGATGGCCAACAATGTAATTAAAGGGGTAATGTATTTAATCATACAATAAGTACAACTTAAAAACATGTATTTATACTATAAGTGCATCACAACAAATCATTAATTTCAGTAAGTTCATATTAGTTAAGGGCACTTAATATAAAGTGGGACCAAAAAAACAACAACTCTTGTTATCAAGTCTTGTTTTTTTTCACCCAATCAAAACCAAACAGAAAGGTTATCTTGAGGCAGAATTATAAAAAAGTAGCTGAAAAAAGTAGTTGGAGACACTTTTATTAAAACTGCTGTAACTCTTGTCCTTGATCTGAGGTCACAGTAATGAAAATGCTCTAACAATGCAACCATTAGTCAGATGGAAGTTGAAAACTGGCATGTAGTGTCTCTGTTCAAGGTTCCACCCTTATTTATATATTGCCATTGATGGAACAAAAAAGGCCACTATAATTTAATATGAGCACCTATTAAACCAGGCAAATGAGGCCTGATGTGAAGTTATGAACAAACTTTATATGATTGACTCATCAGACTGAAAGTCAGCGAAAACTGTTTTTAGGAACTCAAACTATTTGTTAAATATTTAATATTATTTAAAAATAGAAATTTAGGTTTTACTCAACAAAACTGGTACGAATCTCTTGATCAGTAAGATCAATAGCAAAATGGTTGCCTTGGAATTATAAGGTTCTATCTGCATTTTAAATGATTTTAAGATATTGAGCTTCAAAGCTTTAAAACCCAAAATGTACTCTAAATGTAAAGTATCAACATTCTCTTAAATTTGCAAATTGGAGTAACCAAAAACAATGCAAATGCAAACAGAAACTTCTGATTTTAAAAAGTCATTTTCCGCTTGGAATTATAAAGTTCTGTCTGGCAGATCATTAATTGAAGCATTGTTTATCAAGAAATACAATCAGTCTGCTTATTAATTTAATGAAAATAAATGATGTTGTAACAGTATGTTGATGTTTGAGAAAGTTAAATTTTAACTATTTAGTGTTTTAGGATGAATATTGTTTCTTGTTTAAATTAAACATACAAGGCTGTGCTAAATATTTTGTCCAGTGCAGATGTTAATTTTATGTAATTAATATGGTAATATATATTGTCGTAATAAGGCTTAATATCAAATATAAAGACTTTAAAAGTAAACCATGACAATAAGCAAATGAGTTGTTTAACAAATTTTTATAAACACTGAAAAATGTTTCACTGACTCTATATACACAAACAAAACATTTTTTACATTTAATATATTACATTTGCAAAATGAAAAAGAAAGCTGAGCCTGATTGGTCCTCATGCATGCATTGGAAATGGTGATTGGCTCACAGAAAAAACCTTAGAGCCAAACTACTGTAGATAAAACCTTTTTTTTTTAAATATTAAAATGTAATCAACTTTTAAAAAATCACATAATTTACACTGTAAACCCTAATAAGTTGAGACTACTCAAATGATTTGTGGAAAGTGATTCTCTCAGCTCGTTTGAGTAATGGAAAATCGACAACTCAATTAATTGAGTTGACCAAATGTGGTCGCTTCATTGAATTAACTTAAATGTTTAATTACAGATAACTTAAAATGACTAATAGACTAAACTTACAATTTTTTTAGCTTTTATATGTTTTACTTTCTCTCAGGGCTGTTTATATGTTGGTGTTTCGTAACATCTCATTTTTACAGGATGGATCGTTAGCCCAACGCTCAACCCCCAATCTGGAGGACCAGTACACACACACACATACACTACGGACAATTTAGCTTACCCAATTCTTCAATAACACATGTCTTTGGACTTGTGGAGGAAACTGGAGAACCTGGAGGAAACCCACACAAACACAGGGAGAACATGCAAACTCCACACAGAAATGCCTACTGACATCAGCATGATTGTCAAGGAAGAATGTCAAGTGCAACTAATCATTTTAAACAGAGACATTGTGAATCATTTAAAGAAATTTAAATGTTAAGTTCAGAGAACTTAAAATATTATTTAAATTTTTTTTTGCTGCCTAATGAGTAAGTTAAACACACCTGTTCAAGTTGTGATGCCAAAAGTTGTCATTTAATAAGATTGATTAAGATAACTCAATTTTGACAAAAATGTCAGATAGAACCTTATGAAGGTGACAGCTACTGTATAGCAGGGTCATTTCAAAATGGTTATGGCCAAATTCAAAAGCCTAACACATAAACCTAAAAAAAAACATGTCATATGATACTATAGAATAATGTAAACATACATGGAGATTAAATTGTTGTCAAAATTTGAATATATCTAACTTGGGGGAATAGTTCACCAAAAATGAAAATCTACTCACTCTCATATGGTTCCAAAACTTATAAATTTCCTTTTTCTGTTGAACACAAAAACTATTGACTTCCATTGTAGGAAAAACAAATACTATGGAAGTCAATGGTGACAGGATTCCAAAATATCTTTTTTTTGTGTGTGTTTAACAGAATAAAGATAAATAAACTCAAACGGGTTTATGACAAGTATGATTAGTAAATCATGATTGAATTTTCATATTTGAGTGTTTACAAGTTTTTCAAATGATATATCTGGTTTATGATTGTGCTTCAAGGCCTTCAACCCAATGCAGCTTGAAGCTATTTTTTATTTTTATAATCGTGTAACATTTAGCAGGACCAAAATATTCTATCCCAAATACAACACTGCACTTTATTAAAGGACATTGTTTCTCTCCCTATAATAGCTCCGTTATTGAAAGTGTTTTGGCCTGCAGTCATGGAGTAAGATTTGTAATTGTAAGGTCAGGAATGTTCTGTTAATCGAGCGTGAAGACCTTCTGTTTCTGTTAAATGGGCATAGTAGCTTGTGATTATATCAATGGGTTCTTCATGCCTGCAGCTTGTCATGTTTCTGTATAAAGAGGCGTCTGTATAATGTCTCTTTTGAAATAAACCGATTTGCCACATGATGTTCTTCTTAGACATGATAGTCACTGCGGGTGCAATTCATTGACATCAACATCTATAGTAGCCATTCAACAATGCCATATATTTAACTGTTGTTCTCCCTCTTTAAACTTATGGGCACTAAAGCGACTACTGCTCCGTGTTTATTCCCTTTCAGCTGGTGCTTTGAGTTGACCCTAAATTAGTTTTTTACACCCTTCAACCCCTAAGGGTACAGAGGAGCTTCCTTCAGAACAATAAGAGTCTTGATGTATAAAAAAGGCTCCTGCTATCAGCTAATAAAGGGCCCTGAGGTGCAAGGGACATTTTAGATCAACAACTGCAGTCTTTAAATGTGACTCATTTAGTTTCTACAACAGTCTAAGATGCATATTGATAAATCCTGTATGTCTGACTGATTTGAAATGATCAAATGTCACAAACTCTCAAATTTTACAAATCCTGCTTCAGTGTTAATATCAGGAAAATGTCAGCATTTGAAAATGTGATTTTAATGACATATTTGTGTCAAATATTAATTATATTTGTGAAAGTCTTTGAAATTTACGGGATTCCAATGAGTAATAAAAATTTTATACATTTTTTTTTAGATATTTTCTGCTTTATAGTATTTAATTACAGTTTGGAAGAAGCTTTTGTTTGTTTGTTTTTCAAAATACATTTACAGTTGAAGTCAGAATTATTAGCCCTCCTAAAATGTTATCCCCGTTTATTTTTTCCCCTATTTCTGTTTAAAGGAAAGAAGATTTTTTTTCAACACATTTCTAAACATAATAGTTTTAGTAACTGACTCCTTTTATCTTTGCCATGATGACAGTACATAATATTTTATTAGATATTTTTCAAGACACTAGTATTCAGCTTAAAGTGCAATATAAAGACGTAGTTCTTCAGTCTTCATCCATGTCATCTTCGTATCAGCTCTCATTTATTCATTCATTTTAATCAGCTTTTCCGAGGCCTGGTCGCAGGGGCAGCAGTTTTAGAAGAGAACCCCAGATACTTCCTCCAACTCCTCCGGGGGGATCCTGAAGCGTTCCCAAGCCAGTGGAGAGACATAGTCCCTCCAGCAATGCCTCCTCCCGGTGAGACATGCCTGGAACACCTCCTTAGGTAGGGGTCCAGAAGGCATCCGAAACAGATGCCCAAGCCACCTCAGCTGACTTCTCTCGATGTGGAGGAGCAGCGGCTCTACTCCAAGCTTCTCCCAGGTGACAGAGCTCCTCACCCTATCTATAAGGGTGTGCTCTGACACCCTGTGAAGGAAACTCATTTCGGCCGGTTGTATCCAAGATCTTGTCTTTTCAGTCATGACGCAAAGCTCATGACTATAGGTGAGGGTAGGAACGTAGATTGACCGGTAAATAGAGCTCCACGTGCATGTATCATCTCTGCTCAGAAATATTCTCCTCGTCACTTCAAACAATCTCTATCAAACTCCCTTCAGCAAAGTAGAACTTTTGATGATCCTTTTTCTTTGTTTCCTTTATGCAAATCAGCTGCTCTGCCATTAGCTTGAACTGTTAGCATAAAGCTATGCAGGGCAGGTGCATATGCGTCACGTATTGATTGACAGGGCATTGAACCAGTGACCGTGCACAGAGTGCAATAAAACAACAACGTGTCCAATAGATAAATAAACGTCACCATATTTCGAAAGAATCATGCACCTGTTGGCTAAATTCTCTATCAGTCAAACTAGGAAGCAAGTTACTAAAAGTGGCTGACAAATAGCATATGCAGAACCTTAAAACACTCAACAGCTTTGTATAGATTTTAGTAACTATAACTTTAACTTTTCATTTAGTTTGTGGTCTTATTTTATTTGTAACACTGTAAGCTATGCCATCGACTTGCTTTTTACTACAAATACACCATTTTCGTGCTTGAGTAACAGTAAAGAATGTAAACAACAGGTCTCCAGAAGTAAACCAATGAATAACCTTCCGTAATTCAGCACTATTGTGTGACTAAATGTATTTGAAGGGATGTTATTCACGTAATGAATATGTGTGTGTGTTGTTATTACGATGATATGTACTCCATATTTAATAAGTGTTTTCTGTACAACTTAACAAATTTAGCAAATACATTCTTTATAAGCTTCCCATTGAAAAACAACTAGCTACAATGGCTGTTTAAGGGTTGTAGCTTTAGTCTGATGTACAGTATAGTTTGTCAAGATTACTTGTATTCTTTGGTGTAATCTATTCGTAAACACTGACATGTGCAAAAACAGCATCCCAATGCATCCACATCCTGACGCTGGCTAGTAAGATAATTAGGTTACTATGCAAGTTAGGGTAATTAGGCAAATCTTTGGACAACTGTGGTTTGTTTTGTGGACAATCAGAAACAACTATTGCTTAAAGAGGCTAATAATATTGACCTTAAAATGTTTATTGAAAAATGAAAAACTGCTTTTATTCTAGCTGAAATAAAACAAATAAGACTTTCCTCAGAAGAAAAAATATTATAGGAAATACTGTGAAAAATTCCTTGCTCTGAATAACAGAATTTGGGAAATATTTGAAAAAGAAAAAAAACAATGCAGGACGGATACTAATTTTGACTTTGGGCCATTTATATGGATGCACCTTAATAAAATGGGAATGGTTTCATGAATACAGTTTCCTGAAAAGTGGATTGGTCATCGTGGGCCAGTTGAATGACCCCCAAGGTCTCTCGATCTGACCCCCTTAGACTTTTATCTTTGGGTTCATTTAAAGACAATTGTCTATGTAATTTATTAAGGTGTATCCATATAAATGGCCCACACTGTATTTGGATTTAAGCAGCATTTTTATGATGCTCTAATAGTGTGAGAGCTGCAAATAGAAATGTTTGGATTTATAGTCAGTTGAAATAAACAACTGCAATAATACTGAAACCAGGAAAGTGACAGATGTAAAATCCTGAAGGGACCAATAAATATTGTCTTGATAAAAAGAGAAAATCCAGACTTCTGAGGCAGTTGCAAACTGTATGTTAACCATCCTCATAGCACTTTCTCTGTATCTGCTCTCCTGTGATTCTCTACTCATCATTCTTAATCACCAGGGAAATAAACCTCCAAATCTTGCACTGAAACACACAACTGAAGCTCTCTGGGTCCGGCATCTGCCTCACTTTAATCTGAGCTGTTTAAAGACATAAAAGAAGCACGCTTAATCGCGGACTTGTTGACAGTGTTGGTGGTAAAAGAATGGCGAACAGAAGGACTACACATCTGACAGCTGCGGGCCAAGACTTTACTTTGTGTCGTTTGGCGCCAAACTTTCTCCATCCAGAGCAGCAGCAGCAGCCCTGAGTGTGAATAAGAGTCATTTTATGCTGGTTCTCTGGCTCTGGCAGATTGGGGTTTGTTCATTCTCTGCCGTGGACACACAGTGCTTGACTCTCTGCAAGTCTGTTTGCCCATCTAGCAGCTGCTCTTCTGGCAGACTGGCGTTCTGCTCACCATGACCACCAGACTGCTGACCAGACTGGTCTTGGCACGTTGCCTGGATAATGAGGTGGCGCTGTCTCATTTGTTTTTTTACACTTATCATCTCTGTTGATTGAGTGGAAAGCAAAGGGCCTTTAACAGATACTTCATCCAAAAATGAAAGTTTTCTCTTTTACTCAGACTCAAGTGGTTGGATGAATGATTTATTCTTCTGTTGAACACAAAAGAGGATAAACTGAAGAATGTTGGGGAAAAACAACCATTGACATCCATAGTAAGAACAAAACAGTCAATGGCTCTTTTTTTCAGCATTCTTCAATATATCTTCTTATGTGTAAAGAAACTTAGGCAGGTTTGTACACCATTTTTTGTGACATGGGATATATGATTTTCAAAAGTTAATCATTATGTCAGTTTCAAAAATATTGTTTCATTTTTGGAGACATACAACTGAAAGGTCATACAGAGAAGTTTTCGGGCCTCTCTTAAATAAATACTATATTGTATATAAACAGGTAAATTATGATTGAACATATACATGAGAGCGACGCAGTAGGTAGAAGGTTGGAGCCTCGGCTAGGCCAGTTGGGGTTTCTGTGGGGAGTTTGCATGTTCTCCCTGCGTTCGCTTGGGTTTCCCCCACAGTCCAAAGACATGCAGTACAGGTGAATTGGGTAGGCTAAATTGTCCGTAGTGTATGAGTGTGAATGAGTGTGTATGGATGTTTCCCAGAGAAGGGCTGCCACTGCGATGGATAAGTTGGTGGTTCATTCCACTGTGGCGACCCCAGAATAATAAAGAGACTAAGCGGAAAAGAAAATGAATGAATATACATGAGAAAATTGACAGATGCATGCACATTTTATCTGTAATCTCTCGCCTTAATCGATGAAGGGCACATTTAAGGAGTAAAAACCATGCGTCAGGCAAAGTTAACTGCCCTGACTAAGTGTTTGTGAGTCTGTGCCAGCATTATCGGAGACCTGGCTTTTTTTGTGACAAGGCCTTTCCATTGTTTTTTCCTGTCAATATAATCGACTTCAGTTTTTCACTCCTAGATGTAGCTAAACTGACTTTCAGTGGTTTTTCTGGCACTCAAACAAAACTTACTTTCCTATTTGAGGGTGACACTGTTTAGTGAGTGAGAAGGAGACTCTTCATCATCCTGCTAATTAATCCAATGGAGAGTGTGTCCATGTGGAATTGTGTCACTTCTAATACAGCTTGATATTCTGCTTGATAATTGTTGTCACGGTGAGTCATAATCACTCGTGACTTCATCACTGATCACTGCTGACTCATGATGAGACTTGCATTTCTGGTCTTTGCATGGGCTCTGCATTGTTAATGACTGCTAAAGAAATATTACCTTAGAAATGATAAATACATAAAAATAAATGCATGCATTTGAACTTATTTCTTTATGTTTTAATAATAAATATACTGATATTTATATAATTACAATTAATGAAAAAACTATTGAAAAAAAAACACAATTGCATCTGTGTTCTTAGTTTAGATTATTTGTATTATTAATGAAGTTTGCTTTAATTCCACTATTGTTATTCTCCATATATTCTTCTTCTTTCCTCTTTCATGCACTTTTTGGGTGCGTAACTTGTCCTGCGGTTTTTGCCCCAGACCCTTTGTAAGTGGGGTCAAATCATGTGGATTTATTGGGAGTTTGCGGCTATGACTTTTATAAGGGGTCCAAAAACCCATAGACCATAGAGTCGAAAATTGACGAGTCAGAGCACTGTGTGAATTTCATAGATATTTGGGATTTGCAACATCTGAAAAGGGTTGCAGCATGAGTGAGAACATACCTCGCAAGGGGGTATAAGCTGTACCTCTGGGGCTCTATGACGTCCCTAAGTGGTCTCATTGACTTAACATGGAAATAGGACAGCCATTAAAATACATTGATCTCATTGACTTCCTTTTTAAATGTCACACATCAGTAACATTACATAGGAGTATCGTACAGACATGGGGGTAGGTTCATTTGACTCAGACCACCAATCAGCATCTCAATATGATAATGTAGCTCTCAAGCCACGCCTCCATTTAAACCATTTAAACACCCCTAATAACTGATCCCATAGACTGCCATTATAATAGGCATAGATGCATATCTTTGCATAGCAGTGTCATATAGTTTTGGGGGTGGACTTATTTTACTCAAGCAACTAATCAGGTTCTCAATATGATAATAAAGCTTTCAAGTCATCCTGCTATACCATTTGACATTGTAATAGATGCATATATTTGCATAGCAGTGTCATACAGACATGAGGGTGGACTCATTTGACTCAGGCAACCAATAAGTATCTCAATATGATAATGAAGCTCTCAAGCCACGCCCCAAAACCATTTTAACACCTTTAGTAACTGATTCCATAGACTGCCATTATAACTGGCCAAGATGCATATCTTTGCATAGCAGTGTCACACAGACATGGGGGTGGGTTTATTTGACTCAAGATCACTCTGCAACAACACATATTGCAACAAAACAGAGACACTAGCAACCGTTTATCAACAGCTGTATCTCAGCATCAAAACATTGTAGAGACAAGGGGATTGGCTCATTTGACTCATGCTAGCAAGTGGAACTTCATATATACTACACATGCTAGCAGTTACATGACTAGTTACATGCTAATAATGATTAGCCAAGTGCTATAACTTGCTAGAAATGCTTACTAAGCAATTGCTTACCTAGCAATGGCATAGCAACCACCTAGCAACCTCTCAGAACACACTAGCAATGCCTTGGCAATCACTCAGAACACCAAAGCAACCACCGAGCAACACATTAGCAACCAACTAGCAACCACTTAGAACACTCTAGCAACCACCTAGCAATGCCTTGGCAATCAAATAGCACTCAGGACACCCTAGCAACCAATTAAAATGCATTGTACCTCAGCGAATTGCCACGGCAAACCCCACTCACATTTTCTTTAGGAAATGTGCAATTCTAGTTATTATTATTGTTATTATGCTATATAAACTTTAAAATAGTAAGTGTGTTGAGACTGTCTGACTATAATTGTTTCATTATATTGTATAGCTTCAATATTTGCTTGTCATTCGCTTTTACCTTGTTGCAGAACAAAAAACTTTTAAAGACCCAGTTTGCCACTTCATGCTATATTTATAGATTTTTTGAGAAGCAAACTTTCTTACAAGTACTTCAGGGGATTATTTGGGATTGAGCCAGTGACTATTCTAAACTTCATGTTGGTATTTTAGGATCGGCCTGTTCTGTTCTTACTTCTGAATGGGGCAGCGAGTAACACCAATCGACTGGCAGCAGGCCCGAAGATTCCTCTTGGGGGTTATGAGGGACACAGAGTGTCCCATTATAGGACAGAGGAGGAATAATATGCCAACACCTCAAGCACATCAATACATCAATGAGCTCACAACAGCAACAGTTCTTTGTCTCACAGTTGCTCTCAATAATTCACATCTGTACATTTGCCAAGATGTGATATCAGGTGAAAACAAGTTCCTGCACTTTGAATTTTTGCTGTCTCTGCTTTATAGCTAACAACAGATCACTGGAGAGGGAAACCTCCATAGACTCGAAGGCGTGTGGTTTTATTGTCAAACATGTATCCAGGTCTAAAGAAACGCTCTGAACTGTAACTAGAAACACACACAAGCTTTTGTGGCTCTGCTGCAGACCGATGAAGCAGTGTGAGCTGTCAGATAAGGAAGCCTGCAGGGGAATTGAGAAGAACTTTCAGACACCTGAATACTATAAATAAGACTGCTGGCGTTTTTTTTGTTTTTTTTTATCTGTTCATGTGTATTAAAGTTAGGTTGTGGCTGATCTTGTCTAAGACAGACAGGTGAGAGATCTAGGAATATCATTCAGATGCACCTGTTATGCATAAAGAACCACAAAACATTATTTCTTTCTCTGAATCAGGCTAAACAGTCACTGTGTAATGGGGCCAAAACTCGCTGGCAAAATAAAGAGATTTATATATAGATGTATACAGCAATGCAACATGCCTATCGATGGGCATGGCAAGTGTTGGGGTTCATATGTCCATACTTGGAATGTATGCCGAAGATCTTTTTACGCAAGATACCTATATACAGCATTGACATGTTGATTGCTTCCTCCTATGAATTTGTTGGGAGGAAATGATTAATGGCTACTTTAAATAGGCTGAAAAACAGTGGCGAGGCTACATGAAGGCCAGGTTGGCACTGACCTTCTCAGTCGCAGCTTGTCAACCCAATTTAAGAGAATGAGTAAAAGAAGTACTTATATCCTGGTGAATGCAGTAAATTGGAATAAAATCGAAATCATGATTTTGCAAAAGCTGAAATTGTCACGCACATCTTGTCAGGGTTGCACAGTTCTCTGATCAGTATGAAATTTCCACTCGAAGGCCAGAAGTCTTTTTTGTA
This sequence comes from Danio tinwini, assembly GCA_903798205.1. NCBI lineage: Eukaryota > Metazoa > Chordata > Actinopteri > Cypriniformes > Danionidae > Danio > Danio tinwini. The sequence goes on along the minus strand of CAIGQZ010001336.1, from coordinate 19,502,303 downwards.
CAGAAACTTCATATACACCTCAGGGAAGAAAACCAGGTCATCCCTTTAGCGTTTACTGAACTAACAGATGATTTAACTGCTTTCCGTCAGTGTATGGTTTACATTAAAGCAAGTATACAATAATGCATTGCCTTTGTCACTGCTTTAAAAACTCTGAAATATGTTGTGTGCCTTATTCTGTGTGAGAAACCACATCATCTCACAGAAGGATTTATTTCAAACACTCTGAACACTCAGGCTGAAGTTATGAAATGAGAAAAAACATTACTAAATATGGTATTTCACATGCTTTAAGATGTACACTGTAAAACCCAATAAGTTAAGGTAACTCATATTATTTGAGGAAACCGATTGCAACAAACCATGTAAGTTCAAAAACTAATCTTAATGAGTACTGTGAACTTAATCCATTTGAGTAAAGGAAACAATTTGAGCACAGTAAAACTGAGTAAATGAAGAGAACTCTAACCAGCTGAGTGCTGTAAAACCCAATAAGTCAAGGCAACTCTAATCATTTGAGGAAAAAACTAATCTATGAGTACTGTGAACCTACTCCATTTAAGTTGAAGTAATGAGGTATTTAATTAACAAAATGACCCACTCTTTTCAACTGAGTAGAATTAACTTTCAGTAAATTTTGAGTTAAAGGTGCAGTAGGTGTTCTGCCACAATGCTAACCAGTTAGCATAAATCTCTGAAACACAGTCTCTCCCATGCCATCCAAAGCCACGCCCCCTGAAAACACGAGTGCGCACATCTTAAAGATGACAGCAGAACCCTCTCTCATGTGTTGAGCTAAAGCTAAAGCTTGGCTGGCGGCATGCAGGAATTACACTCATTACAAAGCCATACTTACACGCTATTTCTGACCAAATATTCAAAGTAGCATGCATGTAAACAATATCAGGAGTGCCATTGAAGGTCGTCATTGTTCAAAAATAAACCAATATGAATATAAAGCCAACTTCACCTCAGTAAAGCAGGCTAGGTGGAATAGCGCTACTTGCTTATGTTGTGTTGTTAAACTAAATAAAATCTACATTATCGATGCTGTGAAAGGTTCCTTATGAAACCGAAAGTAGTCAAATCAATCTATCGCCGGAAGATTTCAGTGGCTAAACAACACTTCTGCATCTGATTTGTAACAACAACATCTACATCAGCTTTGTGTGACTAAAATAGTTTCAAAACAGAACATTACCTGTCTAAAAGAAATCCTTTAGCCATGGTGTCATCCTTTCTCCAGTGTGCAAAAGTAACTCCAATATTATTTCAGGATTTTTAAAAGTTTTAATTCAGCATGTTTTTACCGCTCACTCTCCCGCTCTCTCTCTCTTTCTCATGAACGCACAGCACGTGTATGCAAAAACGGCGGATCTGTGTGAACAGAGGTGCGCATTAGCTCGAATCTGCATTTGCTGAGAGACAGTTTGGGCTACTAATCGGAATTATGGGAGATAGAGGCCCAACTCTATTTTAATTGGATAATTTGTTTTTGTCTTATGGCTTACCCAGAACATAAACATCCATATAAATACATTTAGATCATTTACTTTAATCAATACTATTGGAATGTGAAAAGACTTTCAACCAGCACAACAAAAAATGTTTCTGAAGACAATCACCTACTGCACCTTTAACTACACTTATTTCATTTGATAAAGTTGACTGTGTAGTAGCATTTACTTGACAGCAGGGGTTTACAGTGTAGCAGCATTTACTTCAAACAGCCTTAGTTTACTGAAACGTTATGCAAAAAGCTGTCATTATAGCAGAACGATTATCTTTGATTTCATTATCATGCAATTAAATCAAAGAACAGGCTTTACTGACAAAATGTTCATGACAATCACCTTTAAGCACTAAATGAGCACTGCATTATCCAGTTGTGAATTTATAATCTGTGGTGAAGGGTAAATAGTTTGATTATTCATGATCGGTGAGGTGTCCATGGACATGCAGAATCTTGTTACTGGGGTGCCCCAGGGCTCAGTTCTGAGACAATTTCTCTTCTTTATCTACATGGGATTGCTAGGATCTGTCATAATAAACATGGCTTTTCTTATCACTGCTATGCTGATGACAGTTAACTCTACCTCTCATTCCAACCTGAAGATCTGACTATGGCTGGTTACTTGACAGGCATTTCTAACTAGATGAAAGACCAACAACTTTAGTTTGACATTGCGAAGACAGTTCAAATGTACTATTCTTTTAGTTGTTCCAAACCTGTATTAAACCCCAACTTTCTTTCTTTCTTTTGAACACAAAATAAAATATTTTAAGGGTTTTTTTAATCTAACACTTGATGGTATTAATCGACTTCTATAGAGTATGTCAACTGTCAGCTACCAGCATTTTTCAAAATATCTCAACTCAAAATTAAAGACTCTGGAATACACAAGACATGTCACTTGTATAGTTTTGAATGGGGAAAAGTGTAATGGTCAATATAGCAATGAGGCCCCGTCTACTAGTACAGGAGCCAATCATTGATGGCTATAGACTGACGTTTCTTCGGGAAACCAGACGTGTGCTTTTACGACAGTTTGGTGATCAACAAATGCGCTGGAATGTCAGTGAATACTTGTTTTACAGACATAAGAAATATGTCCACATAAAGCTTGAAATCTGTACTTTTAAATTAACCAAGTGCACTTAAAAACAAAAGTGTTTTTGGTATGGTAATCTGTATAAAATGAACACAAGGTACAGTCAGTCCTGTCCAAGGCACGTCACATGACAGCAACTACTTGCTGCTAAACGCCCACAAACTTGTAAACGAGTCTCTGTCATATCTGGAGGAGATTAGCCATCGAGACCAAGTTGTGAATTACTTCAGAAGACCAAGATGGCGGCGCGTACACATCGCGAGGCTCGGCGTCTCTCCAGTTTCTGCAATTTTGCAGTATTTTTCCTGCTCATTTCGGGTCTGTTCGTGCAGAACAGTAATGCCTTTACATCGTACACCCGACAGGAGATCTTGGATATTGGTTTGTGCATTTCGGACAGTTTTATCAGCAATCTACGACTCATCCCAGAGATCGCCAGGACACCTGAGGCTGAGCGCTCCGTCCGGCCGGGCAGAAGTGCTCGGAGACGGCGACGCGAACGTAAACAAAGGCGGGGGAAGCGCGGCGGGCTAAGAGCTAAGCTAAAGCTAACACCACACCGGCTCTCTTTACCCAGCATCTTCCTCGCCAATGTACGGTCCCTGGTGAACAAAATGGATGAGATTAGACTGCGCATCAACCACAGCAAAAGATTATGGAACTGTAATGTCATGATTTTCACAGAAACATGGCTAAACAGCGGGATACCAGACAACGCTGTATCTTTAACTGAGCATCAGACATTCCGAGCAGACAGAGCGGCGGATGACTCCGGTAAGACCCGAGGCGGAGGATTATGCATTTATATTAACAAAGCGTGGTGCACAAACTCTGTCATCGTTGGGAGACATTGCTCTGTTAACCTGGAATTTCTGATGGTCAAATGCAGACCGTTTTATCTGCCACGGGAGTTCACCTCCACCTTTATAATCGCTGCTTATATTCCACCCGATGCTGATGCAAAGCTTGCTATGAATGAACTTCATGCAGCCATCAGCAAACAACAGACTGCTCACCCGGAGGCTGCTTTTATTGTTGCGGGGGATTTTAATCACTCAAACTTAAAGACAGTGCTCCCCAAATTCCATCAAAACATTTTCTGTCACACACGGGGAAACAAGACTTTGGACCAGGTATACACAAACATGGCTGAAGCCTATGCTGTTACCCCCCTCCCCCACCTGGGTCAATCAGATCACCTTTCTTTGTTCCTCACCCCCCGATACTCACCCCTCATCAACCGTGTGAAGCCATCAGTGAGGACCATCAAAGTGTGGCCAGCGGGGGTAGACTCCACACTCCAGGACAGGTTTCAACACACAGACTGGAGTATGTTTGCTTCCCAGGCCACATGTGGCTCTCACACAGACATTAACAGCTACACTTCCTCTGTTCTGGAATACATCAACACCACCATTGACAGTGTTACAACCCAGAAACAGATCACCACATACCCAAATCAAAAGCCATGGATGAACAAGGAGGTGCGCCTCCTGCTGAAGGCACGCAACACTGCCTTCAGATCAGGGGATGCACAGGCCTTCAGCACTTCCAGGGCTAATCTGAAGAGGGGCATCAAAAAGGCCAAGCACTGCTACAAGCTAAAGCTAGAGGAGCACTTTTCCAACTCTGATCCTCGGCGCATGTGGCAGGGCATACAGGCCATCAGCAACTACAAACCCAGCCATTCCACACCCACAGCCACAAATGTCTCCTTCCTGAACGAGCTTAATGACTTTTATGCCCGCTTTGAAAGAGACAATAATGAACCCTACATCAGGATCACTTCCTCAACCGACCACTCACCCATTACACTCACCTCCTCAGAAGTCTACACCGCACTGAGTCGGATCAATGTGCGTAAGGCTGCTGGACCAGACGGTATTCCTGGGCGTGTCCTCAAAGCATGTGCAGAACAGCTCGCTGGGGTATTCACAGACATTTTCAACCTGTCCCTTAACCTAGCAGCTGTGCCAACATGCTTTAAAACCACCTCTATTGTGCCAGTGCCGAAACACTCCAGCCCAACATGCCTGAATGACTACCGCCCGGTAGCACTCACACCCATCATCATGAAGTGCTTCGAGCGGTTGGTCCTGGCACATCTGAAAGACTCTCTGCCATCCACACTGGACCCACATCAGTTTGCCTACCGGGGCAACAGGAGCACAGAAGATGCAGTCTCCATAGCACTGCACTCTGTACTCACACACCTGGACAATAAAAACACATACGCACGAATGCTGTTTGTTGACTTCAGCTCAGCATTCAACACTGTCATACCCTCTAAGTTAATGATCAAACTTAGAGACCTGGATATAGACACGTCTCTCTGTAACTGGGTTATGGACTTTCTGACTAACAGACCTCAGAATGTTAGATCAGACCACATCTGCTCCACCACCGTCACACTCAACACTGGTGTACCACAGGGCTGTGTGCTGAGCCCTTTCCTCTACTCCCTTTTCACCATCGACTGTAGGCCTGTGAACAGATCCAACGCCATCATCAAATTTGCAGATGACACCACAGTGATTGGTCTAATCAGCAACAATGATGAGACTGCCTACAGGGAGGAGATACAGCATCTGGCCACGTGGTGCACCAACAATAATCTGCTCCTTAACACCGACAAGACCAAGGAGCTCATTGTGGACTTCAGGAAGGGACGAACAGGCTCACATGATCCCATCTACATCAATGAGATGGCCGTTTCCGAAGTTCCTGGGGACCCACATCTCCAAGGACCTTTCCTGGACCACCAACACCTCCAGCCTGGTCAAGAAGGCTCACCAGCGCCTATTTTTCTTAAGGCAACTTAAGAAGAACCAGCTGTCATCAGCCGTCTTGGTGAACTTCTACCGCTGCACAATAGAAAGCATCCTGACGAACTGTGTCACAGTCTGGTATGGAAGCTGCTCTGTTGCGGAGCGTAAGGCACTGCAGCGGGTGGTGAAAACTGCCCAACGCATCACAGGGACCACACTGCCAGCCATAGAGGACATCCAGAGGAAACACTGTCTGCGCCGAGCACGCAGTATTCTTAAAGATTCCTCTCACCCTGCTCACAGACTGTTTTCTCTCCTGCCTTCTGGCAGGCGCTTCAGGCTCCCCCGGACAAAAACCAGCAGACTAAAGAACAGCTTCTTCCCCAGAGCTGTCTCCCTCTTGAACTCTGCTCCCCACTGACTTTTTGCCCCCCTAATACACCCCACTCTCCTCTCCTCATAACTCAGACTCATCATAATCACTGCACTACTTAACATTTGCACATTTAAAAATTGCACATTCATTGCACTGATTCATTTATCTGAACTGTACACACCTACTGCACATGTACATTTGTAAATTATGTACACATCCACTGTACATATACATTTGTAATTATGTTTATCTATCTGCACACTTCTGATTATTAATAGCAACCTGTACATTTATCCATCTATTGTAAATCTCTGTTCATAGCTAACACAACCTGTATATAATGTTCATAGTACATCCATTTGTAAATATCACCATAATTTTTCTATAACTGCACTTTATAACTTATACCTGTATCCTGCACTTGCTGCTATTGCACTCCTGGTTAGACCTAAACTGCATTTCGTTTCCTTGTACTTGTACATGTGTGATGACAATAAAGTTGAATCTAATCTAATCTAAGACCAGCATGATCAGACGATCATTATCCAGAGGATGATAATATTTAGAACGGCTGTAAAGGGTTGGTGTCGTGATCTCGTTCCTTTCGAGTGTGCATGCACATTAGCTTGGGCAACCTGAAAATATGCCGACTTTGATTCAGATGTTAACTAAACTAAACTTATGAAACAGTGTGGAAGCATTTGATATTTCCCCATTCATACAGAATGCCCGAGAATGGCCGCTGAGTGAAATGACTTGCCTTAAAGGGACTTTGCTCAAACTTCAAACTGTTTGGAACAAGGATGGGTAAATAATGACAGATTGTTTTGTTTTAGGTGAAATATGCCTTTAATCTTATCATTAATTTTAGTTTAAATAAAGCCATAAAGCCCTGTTCATATGATGAACTTTACCACAAGCGCTGTATGACAGGTCTGTTCATGCAGGGCTTTTATTTGACACAATCTTGAAGTGTCTGTCTATATAGAAAGCTGCCATTGATCTTTAAACTTCAGAGCATACTGATAAGATTGAACTTTTCAGCTGCTACTAAAGACTACACACAATGCTTTCCAAAAGCACTTCTCAAATCATCTGTCACTGCTTTGTACATGCCTATGATTTACTGCTTACTATTCATATTGCTAAAGAGAAATAAATGTGCATGCCAAAGACATCGCTTATACTGTGAGTATTTGCACTGGCAGAGATCCAGTGTGCCATCATATTACTCATGCAGAGACCTGCCCTATGAAGAGCATTCATTACATTCACACAGTGTTATATGTCAGCAGTTGCTTCACATGAAAGAGGCTGATTGGAAAGAATGCTGCCTTCTGGCACTATAATGCACAAGGCATCGTCTACTCAGCACTTTGCCATTTGAAATAGTGTCCAACTCGAGCAGGGAAAGGCAGTGTTACTTCTTATGTGCGAACAAGTCCCATCATGGATGTTTTCCCAATTTACCCAGGGTGTGCCTGACTCTGAATTACATAATGTACCTGTGACAAATGACTGCTAAAGTGCTCAGTTCTCAGAGCTGATTTAACAAAAGCGGTGTATGCCAGAGGCAAAGAGCTGAGAAATCCATAAGGTTGTTCCCAGGCTAAGTTCCAACTGCTGTCATTCATCTTTCATGCTCCTTTACGCAATTCCGTGAAAACTGAGCAAGTGTTTTTTGCTGCTTTCATGGACTGGAGCCTTACTAAGCTGACTTAAGGACAGCAATGGGATACACTTTATTTTGATGGCCCCCTTTAGATACTCCATTGGTTATATAAATATCTTTGTAACTATGTCAGTGAACGATTATTGTTTGGTTACTTATTTAGAACAACATACTTGCAAACTTGCTTATAATCAGTAAAAAAATCTATTGAGAGACCAATTATCTAATGAATCCTTGTTGACTTAGTTGCAAAGATATTATATATAGTTAAAAAAGGTCTAAAGAGGACCAACAATAACAAGTATTATCTCCAAATGTTTGTGGCGCCTCATATACAGGTCTACAGCAGGCTGGAGATGAAGCGGGGATCAAATCCTTTCACATGTGCTGTCAGACTCTGTGTATACAACGGCGTCTCTGCTGAAAGAGAAAGAGGCTTTGTCACTCACATTGTGCATGCGCCATTATGGAGTGTAATTGGATCCTTTGCAGTTTTAGTTGAATTAGCAATTCTGTTGTTCTTTTGGCTGTGTGTATTAAGAGTCTTTTTTTTCGGTCAGGATGGCCTTTGGTAATGTACAGTGACCCAAAAAAACTGTTTAGATGCTTAAAGAGCTAGGTGACCCCAAATGAAACATCTGTCATCATTTACTCACCCTCGTGTTGTTGCAAACCTGCATGACTTTCTTTCATCTGTGGAACATAAATTAAGATATTTTGAAGTGTATTTCAACTGCTTTGGTTCATATGAAAAGTCTGTGTGGTTCAAAACATGTTAAACACCATTAACTTTCAGTGTATAGACACCAAGGCTTATTTTTCATCTTTATGTTTCTCGAAAGGATACAGTTTTGGAACTACTTGAGAATGAGTAAATGATGGCAGATGTTTAATTTTTGAGTGAACTTTTAAACTATAATTTACTGTGTGAAACGTAAGATTGGCTCAACTATGCTCACATTGAGAAAAAAAACTATATATAACTTGCATTAACCTCAGTTTATGCATTACAGGTCTAATGATTTAGATACATTAATGGCCCATTTCTACTGAGTGATACGGTACGATTTTATGGCCGTTTCCACTGTCAAAAGGTGCTTAAAAGCAAACCGTTTCAAAAAAGGGTAGCACAACAAAAAAGTACCAAAAGGCAGAGCTAGACGTGCAGCTGAACACTATTGGTTTACAGAGATACGTCTCCAGCACGTACACAAGAAAGAGAATCAAAACAAAGGAAGCGCCATTTGTAGACAAACAACCGAGACATTACACCGTAATACTATATACATATAATAACAAGCCATGGTCGACCCAAGCTTAAACAAACCTTGTCGTCGTCTTAATGAACAGCTACAAAGCCAAGAAGAAAGATTGTTTAGTTGTTTACAAGGTCGTCTAAAGCGGGAACAGTTTCACTTTCTCGAGAGAGCTCGCCACGCATCTATATCTATAATAACAAACTTCTTGAGCTTATATTAATAACATGGGCGTGATTATTAAAGCACTTCTGACATCCGATCCTTTCAGAAATGGACAAACACGAGAGTGAATTGCGAAAAAACAAAGGACAAAAAAAAAAGCCGGACAAAACAAGCTAATGATTGTTTCAGCAACCTAAAACATGAACAAACTGCCATGTTTAACTATTATCATTACCTTTTGAACTATTATGAACTCTGAATTACTTTCTAACAAAGGTTACATGTGCTGGTGAAGATTAAAGATACAGATGAGAGGTTTGCACTAACTGGGCTATAAGTTGCGTGTTGTTTTTGAACCCAAATAAGGATTAAATGTATGTTGTGTGTAGTGTTTCTGTAACTGGTAACATCGGAGACTGTAAGGGTCTGTATGTGTTTATATATGTTGCATTTATTTATTTATTTGATATAATTGCAGACGTTACAATAGGCTGTTTTGCACTACCATTGATCTGCAGTTATAATCAAATCATGTTCATAGAAAGGTTAGTAATGAACATTTATACACTAGTATTTGTGTGTATAAGGCATCTGTGTTGTGAGAAGTGCTTCTCATATGATATGTGAATGACCTGTTTACCATTTCCTCGAGCGAGAATGACGTCAACTGAAACTTTCTGTTGTACACCACACTCACCGTCGGTACCCTTTTGGCAGTGGAAACGCAAACCTGATGAAGGTGACCTGTACCGAACCGTACTATACTGTACCACTCAGTGGAAACGGGCCATACTGTAACTCATGAGATTATGGCTTTTCAGAAAGTCTCCAAATTATGGATCAGTCACTGTCTAAAATAGCATCAAGCCCAGCCTCTCATCAGTGGGCTTTACTGAAGAAGACAGACCAAGGCATCCGTTCACTCCACTGCACAGTCTAATGAGAAACAGCAAGCAACGTATAGCACCACCCTCATCCCTAAATAAGCATTGTTTAAGGGACTCTAAATGATGTGGTTGGTTGTGAATAATGCACTTGGTGGTAGGATGTTTTCATTGAATGCAGATGGTCGAGATTTAGCCATGAAGCCACAGAAAAGGAGCCCTGTTAAGTGTTATACAGTGGTCGCCCATAATGGTTAAAGCTGCTTTTTTATTTTTACACATGGAAGGGTTCAAATCAAGGTGTTATAATTAGTGGTCGGTCAGCTCTTATATCACAGTCTTCACTAGCTGTTAACTATCTTGTCTCTTTGAGGAGGAGTTGAACTTGTGCCCAGACAACTGCAGTGACTATTGTAATTATGCGTCAGATGGGACGCCGACTGGGGCTCGCTAATTTGGGGGAGTGTGTTAAATGCCTGTATGTGTATGTATGTGTGTGTGTGTGTGTGTGTGTGTGTGTGTGTGTCTGTTCTGCCTGGACACAGAGTGCTCTTTCAGGCTTAATGTCAGCGTTGGCTCAGGCTGCCTTTCCATACATCTCTCCAAACTGCCTCCAGACGCTACAACAACAAAGGAAATGTGGAGACAATGGAGGTTTTTATAGCATCCGGGGCTGTCAAGGCTCAAATGTACAGACATGTGAGAGTGTGTGATGTATAAAAGAGCTTATAAATCAGGACTTGTGGGGTCTCCAAATGTTAGTAGTGATATGTGAATTCACACTGATTGCACAGCGGTATAGAGGATCAAATGTGGATCGCAAGGAGATACTGCAATCTCTGCTCATACTGCTGAGCCGCTTCATCAGTCAGGAGATTGTTGAGGTGATGATTGTTGATGGCTCTGGGCCAAAAACTTGTCAGCTAACTGTATATACTGTACTGTAGGATGTATTTAAAAAAAAAGCTTCTCATATGGTTTATTTTTAAAGCTAGCAGCACCTATATGAAGATATGTGAGCTTCGGGAGAACAGTGGATGTTCAGCGCTCATGTACTCCTCCAAATTCAACAGTACCATTTCTCTGAAATATGCCACTGACTCTGAAGTGATGTATGTTTCTATAGTGTTTAAACATGAGATATAATTCATTTTGAGTGTATCTAAACAAGGTTATTATAGTTATTAAAACAAACGAAAAAGCGAAATTTAGAATTTAAAAAAAGCATTTTCGTTTACTGAAATAAAAATAAAAATAAAAAGTTTTTTGAAAAACTAAAACTAACTGAAACTGTATCGTGTACATACAAAACTAACTGAAACTAACTAAAATTATAGCCTTCGTTTTCGTCTTTGTAAATGTATTAAATACATGCTGTATGCCTTTTAGAAGTAAATCTATTTACTTCGCGCTGCAGCTGTTTGACCTGTGTGGCACCTCAGAGTCTGTAATCCCAGTCTGATCTCACGAGGAAACAAAAGTATTTTACGTTATGTCAGTGTAGTGGCTAATTCGTACAAATTTGTACAAGCTCAGTCGTACAAAAATGTACGATTTTAAAAAGGAGACGTTGCACCTAACCCCACCCCTAACCTCAACCGTCATTGGGTAATGAGCAAATCGTACTAATTTGTACAAATTAGATCACATACGAATTCATACGAATTAGCCACTAAATCAAAAAGTTACGAATTGCTGTTAGATTGTGTTGGTAATCCTGATGCTGTTGGCCAGATCGAGCCTGTTCTCCAGTCATCCACGCTGTTGCTCCGACTACAAAAATAACGGCTGTACATGACAGCAACACCGTGACAACATTAAATACGACCCAAGCGGACACTTAAAAGTAATAATCTAACACTTTTGTGCCTAATAATAGGTTTTATTTCTGTTTTAGTAATCGTGATTGCGAATTAATTGTTCTTTTTAACTGGATTTTCTAAGTGAACCGGTTAAACTAATTCACCAAATCGAACTGTATTATTTGAAACAATTCGCGTCTCCAGTAACGGTAAGCACTTATCCACAAATGACTTACTTTTTATCATGCCTGATACCCCCTCTGACTCGAAATAAATCAATATATACTGGGTTATTCAATTATTAGAACAGTATACTGAGATCAGTTTTAAGAAGCTGTGAACTGATAATGCTGCTCATGTGTGCTTCAGTGAACTGAACTAAAAACAGTACACAACAGCCTGCTGTGACTGAACTAAACTTGAGCAACTGCATCACGGGTAAACCGAGGCCTTAAATGAGAGGATGTGGCAAAACGTACGTTTATTTCAACAGAAAGTGAATCATGCTTCAGTTGGGTGGCAAAACTTAATTGTAAAAATCTTTTCAGATCATGTTAATGTTTTAACTGACTGAAATTATGATTGCTGACATATTTTTGATATGTTGAGTCCAAACTCGAGAAGATTGTCACATAAGATCCGGTTTGTGTTAACGATCCAAGCTTCCCATCACTACTGTGTATCTAACCTCAGAAGCAGCCTTGCACACATATTTTATTTAAGTCTGCTATCTTGTGGGCTGTTGTATTTGAATTAGAGGATGGATAAATGCTAGTGGTAGATAGCAGTGTTCTTGTGTCAAAACAAAAGTAGCCTATCTTTGGTTTTTATTATACAATATTTATTCTGATAATTTTGAATATTGCACCTAACAAATATCCTACAAAAACAAAAAACTAATACTGAAATTAATCAAAACTAAACTAAAACTAAGCAATTTCAAAATATAAAACTAATAAAAGCTAGTAAATTTACCTCTAAAAACTAACTGAATTTTAAAACAAAAAGTCAAAACGAAATAAGAACTAAAACTAATGAAAAAAAAATATTTTATAACAAAAAATTACAAATTATAACCTTGTATCTAAAATTATAACCTTGTATCTAAAACAAAGTCTTTGCTATTAGTAATCTATTATTTGTTCCAGAGCAAATACATTTGACTGAAGTCAACAAATTGCTGCCTTTAATATGAAATAATAATCAAATGTGATTGGCCTGAATAATGAATGCAAATGCAGGTAATTACAATACAGTAATTCAGCATTCATCATGTTTTCAGACCCTATACATTGGAATATAGTACTTGCATCTCTTCAAACCCTCTGAGACATACAGCCCAATCTCATGAAAAGGCTAATTCTAGGCTAATTCCTACAAAAATTATTTATATGAAAATGTATGATTTTTAAAAGGAGTCGAGCCTCCGATACCACACCTCCAAACATACCCCTCATTGGGGATGAGCAAATCGTTAGCCACTAAATCAAAAAGGTTGCTGTGAGATAGCATTGGGACGTAAGGCTTCAATAAGCTCTCTCCATCGCATGTGGTCTTTGGCAGCATGTTGTGCTTCTCCACACGAAATGTTAATCTTTTGAAGCTCTCGTCCCATAGCTCCACTCCAGGTGTTTTGGGGTCTCCCAGATTTTCTTTTGCCAGGTGGTCTCCATCTTAAAGCAACTCTTAAGATGCAGTCTTGCTCCATCCTTAACACATGTCCAAGCTGTTTTAAACTTTTAATGTGATGTCCTTGGTAATACTTTTACTGCTGGTTTTCTTGTACAGTTGTTGGTTGGATGTATTGTTGGGCCAAAAGATCTGGCAAATTGGCCTGAGGCATCTATTATGGAAGTCCTCATGTCTTTACTGACCACAAGCTAATCCTCTGAAACAGCAAAAGAACAGACTTGACATTGCTGTTGAACAGGGGAATCTTTGTTTTGAGGTTGTATTGCTTGACCTTGGGAAAATATATACCAAGTCTTTTCTAGTCTTGTTCTTGTGTCTATCATATGGATATACAGGGCTTGACATTAACTTTTTTGATCACCAGCCACTGTGGCTAGTAGTTTTCCAACATTACTAGCCACTCGCCATTTTCACTAGCCACAATTTTGTTGTTGGGAAAATATATTATATATATATATATGTGCATAAATTCGACTTTGGCATCCTAAAATTACTTGATTTGGACTTTGTGTTATGTCCACATGCCATTCATTTTTAGGGCTTTTCAGGGCTCAACACTAAGGATTTACCAATTTTTTCTCTGACCACACCAAAAATAAATAAATTATTATTTCTTAGCCAAAAATGTTTTAACAAAGTCAAAACATGAGAAATATAGCTGTATACATGCTTTTTTTATTCAACAAAATCTTTCTTAAAAAACAATTACATTTAAAAAATATTTTGCCATATCTAAAACTATATGCACATAGCCTAGTCTGTCCAGGCTAAAGGTCTCTCAGATCACTAGTTAACTACACATACATAGGGAGTTAATCTCCTATTAAAGCAATGCTATTTTAAAAATGTAAATTAAACTGGTAAAAAAAAACACCGTGTGTGATAATGGAAGGATGATCACGCGTGACGCGCACACAGGTAACGTTAGGCCCATAATCTGTTCTCTTCAAAGAATAGTCTCTTCAAACTGGCAACCGCTGCTGCTTACAAAAAGACATCTTTTAGAAACATCCGGAGCTTTTGGAAGCAGCAGGATTGTGAGTGCATAAGCATCACTCCAGTCTATTTCAAAGAGAACCGATCGCAGCAGTTGCGTTTCCAGTCACTGTTGCTTTGCGCCAGGAAACGGGAGCGCGCATGCTTTTTAAACAGTCGCACGCATTACATCACCTGTGCGCGCAAGTGATCATTCATCTGTTTTCTTTTGCTCGCGCGAACGCTATTTTTGTAGGTCATGCTGCTTCTCGATTCTAAGATGACATATGCACGCATATTGGGCCATCTTTATTGTCGAACCCTGCTTTTAAGAAAGCTATAATTTAAAAATTATCTTCAACCAGCCAAAGTGGCTAGTGAGAGTGGTTGTCTAACCCGCCACAGCTCAAATCTACCCGCATTTGGCGGGTTGGCGGGTGTTAATGTAAAGCCCTGTATATATATATATATATATATATATATATATTCAGTATTTCAGTTCTACCAGAAAGAATAAATATGACATTGAATTACATTTATTTGATGAGTATTGTTTGACAAAATGTAATATTTAACAAACCCTTTGGCAGAGGCCCCATCTGTGGCTTGAATCAAAAGTTTGTAGATCCAGCTACTGTATGACCGCAAAGGACGAAGGCAGAGGCGGAGCCTTCCCCACTGGGCAGGGCCAACCTGGTGGTGGTGGGGAGGATGCTGGGTGAACGTTTGTGATTGTATCTGCAGCCAAATAAATGAAATGAATAGACAGCTTATACATTCCTTGTGTATTATGGCTATTGGTTGAAACTGATTGTGATGAGTGACGTGACATTAGGTCTTCCTGGTAGAACTAGTGCTAAAAGCTACATTTCTGAAAACATGGAATGTTTTAAGTTGACCTATTGTCAAGTTATAACAATCTTATTTGAGATTTTAAAGACAAGTTTTAAGTGTTTTCTAAATAAAACCAAGAACTGATGATAACTATGAAGTTATGTCATAATTTTTTCCCCTAAAGCTGTGATGCCTAATAATTTAATAGTAAAAGTAAGTTAGTGGGGAAAATAGTTTGTAATTTAATTCTGTTATTTGTCATATTTGTTTGCTTGTTGTTGTGCTGTTGCAATTTTAATGAAATAAGAAAGGAAAAGAATGTGAGACTTCCTCAGTAGTCTACAAGTAATAAAAAAGAACTGTCTAATTTACTCAACCCCACATTATTCCAATCACATTAACTACATGTCGTCCAAATTCTTCTTTTGTCTTCACAGAAGAAACCAAAGCTTACAGCTTTGTAATGACATGAGGGTGAATAAATAATGTCAGAATTGGCATTTTGAGGTGAACTACCCCTTTAAGCTGTGTGTCAAATGCCTGTGACACACTCCTTTGTAGTGCGCCAAGCCAACTAATTCCCCTCAGCTGCTGACTTCTGCACAATGAGCCATTCGTGACACATCTTGTTACGTGTAAAGCAGAAGAGGGAAGGATAAGGAGTAAGAAGAAGTCCGGATGGTAAAAAGTGGAATTAAAAGAGGAGAAGGAGATAGAGACAGCGGAAGAGAGAAAGAGAGAGAGAGAGAGAGAGCGTATGAGACTGAGGGATATTTTTAGGACTCTGCTCTCTGACCACTTCAGTGGCTCGGGCTTCATGCCTGGAGCTTCTGGTTTCATTGTGCAACCCGGCATCCAAAGAGACGCCATGTAGCCAACCAGAGACAGGGCTCACTTTGTCTGTGTGCACCACAGTGAGGGTACCTAAAGACAACTTCAACCTCCACCACTGCTGCTCAATAAAAGGGAACAGCTGTATCGAGGCCACACTCCTAAAAATAACACTCCCAGTTTAATTAGGGGCCGTCAGGATCCTCTAGATCCTGCCAACAGGCCAGAGTTTGGAGGGGAATCAAGGTCAACCGAGTACAAGCTTTCATTTAATGTTCTCTTTGATACATCTGAATATGCTTGATGGGTTATTGTCGTAATAAAGGAAAAAAGCGTTGTTCGTTTAGTGCAGTTTTAAATGGATTATATTGCATTGACGGTAGTGCCACTGTATACGCATGAAATAGTTCCTGTGGGAATTAGAATTAATGGGCACGGGATAGTTTAACTCTGCCCTAACCACTGTTAATAAATAATGAGCAGCACATTACCTCTGTCTAATGATTCCATAGGCTTCTGATTAATATTGTAAAACTCTATATCCGCTGTGTGCTGGCATGAGTCCTGTGAGAACTGGAGCTCAAGTAAATGCTTGTAAAAGCAGCTGTGTTGAAGTGACATTAGGACCTGTGTTTAAAGGAAAGTCTGCCATACTTCTTACACCTTCCTGTTGCTGTTTTTTATATAGATTGTGTAAACTAGTTAATAAGTTAAACATTGACAAAGTGTTTTATACATTTAATGAAATATGAAAAGAAGAAATTGCTATTGTTTTTATGTTGTGCTTTTTTGTGTTGTAGTAATAGTCAAAAGTTATAACAGCAGTTATCAGACATATCAAACTAAATCAGAGTATATTCAATTAAACGTTTTATGTCAACATGAAGGTCAAAAAGTGACAAAATGTAGTTCATTTTTGAGTGAACAATCCCTCAGTGACAAAACAGATCTAACAGTAACGTTGCAGTCTATTGTTGTTCATTTGTGTAATGATTTGAATACTGTAAGAATGTAATCACTCAAGCTTGAATTTTAACCATGATTTTAACACTTGCTTTGATGTTTATCTTTCATTTGGCCAAGCATGCTGCTGTTTCCATTACATTTCAGTCTCTTATTTTCCATTACTTTATTAGGTAATGATTTCCCAGCTGTAGTGCACAAACTAATCACGCACTGTAAAACCTAACAGTGAAAATCACTAAATGAAAAAAGTTAGTTTAACTCATAATTTAAAAAAAGTTCCTTTGACTTAATGAAAAAGAGTTGTGGTGGCTCACACAGAACTAAAACCTAACGAGGGGCGACGCGGTGGCACAGTAGGTAGTGCTGTCACCTTACAGCAAGAAGGTCACTGGTTCGAGCCTCGGCTGGGTCAGTTGGCGTTTCTGTGTGGAGATAGCATGTTCTCTCTGCGTTCGCGTGGGTTTCCTTCGGGTGCTCCGGTTTCCCCCACAGTCAAAAGACATGCAGTATAGGTGAATTGGGTAAATTGTCCGTAGTGTAATGAGTGTGTAGGGATGTTTCCCAGAGATGGGTTGCAGCTGGAAGGGCTTCCGCTGCATAAAACATGTGCTGGATAAGTTGGCGGTTCCGCTGTGGGGACCCCAAATTAATAAAGGAACTAAGCCGAAAAGAAAATGAATGAATGAATGAAAGCCTAACGATTTATGAATTAATTAATTAATTATATATTTTTGTGTTTACTCTAATGCTAGAAGCAATACCGAGCCATTTGAGTATATATATATATACACAGTAGTTGTTTGGACTTAATTGTTCTATTAACTAAACTCATGACGATTTGATGACTGAACTTAAAATGTTTGATGATATCAACACACGTAACATATTTGTATATGAATCAATAAATGTATAAGCTTATAGTACTCAAACCATTTTGTTTCAAAACTTAAATGGTTGGCCGCAATTGGTTTTCTCAAACAGTCTGAGTTACTTACAGTGTGCATTGAAGCCTTGTATTTTACAGTTTGGTATGATTACATAATAAAAATGTACCTATAAGCATAAAAGAGATTTCCCAGTACTGGGTTGCAGCTGGAAGGGCATCCACTGTGTAAAACATAGTCTGGATAAGTTGGCGGTTCATTCCACTGTGGCGACCCCTCATTAATTAAGGGACTAAGTCAAATGAATAAATGTAGAATGAGGATAATGTGACAAAATGAGAAAACTGGACAAATTAAAGCACATTTGTGTTAAAGATAAATAGAGAAATAAGAGAGAAAGTTCACACAACAACATCAACTAAAACATTTACTGTACACACACACACAAAAAAAACTTTTTTGTTGGGCCTCAAAAACAATTTGTTTTTGAAAACTGGTTTAAACGCTGAAGTTGAAGAAAAACATTATTTGTTTTTCTTTAACAGTTGTTTCTTGTGCATGAAACATAAGCAAAAATGTATACAAAAAAAAAACATGCACGCATTCACACACATACTACCGCCAATTTAGTTTATTCAATTTACCTATACCGCATGTCTTTGGACTGTGGGGGAACCAGAGGAAACCCACTCAAACACAGGGAAAACATGCAAACTCCTCACAGAAATGCTAACTGAACCAGTTGGGTCTCGAACCAGCAACCTTCTTGTTTTGAGCCACCGTGTTGCCCCTATCCTCATTATATAATAATCTAATATTATCCTTCAAACACTAGATTATACTGAATGCAACCTTTTTTCATAGACATATAGGCTTCTCAAAGGAGTTGGAATCAATAGCCGCTGTCTCTGTGAGGGTAATAGTGTAATTATTGCTCTTTGGCTGTGTTGTATTGGGTCAATGGAAGCTCTCACTGCCCCCACCCTCTGTGTTGATCCTCTATTTTAAGCATGTCAACAGTTGGCATTGATAGGAAGCAATTATAAGGGTCAGAGGTGAGGTGATTAGCAGTAATTATGGGAAAAGGACCGAGTGAGTGCATGAACATGCTTCAACGAGGTCACTGGTGACCATTTAATGTGACAGTGGCATGGCTGAATAGCTGATTCAAAATGCATTTGCACTTTGCTTTTTAAAAATGTATAAGTGTAAATGCAACATTATTTGCATTTTTCATTTAAATATCCTCAACTCAGGCCTGTAGCCAGCCAGGTGAAAGGGATGGTTCTTTTATTCTCAAAAAGTGGACCTTTTTGAGGTTATAGGCCTCATTTAGGCTATGAGATTGAAATACTGCATTTTAGTGACATTTTAAGCACTATTTTAGCTGAAATATATTGTCGGATGGTCATTATAACCAAAAAAGGACATTTGAAAATTCATGGATAGCAACAACAGCCAAAATAATATTCAAATAAATTTTAACATGGGTTGCTTTTGGTGCATAATACCTTTTTATTGGTCATTTTTGCTTCAAGAATAAGGTCCAAGATTTAGATTAAAGTTACTTGTAAAATATTTTCTCTATTTAAAAACAATACAGTAGCGGAAGATGACTTCACTTACGTCAGATTTTATGTTTTCTTGCACAGCTGGATGTTGAAAAATAATTGTGTGCGTTGGCCAAACTGATTAGCTGAAGCCACAGCAAAGCAACAGCCAACAGAGGATTCCACTTAGCCTTAAAACCTTTTTTGATGGGTTATTTTCACTATTTATGATGGCATAGCAGTCAAAATAGAACATATGAGCTCATGTGGGCCAAATTCTGGACCTTTGTCATTGAGGGGTGGGTCTTTTAAACCACCTGAACCCCCCCTGGCTACAGGCTTCAGCCATAACAAGTGGTTTTGAGCAGCGTCGTGTTTTGGAGCATGAAAATGAAACACTGATGTCTCTGTAATATCAAATATAACTCTTGGACATACAGTTAGGTCCATAAATATTTTCACATCTACATAATTCTAACATTTTTGGCTTAGAAGCCAATTGTTCAATTACTTTTGGACCCTTAACAAGTGGGAGACACATATGCAAACTGTTGTAATTCCTACAGCGTTCACCTGATTTGGATGTAAATACCCTCAAATTAAAGCCGACAGTCTGCAGTTAAAGCACATCTTGTTCATTTCATTTCAAATCCATTGTGTTGGTGTATAGAGCCAAAACTGTTAGCATTGTGTCGATGTTCAAATATTTATGGACCTAACTGTATATTTAAGAGTATATGCTTGAAGTACCCAGTGAAAAAACAAGTGTTTTGTTGATCATGATAAGTACCCATTTTTACCATTGTAAACACAACTACTTCTTTTCTTGATTGAGAGGATTTGTCATTATCATGTCTTAATTTGTAGTCAGACCTTTAAAACTACATTAGACACACATCCCATGGAAATCTAGTAGGATTCATCCAATCAGATGATGTTTTTAAAAGAGTTTTTAGTGCCATTACACAGATGTTCAGCTAGTGGTCAGCTAACTTTTGTAGATCAGGCTCTAGCTGGACTTTACCCAGTGCTAACAGGCTTTCACAGAGGCAACCAAGCATGCATGTGATCATTTTTGTCCCCTGATCCTTTTAACTTTTTAGAGAAGAACTTTTAATGATTGGCTGGTGTTAATAAAGCTCTTGACTGAAAGTTCTGTGCTTGGTTTGAGGCTTTGTTACTTTGCTTTGATCAGTCATCAGTAATGGCTTTGAATAAAGCATGTTACCATGCAAAATTACTAAGTTATTGTTACTACTATTTACTACAGAATGATAACTATAATTTAAATTAATAATGGCAAATAAATTAACTAGTGCTGGGCAAAGAATTGTGACTAACCGCATCCAAAGTAAAAATATTTTTGTGTGCTGTGTATATTTATTTTGTATTGCATGCATATATTTGAGAACATTCATTCATTCAGTCATTCATTTTTTTTTTCAGTCTAGTCCCTTTATTAATCTGGGGTCGCCACACTGGAATAAACTGCCAACTTATCCAGCATATGTTTTACGCAGCGGATGCCCTTTCAGCTGCAACCCATCACTGGGAAACACTTATACACTCCTATTCACACACATACACTACGGACAAATTAGCTTACCCAATTCACCTATACCACATGTTTTTGTACTTGTGGGGGAAACCAGAGCACCCAGAGGAAACCCACACGAAGATGAGGAGAACATGCAATCTTTACACAGAAATGCCAACTGACCCTGCCAAGATCGAAACAGCGACCTTCTTGCTGTGAGGCGATCGTGATGCCCCATTTGAGAACATTTTTATTTATATCTAAATATATATGTATGGGATACAAATGATATATAAATTTAAATATCTACAAAGCTTCATATAATTTTGTTTTTATGTGTGTACTTGTATCACATATACGTACATAATAAATATATAAAATACACACAAATATGTAAAAAAAAACTTTTGTTTTAGATGCAATTAATCATGATTGGTCTTTCCCCAGCACTAAAATCAACATATCACAGGTCATTTTGTTCAGCATCATGTTGTGAAAATGTTGATATTGCTACAATAACAGACCAGCATATAAAAATGTTGGACATATTGTAAAGAATATATACCATACTGTGGCTACACATACTTTCGAAAACCCATTTTCAGTCTATCATGATACACACTAATTGTCTCAGTTGTAACCACACAATCTTACGGCAATTCGTAACTTTTTGATTTAGTGGCTAATTCGTATGAATTCGTACGATCTGATTCATACAATTTAGTATGATTTGCTCATCGTCCAATGATGGTTGGGTTTAGGGGTGGGGTTGGGTGCCACGCCTGCTTTTAAAAATCTTACATTTTTGTACGATTCAACTCGTACAAATTCTTTCGCATTAGCCACTAAACTGACAAAACATAAAATATTTACGTTTCCTTGTGAGCTCAGGCTGGTTGTATACAACCACTTTCTTCCACATGTAGTGTTTGACATTATTACAGCTACATTTGGTATCGTCAGCATAAACTAATTCCATGTTTCATATTTATAATCTCAGAGAGGTAGCATGAACAATGTGAAAAACGGTCCAAGGACTGCGCCTTGAGGAACAACATCGTAAATTTGTAATCAGAATGATATTTCCTAATGTACTGCTACACATTGAGAATGGTTAAAGATGTGCAGTGGTGGAAAGAGTACTGAAAAATCTTACTCAAGTAGAAGTACCATTAAAAGTAAAAGTATCTGTTGTAAATATTACTCAAAGTAGGGGTGAAAAGTAGCCCTTCCGAAAGTACTAGTATTGAGTATTACACTAAAAGTCTGATATGTTTACATGCTATTTTGTTTTTGTGTGTGTGTGTGTGTGTGTGTGTGTGTGTGTGTGTGCGTGCGTGTGTGAGAAAACGTAATATTCTATAGTGCATTTAGTTATTGTTTAAGGCCATTTCAGTCCTCATCCAGTAAACATCCTTCATCTTCTTATCAGTGACGTGCAGTCTAAACCAGCCTGATCTCACGAGGAAACGTA
The DNA here is from genome assembly GCA_903798205.1 of Danio tinwini. Lineage (NCBI taxonomy): Eukaryota > Metazoa > Chordata > Actinopteri > Cypriniformes > Danionidae > Danio > Danio tinwini. The sequence goes on along the minus strand of CAIGQZ010001336.1, from coordinate 19,480,025 downwards.
AGTATTTTACGTTTTGTCAGTTTAGTGGCAAATTCATATGAATTCGTACAAGTTGAGTCGTGCGAAAATGTACGATTTTAAAAAGGAGGCGTGTCCCCCAACCCCACCCCTAAACCCAACCGTCATTGGGTGATGAGCAAATCGTAGTAAATTGTACGAATTAGATCATACGAATTCATACAAACTAGCCACTAAATCAAAACATTACGAATTGCCGTGAGATTGCGTTGGTCTAAACGTAATATTTTTTGGGTCATTGTGCATGATTTTGAACATCTTCTTAGACATGTTTAATGCTTCCAAATGGTCTGCTGCATTTATAAAGTATCCATGTCTTGGGGTTGTTCTGTATGATGCAATTTAGTTTCTATGTGCGATGTGATTGGACAGGAATCCCAGAGCTGATTTTTCTACTCAGCCAATCCCCATAGACAAGAAAAAATAAAGTAGTAACTGCAGATTGTAGAAAAATAGTGGAGTAAAGGTACTAATTCAGCACCACGAATGTACTCAAGTGAAAGTGAGAGTACACATTTTTAACTACTTAACAATTTCTGAGAAAAAAACTACTCAAAGTAATTTGAGTATTTGTAATTTGGTACTTCACACCACTGAAGATGTGCAAAGGCAATCCCAGTAATGGCAGCATCATTTTCAAAAGAATGCTGTTTTTGATAGTATCAACTGCTGCAGTGAAGTCCAGTAGTATCAAACACAACATTGAGCCATTGTGTTACCGAGTGTAAACAAACAGACAGAAAAAGAACAGCAAATGACTGAAGATGATTTCCATAGTGTCTGTTTTTCTACTATGAATGCCAATAGTGACCAATGTTGGGGATAACGCAAGTAACACAAGTTACGTAATAATATTACTTTTCTAAGTAACGAGTAAAGTAACACATTACTTTTGAAAATTAAGTAATAATATTTGAGTTACTTTTTAAAAAAAAGGTAATGCGAGTTACTTTTTAGTTTACTTAATTTGCTTTAAATAAATTGCTGAATTAAAATGATCGTAGTCATGTTGAATCCCGCACACAATGAGAGAATGTAGGAACAGACAGAAATGAAGATGGCAGAGCCTTACATTTCTGTGATGAAAATATTCTCATTGAAGAAAAGGAAACAAGGATTATCTGAATGGACAGTGATTTTACTTTTTAACAAGACAAAGTACAAAAGTAGCAAACGCATTGCTTTAAACTTTACTTAATCTGAATATATGACATGTATAGCTCTGGGGTCAAGAAGTTCTTAGAAGATAACATAATTTTTTGTGTTTTTTTTAAGGTAAATGAAGGTTATACAGTGTGTTGTTAAATGCAGAGCTCCTCTATAAAAAGAAAAAGAAAAAAAAAACCTGAAAGAGATCAAGCCTCAGACAGCTCAGAAAAAGTAATGCAAAAGTAACTCGAAAGTAATGTAACACATTACTTATCATAAAAAGTAACTAAGTAACTCAACTAGTTGCTTTTTTCTTGGGAGTAACTCAATATTGTAATGCTTTACTTTCTAAAGTAACTTTCCCCAACACTGATGGTAAACAGCTTTTCTTCAAAATATATTTAGTGTTCAACGGAATAAAGAAACTCATAGCAGTTTGGACTTGAGAGATTACTTGAGGGTGAGTAAATAATGAATGCATTTAAATTTTTGTTTGAACTATCCCATTAAGAATGAATATCTAAAACTTAATTTTTGTAGTAAGAATTTGAATGCTGTATATTTTTGTGTGATTTCTTCAATCTGTCAAAAGAGTGTTGATGTCTCTCGCACTTTAATTTTTAGCATAGCCACATGAACGTTCCTCTACCTCAGTGAGAGATGGTATTTTTCGGAGGTGCTCTCAAATATTGGAGGTCCTGTTTGTGATGCGTGAATATGTATAATGAGTGGGGCTGTTGACAGAGTGAAACTCCTCTCAGGACTTCCTCATAAATCAACAAGGTGCGCTGACCAGAAATCTCCATGGATATTTCTGCTTCCAAGAACTGAGCAACACATTTATTTCCAATCATTTCCCAGGCCTGACGCTTCAGAGAAAGAGACTCTTTTAACTTTCCTGTGTGAAGTGCTTTAAATATTGGCCCATCTAACGTACTGTACCAGATTCAGCAATGCTAACAAATATGTACACTGTGTACATGAGCTCAAATGCGTAACACAGCTCAGATCCACAGTCTTGCATGCTCATACCTCTGCTTCGCATAAACAGCACACACACACTGAAGGCGGCAGCACATTCCTGCTCTCACATGGATGCAGTATGTGTTCCCCGCTTTCTCAGAAGGAGGCTCCTCTCTCTGCTTGCTGTAAATCATATTTGTAACCTTGGACCACACAGCAGCGCAGTGAGCTCAGCCCAGGCTACAGGCGCAGAGGATGGGACATTCAATGGAGAGATGCTAAACAGAGCAGGAAGTGCACTTAATAGAGATGCTGCCAAATTGCCAAAGGAAATAAGTGCCCTCTATTGTGGCTAGCTCTGGAAATTCCTATACATACTGTGATAAAATTATGCACTGATGCATTACAGAATTATGAGTCATGTTGCCTCTCTTTGTTTCTCTCTATTTCTTTCTTTTCTATAGGATTAAGTCTTGGTACTTGTATATGTCTTGAAGATGTTTGTTCTTGTTGGGTTTTTGCCCAAATCGGTGTTGATTACAGTTCCACTGATGAAAGATAAGCAAGGAGATTAAATTTTTTCTGGTAAAGTATTTTTATAACAGATTCTCATCCATTTGACCATTTCTGAAAATATGTATCTAAATTAGTGCTTTGGTGTTTGCTGCTGCGTAGATGTTGATATTGACATATTGGCCCATATTAATAGATGTTTTGGTCAATCAGATCACAAGTAGACAGGGGAGACATAGCATTGATTTAATCTAGTGAAAATACAATTTGCATTAATTCACAAAGAGAGATTGTAAAAGGATACAGAAAGCAGCCTATGTTTCTTCTCTGATTGCTGAACCTTGTGCTTTATTTTAGAATCAAGGCTGGTAAGAAAACATTATGCTTTTAAGAATATTTTTGCATTCAAACCAAACCTATATGTTTTATGACATGATATGAACATATGTTGACATGTTTTAATGTTTAAGAGTTAGTTCAAGTCAAGAGTAGATGCTCCTTTGCATCTATTCAAATGCATTTGACCACATATACATTACTATACATTTTAGAGCTTATGATTCCTCAATATTTAGTAAATAAACGTGCATCTCATTTTTTGGTCTCTGCCGTTGTCCTATTTAATTGTTACAAACTCTTTTAGTTCCTTTAAGTGCTGGCTTTTACAAGAGAGATCCACCAAGAAACATTTTATAAGTTTACAGATCCTACAGTAACTCATTCATTCATTCATTTTCTTTTCGACTTAGTCCCTTTGTTCATTAGGGGTCGCCTCAGTGGAATGAACCGCCAACTTATCCAACATATGTTTTACACAGCGGATGCCCTTCCAGCTGCAACCTATCTATGGGAAACACCCATACACTCTCATTCACACATACACTACGGACAATTTAGCTTACCCAATTCGCCTATATTGCATGTCTTCGGACTGTGGGGGAAACCGGAGAACCTTGAGGAAACCCACACGAACAAGGGGAGAACATGCAAACTCCACATAGAAATGTCAACTGACCCAGCCGGGACTCGAACCAGTTACATTCTTGCTGTGATGCGACAGCGTTACCCACTGCGCCACCGTGCCATCCTTACAGTAACTCTTTTTTTGGAATTTGAGTTCCTCTAAAATGAATCCACAACCTCAGTATTGAGGAAAAAGTGCTTGAAGGATCCCAATTACTGTAAAAGGGTCCTGCGAGTACTGCAAAGATGGTCAGTCCCAGCTGGCACAGGTGGTCAACATGAGGTCAGATTGACTTTGTACCTCAACATCATGGGGACGTTGCATTTTGTTTGGAATTAAAAATCTGGTTGACATCAGAATCCAACGTCAGGTCAACGTCAACGTCCAACCTAAAATCAACCAAATATCAGCGTCATATGATGTTACAGCTTGACGTTGTGTGAACGTTATCACTATGATGTCTATCTGATGTTATCTTGGTTGCCATACCTGACGAATAAATGTCAGTATTTGACGTCAATATGACGTTTAAGATGTTGGCTCGACGTTGAGGATTTTGGTCACTTTCCAAGACAACCTAAGATCAACCAAATATCAACGGAGCTTAGACATCAAAATAATGTTGTTCTTTGACGCTGGCTAGACATTGAATTTTGGTCACCCGACATCACAACCCAAATCTAACCTAATATTAATGTCTTATGACGTTGTGTACCTGCTGGGGTGGTTCCTCCAGAAACCCCTTTATGAGAGAAAGAGCTTTGAGGCACTTAAAATACATTTTGAAGTTCCTTGAGTATTCAACAGGGTATTTGAGCACCTTTACTTTTTACAGTTTTTAAGTTAATATTGTTCTGTGTTGTCTTGTATTGTTTTGTTTATTAGTTTTTAATGTAAATGTTCAAAAAAATGTCTCAAATTATATTTTATTTCTTTAAATTTTACTTTTTTATCCCCAGGAGGAAATGTTTTCAACCTTCAATAAGTGGATAGTGAACCCTGATTCTTAAAGAAATAGTTCACTGAAAAAATGAACTTTTACTCGCCCTCAGTTGGTTTCAAACCTTAATGAGTTTCTTTATTTTTAGTTTTGGGTGAGCTATTCCTATAATAACTTTATATACTATACAGTGTAAACAAAGCTATACAGTATAAACTAAATCATTCATAAATCTTCTCATAATCTAATCTAAATTTAATCTAATCTAATTTTGATGAACTGTCCCTTTAATAAAAAAAATCACAGCATTTTGGTTCTGTGTAGGTGAGTTTTGCAACTCATTGTCGAACTGCTCTCCATTTCATTCTTGACTTTTAATGTAGGTCAGTCATTTAAAGTCAGTTGGCCATTTACAAACTCAAAGCTGCATGATAATGGAAGGGAATGTCACACCTATTGACAGCCTCGCCACCTACTCAGTTTTCGTTTGTCACATTCCTTATTTAGAAATAGAGGAATGATCGATTAAATGAGTGCCTACACATTTTTCACAGACTACGTGCTATGTTATTGCAACACCTTTTAGGCAGCAGATAATGAAGCTTATCAAAACAAAAACTGGAAAGAATGTTAAAAATCTACATGAACAACAATCTTTGTGTGCCAGAAAAAAAATGGACCACATTACATTTGCTGGGTCATGTTTAATATGTCTTAGTTCTTCAGTGTGAACTGAGGGTGAGAAAGAGCTTATTAGTCATTGCCAAAGGCTGATTTCAGTGCCAACCTAAAAGAAATAAAAAACTGTTGGTGTTCTTGCTGGCAGAGAAGAGTTACTTGGTCCATTAACTGTTGAGTTAAGATGGTTAACATTTACCTGCTCTAGACACAGTTTTGTGTTTTTAAGTCAGCTAAAGGCTGAAGAACAGTAGTTTCATATTGGGGAAATTTTGAATTAAATATTATGTATAATATTGAATTAAATAAAATTTAAATAAATAAAATTTTTAAATTATTTTTTTATAAAATTTAATAAAAAATAATAAAATAAACTTAATAAATTAAATTAAATTAAATTACAATTTTTATTTAAAAAATTATTAAATAAAATAAAATAAAATAATTTTTTTAATAAAATAAAAAAATAAAATAAAATTTTCACATTTATTAAATAAAATAAAATAAAAACAAAATATTTATAAAATTAAAAAAATATAAAAAATACAATTAAATTAGATTAAATAAAAAATATAAAATAAAAGAAATTAATAAATGAAATAAAAAATAAAATAAAAAAATAACATTAATGAAATATTTTTTTAATAAAATAAATAAAATTTGATTTAAAAAGAAATAAAAAATAAAAAATATAATACTAAATAAAATGAAATAAAACGAATTAACAAAAAATTATTATTAAATTAAAATAAACTGAATAAAAAAATTCAAATAAAATAAAACAAAATTAAATAACATTAAATTAAAAATAAAATAAAAAGTAATTTAATTAAAAAAATGAAATAATATAAAAATAAAATAAATAAAATAAAAAAATAAAATAATATAAAAATAAAATAAATTAAATTAAATTAAAATAAATAGATTTTAAATTTTTTTAAACAAAATAAATTTTTAAATTAAATTAAATAAAAAAAATTACATAAAATTTAATAAAAAATTTATTAAAGTAACAAATAAAACTATATAAAAATAAATTATATCAAATCGAATTAAAAATAAAATAGCAAATATAATTTTATACATTTTAAGCAGCTTTTATGAATAAATTCAAAATATAATTGTAAGTAAAAAATGATAATTAATGTATGTTTATTATACATAATATTTCATTTTTAATAAAATTTTATTTTACCTAATATAATAATTGTTTTAATGGGACACAAACTAAACTACTTTAATTAAAACATACAAATTGCAAATATATTATATTAAAAGTTGATTAAATATACATTATTCTTTTACTTGTATTTCAATAATAATTTTAGATTTTTGTGTTTGAAACTGCTTGAGTCCTGCAGTTTACTATACTGTTTGTGGAAGCTTAAATGTCACTGACTACAAAGATACTTTTCTCCATTGTGCCATCAAACGGATCAGCTGTCTGAACCCTCGTACAGTTGTTTTACAGTTTAATGAAACTCCACCAAGAGCAGCGCAGCTATTTAATACCCATAATGGCAGCAGGCATTAGGTGTGGGCACTGAGTGAGTACTGCTGAGTGGGCAATCCGATAGCTTTATCTGCACCTCTTTAATTAAACAGAGTGAAGCTTTTTTTTTTTTTGTCTGGCCAGAACATGGTTGTGTCACTGTCACAGTCAGTTCACCAAGCTTACATTTGCCATATGCCACACACATGCGATAATGTGCATGTTTCCATAAATACAGCTTACACATATACAGCTGAATGTGATTTTAAGATTATATAGAGCATAAGGATTTATAAATACCTTTTGCACAAACCCTACCGCCATAATCCCTGCTGACTAGACAGTTCCAGTAAACTCCAGATGAACCTATACATTTTTAATTTCACACTCCTGACTTATTTATCGCCCAGACGTCCTATGAAAAACATTTTTTTGAAGCTGTAATGTTGTAGCGTCTGCAGATTCGCAGCACGAGACAAAACATTTCTTGTTTGTCTTTGTTTTGAGCAGGAACTTGAAAAGAAGCAACAGAAAATGACCTTTATTTACACTTACTCTAACAAGCTGTTGAATGTTTGATTCTGATTGCATTCTAAGTTGTGCAGTTATTTTCAGCTAAACAACCTAAATTTTCAGGCAGGTCTTATTCCATCACATTTTTATATCCCTACACCCAATGACTTCAGTTTTCAACATTCATTAAATTAGAAACCAAATTTAAAAAAAAAATGTGTTCTACACAAAGGAGCTCTTTGTAGACAAATCCTGACAACTGTCATGAAATGCAATATCTGTCTTTAGGTGTGGTGATCATAGTGTAAAGGAAATAATTGACTCCAGTCTATTAAATGATTAGAAAATAACACACATCATCCCAGGTCTACATTATTTTTTAGTAA
>CAIGQZ010001336.1:19447061-19472009 GCA_903798205.1 Danio tinwini | reverse complement strand
ACACACACACACACACACACACACACACACACACACACACACACACACACACACACACACAAACTCATTGGATGAATTTACTTGAGGGCAGGATTTCCATCAAATAAATTTGTTTAGCACCAACTGAAAAAAACTATTTACACAGTTAAATGCAATTGAGTTGGTCCAACATGATTTTATCAAATAAAAGTTTAAATACATTCGTATTTTTATTTAACTTTAACTCAAAGGTCTGATGATATCATGTATGTCTATTATGTGTCGTACATTTCAAAGTCTCTTAGTTTTATTTTAAGTTATCCTAGATAAACTAAAAGAGCCATTTAGAAGCATATTTCATGAGTTACATAAAAAGTATACACTAAATTACACTAAATTGTTGCAAACAAGTTATGTTGAATTTAAACATTCATATATTCATTCATTCATTTTCTTTTAGGCTTAGTCCTTTTATTAATCCGGGGTTGCCACAGCGGAATGAACCGCCAACTTATCCAGCACATGTTTAACGCAGCGAATGCCCTTTCAGCTGCAACCCATCTCTGGGAAACATCCATTCACACTCATACACTACGGACAATTTAGCCTACCCAATTCACCTATACAGCATGTCTTTGGACTGTGGGGGAAACCGGAGCACCCGGAGGAAACCCACATGAACGCACGGAGAACATGCAAACTCCACACAGAAACGCCAACTGACCCAGCCGTGGTTTGAACCAGCGACCTTCTTGCTGTGAGGCGACAGCACTACCTACTGCGCCACTGCGTCGCCTGAATTTAAAAACACAAGTAAAATTTAGTAATGTTCAACTTAATATGTGTTTAAATTCAGCCCAAATCAATTGTTTACAACCACTTAACTTAAAAAAATGAGTAGATTCAAGGTTAAATAATTTTTTTACGGTAGAGTTGTTTGAGACTGATTTCAGAACTAATTTAAGGACACTTATTGCTCACTGAGCAAAGCAACAAACTGCATTATTAATTAAGCTGCCAACACCCAAAGCATCGGTGCTTCTGCAAGTTGGTAATCTCAAAACTCAAAGCAATGCATGAAAATATTCTAAATCTTGAAACTAAAGTGAAGATTAAACTCGAAGAGTCTTTCTATTAACTTTAAACACCTAAGATTACTTTTATTGTCAACATTTTGCTCTCTTAATTCAATCCCACGCAAAGCATGCTGGGAACTACAAATCCCCTAATCAGGCAGTTGGGCCAACACAAATCCTTCATGTCGTCTCAACACAAAATGCTCACAAAACTGCTAACTTAGTGGTTTACAAATTTAAGTGGACTGAACATAAAACTAATAAATTAGCCAAAAAAATTACAAGAATTATGTTGTTTCAGCTCATTTTACATAAGTCGTTTGAACAAGGAGCAGTAATCTTTTTAGCACAGGAGCCAAAAACACTCATTTTAGAAGAAAACTGCAGATTCAGATTGCATTTAGGGGCTCTTCACATACATCTAAATGATTTTAACTGAATATAAATATAACTTCCTATCCTGTCATCAATTATTCCTCACAGCAAATGACCACTAAAAACAAAGTTGAGATCACAAACAGGGTTTCTAAAAAAAATAAAGCAGGTATAGTGATTCACATTCATTCCCTGGTGTATATCTAGCTCAGTGCATTAATTCTATGACCTCTATTTTCCAGTAAACCGGTGGTTTGGCATTACCTGCACTCTTTGGTTATAGAGCACCCTGTGGTCACACGGGAGGAGGGCTAATTCACTCTTAACTAAATGAAATTTACTATGCTCGCAGCCATTGTGCCCCTGCAGCGGTCATGCTATGCCACTGACAATGTCAGTGTACATTACACCTGATGTGGGGTGGCCGTCTTTTTATATAGAGCAATTACTGAAGACACCTACTGCTGTCATAACCATTATAAAGGGACACGTCAACCAACTGCCAGGTTGTTCGTGTTCCCTACTTTTGTGAAATTGACGAGAATCTTGTGTTTGACTCTTGTGTGGTAGAAAAGTTGTTTTTCAGAGTCATTATTCAGGTTCACACAATACAAATTCAAACACAATATGAGCACATATGATAGCCGTAGAGCCCCAGTGAAAGCACTGTTGACCAACTCATAATGAATGCTGCTTTCAGAGCTGAACCTGCTAACAATTATGGATTGAATGACTGGAGGGGGGTCTTCATGACGGCTGACCACAAGAGGATAAAGAATCAAACATGTGGCGCACAGTAGTCGGAGCTTTGGAAAACCGAGAGTTCACAAGAGGCCAGTGTGCTCACAAAACTTCTTTGTTGACACAGAAGTTGTGTGTCCATCAGAAGTGGCTAAGCGAAGGTGATTTATTCAAAGCATTGCAATTTGCAAATAAAACTGTTTCCTTTATATGTGTTAAGAGAAGAAAATGTTTTCTTCCTGGGAAACTTGGAACAAATTGCCAATAATAAAAATGAAAATTGCTGCAAGATTGTGCCTCAGAGCAAGCAGAAAAGACACATAATAATGCCAGAAATTTGGGAATACAATTTTGGCAGGCAGTTTACATTTTTGCACAATCTTTGGCTCATGCAATTTACAACATCTACTACAACATTTGAGACTGTGCGTTGAGTTTAGTCAGAGGACTAGATAGTATATCCAATCACTTGTTCCAGATCTACTTTCAGCTTGTGCCAATGCAGAGAACAACGTCCGTCGATTTACTAAAGATTAAAGTAAAATATCAGCAATGAAAAGGAATGCAAATGACCTTATTGCATGTGAATTTGTAAGAGATTCCCATTCACTGAATCATTTTAAGCAACTCATCATTACCAGCTCTGCCAAAAAGAAAATGAATGAATAAATAATTTACACGTTGTCATTGGAAAACTTGCAAAACTATCCTCTGCCATATGCACTTTAAGATTCTGCTCTTACTCACTTTCCTGCTTAGTGCCTGATTTATCAAGGGTCACCACAAAGAAATGAACCGCCAATTTCTCTTGCATATGTTTTTATGTGGTAAATGCCCTTCCAGCCGCAACCCAGCACTAAAAGCAAACTAACTCATGAATCCCTAATTCTGGGAAACACCCATACACTCTCTCACTCACACACACATACACACACACACTCACTCATACACTACGGCCAGTTTAGTTTACCAAATTCACCTATATCGCATGTCTTTGGGCAGTGGAGGAAACCAGAAGAAACCCATGTGAACATGGAGACATGCAAACCTTACACAGAAATGTCCAGCCGGGACTTGAACCAGCGACCTTTTTGCTGTGAGGTTATATTGCTAACCGCTTAGCCACCATGATTGCGATCTTATTTAATTAAATAGAGAAAAATATTTGAATGATTTCCTCCCAAATGTCTAGTTGTCGGTCATATACATTTAACTTTAAAATAAACATACAAATAATGGTCAAAAGTGATGTGTGGGGCAGCATTACTGCTTTACTTACTGTAAATGAAGCATACACTGACTACAATATAGTTCATTATTAATATTTCATCGGTTCTGCATTGTACAGTATGTTTAACATGGAGCACAAACAACAGTTTACTGCCATAAACACAATTGTGCAACATGCTTGTAAAATTACCATTTAAATAAGTAGTAAAGATATCAGTTTGTATAAGCCAGACATCAGTTTATAGGCCACTACTGTACCTATAGTGGTTTTAATATGATTGATTGGTCAGTGGTATGCAACATCTGTGCTGTAATGCATGCATGCAGTTCAAGTAACTAAAGACAACCCGAGTGCCTCAAGGGCTCTTTATTGTTCTGCCCCATTGTTTACTGCACAGCATGGTTGTAAATATCTTTGACAAGTATCGTATTGCTGCTCGACTCCTTATCTTGAAGGAACATAGTTTAGATGAATGTTCAAAGAGCGCCATGCGTGGGCATGTGCTGATATGCTTATATACTTTACAGTATATGTTGTTTTATTTTCTTCCCATATCACTTTTGACACGACTCTCCTTATTTTGTCCCGTAAAAGTATTCCTGAAGAAAAATGCACAAAAATGTCTATTTCCCGCTCTCTGCACCTTTAAAGAAAACGTGAGCTGGATGCAGATGTGCAGGTTTAATAGAAATACATACAAGTGTGACATAAATGTGATTTCACAGCACAGTTGAGTAAACCTGTCTGGTAATCTGTACTTGACAACACAGAAGATAACGATATTAGACAGCAGTGGCAGAGAGCATGCAGGAAACAGCCGTGACAGCTGCGCTTTGTTCTTTGTGTACCCAAAATGCCGACCCTTTCTTATCTTAAAGATATATGAGTGATTTCCTGCTTTCTCTTGGCACACATTCACAGTCTGTTATGCGCCTGGCACTGCTACAACTTTTTCCGAGGAAGGAAATGCCATATATGGTCTGGCAGATCTGCCGCGCTCTGATGTACAGTAGTACAAAGTATGCCCATGCCCTTTACAGCTTTTACAGTTGGCCTATTAGCATATGAATGAACTAGTTCAAGGGCATTTTACAGTGCTGCCAAAACAATTCAATGTTATCTGCAAACAAATGCTAGACCCAACATTAACTTCACTAACTCTTTTTTGTTTTTAATGTATTGTTCTGTGTGTGTAAAGGTGTTATTAAGGTTTTATAAAGGTTCTAAAATATTTAAAAAATCTAAGCATTTTGAAAAAGAAAGCACAGTTTTTCCACTATAAAGAACTTTCTGTACATTGAATGTTAGAGGTTTTCCGTGAAACCAATAATGCTAAACAAAAATCCTTTATTTTTTAGTGTTGAGCCCTATTTTGTTGCTTTAGATTAGTAGCTCAGAACTAAAACTCATAAAAACCTCTTTTTTTCATTTATGAATTTATTTTATTCTAAAGAGACAATGCAGAAACATTTTTTAAATTAATAATATTTTTCTTTTTCTTTCTTCATTTCCTGCTATGTATCGTGACATATCAAGTCTTAAAGGTGCAGTGTGTAAGTTTGACACCTAGTGGTTGAACTAGGTATGCATTCCTAGATCAAAACATATGCAAGTGCAGGTTGCCAAATTGAGGACCAGCAGGAGTGAGCCATCAATCCTGATTCAAGGCTCATTTAAATTGTTTTAGAAGGAATATTTTTCATATTGAAAAGAGGTTTTTGTCCTACTTAATACCTGGAATTGATATATTAGAAACGGCTTCTATTTCTTGCAGCTGAACAACAGAAAACTGATAATGATCACCTCAGGTACACCTCATATGAGTGTGAGTTTGAATGCCGGTTTACATTATATGTATTGCCATACTACTAAAAGCAGCAGTTCACCTCAGATCTTGAAAATAAAGTAAACCATCTGATATTGAAGTTTAGAACTGTGAAATAATGCAAACCAACACATATCAGTGATTCAGCATGTACATGTAATAATGTTAAATAGCTTTAATGTGTATTAATTAGATTATAAACCTTACCATTTTGTGAGTGAGTGCAGATCTGCCACGCTCTGATGTACAGAAGTACAAAGTATGCCGATGCCCTTTACAGCTTTTACAGGCTGAAAGGCTGTCTTTAAATTTTTGTCGTGTTTCTTCTGGTGCAAACAGCCAAGTTGCGCATCACTGCAGATCTCGTCACGGAGCGTGTTGTTAGGACACGCGTTTACAATGTAACCTGCTTACCTAATGTTTACGCTCGTAATACTTATATAATTTGCTAATTAAGCACACTTTGACAGCCTTTCTGACTGAATGAATGAAATGCCCTGTTTTCCATCAAGGCAACCCGGGGAGCTAAAATATAATTGGCTAAACTGGCATTGGGCGGGTAAAAAGAACCAAAACAAGCACAGCCGTTCCAGCACGTAACTCGCAGTTTCAAAGCATTTTTAATATCTGACTTCAGCATTGTTTTTCATATAAACAAGAATTTTCACTTAGCATGTTTCTTAAATATCTGCAATCATATTATGGTATTTTTATGCTTTTGAATAGTCAAAAACGTACATACAGCACCTTTAACAAATAAGCACACACTGAATTAAACTGAATAAAAATAAACCTATTTAGGTACATAGTAATCTGAATATGTACATGCTGGATTATGGAATTTATTGTAAAGGGTTTCACTATGGCCCTAATAGCAAAGTACATTAAGAATTTGCCCATTAAATGTACATGCTTTATCAGAGATATGCATTTTGTACAGCAATTTCTGATTTGCCTCCAAGACTTTTCCTGTCAGATCTTGTATATAGATGTTGAATCAAAATGCAGATGTATTCATCAAGGAACAATGCTTTTGACAGCACTGCATTTGCAAATTTAAACTGACATTTCATTAACGTTAGTTGGCCTTCATTTTTGGCAGAGAGTCTTGTGTGTCTTGCCAGCCAAATCTCCATCACTGCATTATCATTCATTCATTGTCCTTCGGCTTAGTCCCTTTGTTCATCAGGGGTCGCTACAGTGGAATGAACCGTCAACTTATCCAGCATATGTTTTACACAGCGGATGCCCTTCTAGCTGCAACCCAGTACTGGGAAACATCCATAAACTCTCATTCACACACATACACTATGGCTAATTTAGCTAATCCAATTCACCTATAGCGCATGTCTTTAGATTGTGGGGGGAAACCGGAGCACTCGGAGGAAACCCACGCCAAAACGGGGAGAACATGCAAAGTTGGGACTCAAACCAGCGACCTTCTTGCTGTGAGGTGACAGTGCTAACCACTGAGCCACCATGTCGCCCATCACTGCATTAAATTCTGCAAAATATATAGGCTTACTCTCAAGACATACAGTCAAGAAATTCATTCATTTCCTTCTGAACTGTTCCCTTGACTCACAAAATTGTAACTGCAATTGGCAAAGAAGTAGTTTACAGAAACAAAACACATCACTGAGAGATAATCGTGACTTCAAAATATTTGAATAATATCAAATGATTTGGCACGAACTGCACCTTCCACATTAAATGCAAATGAGACTGTTTTTCCACTAGCTCACCACCCACACTGACAGCTTAACTTTTATTCAGCAGAATTTCAAAGGAGCCCATTGCCGCAGATCACGTTTCACTGCATGGAGGATGTAGCAGCGGTTCATATCCAAGACGTGCTTTTTGTCTGCTTCGCTCACATTTGATACTCAACTCCTTTTAACTCGCACAGCTGCCAAAAGAAACCTCTTTGAACTCTAGCCTTGAGGTCAGTCCCGCTTAATGGCTTAAAACTCCATACTTTCCTCATTACCAGCGCAGACGGTTGACTCGACTCGATCTGTCTGACTGACTGGAGAACTCGATACTGTACCTCGTTCTCTGCTGACTCACACAAACTTGTTGCTGTTTCTCTGCATAACAAAGACGTGATTAGGCTGTTTGTGTTCATATTTGCTTCATTTATAACAAAGACTGCAGTTATGATAGCAGGAGGTGTAACTGTTCTCCTCTGTTGTCTCGTTTTATCTTGCATCCAGTTCTGCCATCCAGATGGATCCAGACGCTCCATGTTGTTGGAAGAGCTGGGTTTCTTTTTCCAGCTGTTATCAGCGCTCATGGACTTCTGAAGTGGAGCTGAGAGGGTAAAGTCATACTGAAAGTGGGTCAGGTAGTTTTGCCAAGCAGCTGGAGCACATACCGACTGGCACACACTCTTGCAAATAAAGCTTCTTTATTGGCACCGGTGGTTTCATGAAGAACATTTACATTCCTCAAAAGGTTTGGTGCAATGGAAAAAGATTCATTAGAGAATTAAATTGTTCTTCACATGATAGCTGCATCTGAAAGTTTAGACTGCAGACGTGTTGCCTCGCTGCCCAATCAGGCAGTTATTCTAGAAGCAACGTTTGTGCATGAAAACACCTCGTAAAACAGATTTCAGATTTCACTTCTTGATAACTAAGGAGATATTTACTTACTCCAATGCTAGAAATTGCATCAAAATCAATTAAATTAATTTCAATTCAAATCATGTTTATTTATATAGTGCTTTTACAATGTAGATATGTCAAAGCAGCTTAACATAGAAGTTCTAGTAAATTGAAACTGTGTCAGTCCAGTTGTCAGAGTTTAAGTTCAGTTTAGTTTAGTTCAGTTCAGTGTGGTTTAAATTTTACTGCTGGAAGTCCAAACACCGAAGAGCAAATCCATCGATGCACAGCTCCACAAGTCTCAAACCAAGCAAGACAGTGGTGAGGAACAAACTTCACCAATTGACGAAACTGAAGAAGAAAAAAAAAACTTGAGAGAAACCAGGCTCAGTTGGGCACAACCATTTCTCCTCTGGCCAAACTTTTTGGCAGTTTAAGCACCGGAGGCTGGAGAACGCTGGATGTCCATTGTGGAGAAGCTGCAGTTGTGAGTAGGTCACCAGTGGGTGTTCAGGCTGGCCCACGGGATCAATGCGGAGACTCGTCTGTCACAGTTGTCTTTCAGGAATCAGTCTTATGCTCTCCGGTCCTCCATGACCACCACAGCATCAGCTCAAAATACAGTCCAGGATTATGAATAAATGTGGATAAGTGGAAAACATCCATTTACACACAAATTTTCACTCAAGCTGTACTTTGAGTTGTCATGTTTATTAATTTAGCTCAACTGTCGGAAATGAAAAGCACAAGATTCTAGATATCAGCGAAGGATACATCTACGCAACCTTCGAAATTCGATTTAAACTTCCTTCTGAGACAGGAAGTGAAATAGACTTTGAAACAGACATTCGGACATACATTGATGCCTTCCTACCTTGGAATGCTGCCTCTGAAGACAGAATTTTAGCTCTCAGACACAGACTAAGAGACAAAATGGTTGTTTTAAGTGGTTCACTGAAAGGAAGCCAAAATGGTTTCATGACATTACTGCAAAAACTAGAGCATTTTAAAATGGATAGTTCATCCAAAAATCATTTACTCACACTTGACGTGTTCCAAACCTGTTCAAGTTTTTTGGTGTGTCTTGTGAACACAAAAGAACTATTGCCTTCCACAGTAGAAAAATAAAATAAAATAATATGGATGTTAATGGTTACAGGTTTCCAACATTCTTCAGTATATCTTCTTTTGTGTTTAACAGAACAAAAATAAATAAATAAACAAAACAAGGATGAGTAAAGGATGACAAAATGGGTGTCATTTTGGCTGAAAAAAAATGAAAAAAATGTTGGCAAACTCAAGAGTTCATTTAATTTATTTTCGAATTTAAGTCAATGTTTTGTCGTTATTTTACCCAATTTTGTGAAAACATTTTTTAGACTGTATGTTATGAATAAATAAACACAATTATGATTAGATTTAAGATGCACCTGATAAATCAGAATCAGTTTAATTGCCAAGTGTGCTTCACACACACAAGGAATTTGTTTTGGCTACAGAAGCTTCCAGTGTACATAAAGTGAGGAGTGACAACACAAAATAAATATGAAAAAATATGATAAACATTAAACAGAGATGCAGTTAGTCAAAGGATCTGAATGTTAAGTTGTATGTACAGATTTGTTATGAATATACAGGTTATAAGCTGCTGTGTACAAATGCGTGTGAGAAAGTATTGCATTGTATATTGTTATAAGGTGCTGTGTACAAGTGCGTATGAGAAAGTATTGCACGTTTATAGCACAGTAGGGGAATATTTAACTGTTCATGAGGTAGATGGCCTGAGGAAAGAAACTTTTCCTGTGTCTGACTGTTTTTGTGCTCGGTGCTCTGTAGCGCCGACCAGACGGTAACAGTTCGAACAGGTAGTGTGCTGGGTGTGAGTTGTCCAGAGTGATTTTGCGAGCCCTTTTACTCACTCTGGAAGAGTACAGTTCTTGAAGTGTAGGAAGGGTAGTGCCAGTGATTCGTTCAGCAGTCCGGACTATTCGCTGTAGTCTATGGAGGTCAGTTTTGGCAGCTGAGCTGAACCAGACGCTGATTAAAGTGCAGAGGATGGATTAGATGACAGCTGAGTAGAACTGTATGAGCAGCTCCTGTGGCAGGTTGAACTTCCTCAGCTTACGAAGGAAGTACAGTCTCTGCTGGGCTTTCTTCACAATAGAGTCTATGTGAATGTCCCACTTCAGATCCTGAGAGATGGTGGTGCCCAGGAACCTGAATGACTCTACTGCCGCCACAGTGCTGTTCATGATGGTGAGTGGGGGGAGTGCAGGGGGGTTTCTCCTAAAGTCCACTATCATCTCCACTGTTTTGAGCTTGTTCAGCTCCAGGTTGTTGTGTCTGCACCATACAGCCAGCTGCTCCACCTCCTGTCTGTATGCAGACTCATCGGAGTTCCGTATGAGGCCGATAACAGTAGTGTCATCCGCAAACTTCAAGAGCTTAATAAAGGGGTCTTTTGTGGTGCAGTCGTTGGTGTACAGGGAGAAGAGCAGTGGGGAGAGAACGCATCCCTGGGGTGCAGTGTGGCAGTCGGATGTGATTTTGCCCATTCTGACTAGCTGTTGTCTATCTGTCAGAAAGCTGGTGATCCATTGACAGACAGAGCTAGGAACAGAGAGCTGGGTAAGTTTGTACTCGAGCAGTGATGGGACGATGGTGTTAAAGGCAGAACTGAAGTTCACAAACAATATCCTTGCGTAGTTCCCTGGTTTGTCCAGATGTTGTAGGGTATAATGCAGTCCCATGTTGACTGCATCATCCACAGACCGGTTTGCTCTATAGGCAAACTGCAGGGGGTCCAGCAAAGGTCCAGTGATGTCCTTCAGATATGCTAGCACCAGTTTTTTCGAATCGAATTTGTGATCTTTATAAAGGTATGCCATGTTGGAAAAAAATGTTATGGTATTGGTTGTATTTAATTATGCATGGTTTTATATTTTGTGTTCAGTTCTGAATACTTTTAGTTGTTCTTGAAAGTCCTTAATTCTTAACAAGGCTGCATTTATTTGATCCAAATTAATGTTGTGAAATTTTTATTAGAACTCAATATTTAACATTCCATAACTTAAGTTTTAAAATACGCAGTTGTTTTTTATTATATTCAGCACCATTATTCTAGTCTTCAGCATGACATAAAAATTCTAATAAATGTTAAAAACAGATTTTTTTGAAAATCATGAAACATTTTCTGTATGCTTTGATTATTGCAAATATCACATAACAAGCATTTATTTTAAATTTGCATTTACAGTAAAGGGTTTTATATCCCCTATTTTTGTTATTAAATCTAATTTCATTCATTATTTTTTCTTCTTTTTGGCTAAGTCCCTTTATTAATCTAGGGTCGCCACAGCGGAATGAACCACCAACTTATCCAGCATATGTTTTACACAGCGGATGCCCTTCCAGCCGCCACCCAACACTGGGAAACACCCACACACTCCTGCACACACTCAGATACACTATGGCCAATTTAGCTTATTTAATTCACCTGTATCAAATGTCTTTGTACTGTGGGGGAAACCGGAGCACCCGGAGGAAACCCACGCCAACACGGGAAGAACATGAAAACTCCACACAGAAATGCCAACTGACCCAGCCGGTGCTCGAACCAGCGACCTTCTTGCTGTGAGGCGATTGTGCTACCTACTGCACCATGTGCTGCCCAATACTGTACATTATAAATAATAATAATAATAATAATAATAATATTATACATTATTAGGCCCTCCTTTTAATTTTTTTTCTTTTTAAATATTTCCCAAATGATGTTTAACAGAGCAAATAAAATTTCACAGTATGTCTGATAATATTTTTCTTCTGGTAAAAGTCTTATTTGTTTTATGTCGGCTAGAATAAAAGCAGTTTTTAATTAAAATTAATCTTAAGATCAAAATTATTAGCCTCTTTAAGCTATATATATTTTTTCGATTGTCTAAAAAACAAACCATCATTATACAATAACTTGCTAAATTACCATAACCTGCCTAGTTAACCTAATTAACCTAGTTAAGCCTTTAAATGTCACTTTAAGCTGTATAGAAGTGTCTTGAAAAATATCTAGTCAAATATTATTTACTGTCATCATGGCAAAGATAAAATAAATCAGTTACTAGAAATGAGTTATTAAAACTATTATGTTTAGAAATGTGTTGAAAAAATCTTCTCTCCGTTTAACAGAAATTGGGGAAAAAATAAACAGGGGGGCTAATAATTCTGACTTCAACTGTATATACAAAATTGTTAAAGTCTAAATGTACAAAAATACTGTTATTTGGTGTATTGTTCATTAATTATGTTTAAAGAAAAAAAGTAATTGGCTGTTTACTTGTTATTATTGGCCATGACAAAATAATATTTGCACACCTATATTAGTCAGCAAATGTACATTTCTGCATCCCTATTCATTAATTCGTTCAACCTTAACATTAACTCATGACCTCGACAATACCAGCATTACCCAAAACATATCCTTTCTCAACCATATCCAAATTTGCACATTGTCTCCAATACACACAAAAAACTAGACGTCTCAATAACTCTTTCAGATGCTTTTGTCCTCTGACATTTTAGCTCTGAACAGCTGACCCATAAAATCCAGCTGTCATAGTTGAAGCTATCCAGTGCCAAGATGCCAGTTCCTTTACTTGGGACCATAAAATCCTGTTGTTAGTTGCCCTGTGGTGTCTATATGTATAAACGGCTTTGTCTGGTTAGAAAGGGTCATGGAAGAGCCATATATTATGGACACTGACCTAAAACCCACAAGCATCTGCCATTGAAAACGGGCTGTAATAAGATCATGAGACAGGTCTAATCCTGGGCCTTGCACACACTCGACTTCAGAGGAAGTTTCAATAGACTTTAATACGATCTTGCATGTACATTAACTGCATTATAAGCATGTGTTTATAGCGAGGAGGACATGTTTAGTGGGATGCCATGAGCGAATGGTGACCACTGTGGCATTAAAAGATGTAAAGACAGAGCTGGCGAGCACATTGGCTGGATAATTGAGCTGCTTGTTTCTGTATGCAATGCCATTACTGTTGTCTCTGTCTTGAGAATATGAGCAGCTGCTCTGTCTGCAGTAAACAGTGTGGAGCAGATTACTCTAATGCCCCATAATCGCAGTTACATAACACACACACACTCATCCTTTGTTGTGATTTCAGATCGTCTTCATTGAACTCACCAACAGTTTGCCTTTTAATCAAACAATGCAGTATTGTAGTGAATAAGTGAGGTTGCTGTTGGATTTCATCAGCAGTTTGTGACAAAATAACAATGTTTGTGGATCAGTTTGGGTTATGATTGCACTTTATTTCATATCCACTGATATACTGGATAGCAGTTTTTACATGTCGAAGTTTCCAGCAAATGACTTGACGTCATACAGTAAAAAAAAAAAAAAGAATGAGCTTGGTAAAATTTGGTAAAACGTTTTCTAGGGGAAGTAAAAGTGGGTGTGAGATGAGCCAATCAAGACCTGTCTCAGCATTTTTAAGAGTTTGTTTCCCCCAAAAATGAAAAAAAAAACTGTTAATTTACTAAACCTCAGGCCATCTGAGGTGCAAATAATACTTTTATTTAAAACTGTGGTTCTTAGTGGTTCATATAAGGCATGTCTACACTGTAAAAAAAAATCTGTAATTTTACGGTTTAATTTCGGCAGTTGGGGTGCCGGACAAAAAAACAAAAAACAACGGCCGTTAAATTATAGAAATTTACCATAAAATAACGGCCATTAAATTACAGAAATTTCCTTAAATTTAAATTTCTGGTAAATTTTTGTAATTCAACCTCTGTTATTTTACAGTAAATTTCTGTCATTTAATGGCCGTTATTTTACGGCTTTTTTACAGCACCCCAGCTGCAGATTTTTTTACAGATTACCGATTTTTGTTACAGTGTAGGTAACATCATAACAAGAGGAAATAAATAGAGAAACTTAAAAATATATATCATTGGATCCTGGTCATTTATTGAGCTCAGAACAATCAGTCTGTTCAAAACAATTATTCATTCATTCATTTTCTTTTCTGCTTAGTCCCTTTATTAATCTGGGGCACCACAGTGGAATGAACTGGCAACTTATCCAGCATATGTTTTATGCAGCATATGCCCTTCCAGCTGCAACCCATCACTGGGAAACAAGACAATTATAGTCGCAAAAATATTAACGTTAATACTTTAAAGTCTGAGACTTTTATTTCAGTATGTTGATGCACAGGGCGGCATGATGGCTTAGTGGTTAGCACTGTCGCCTCACAGCAAGAAGGCCACTGGTTTGAGGCCCGGCTGGATCAGTTGGCGTTTCTCTGTGGAGTTTGCATGTTCTCCCCGTGTTCGTATGGGATTCCTATGGGTGCTCTGTTTTCTATCACAGTGCAAAGACATGCGCTATAGGGGAATTGAATAAGCAAAATTGGCCATAGTCTATGTGTTTGAATGCAAGAGTGTATGAACGTTTCCTAGCACTGGGTTGCGGCTTGAAGGGCATCTGCTGTGTAAAACATATGCTAAATAAGTTGGCTGGATAAGTTGGTAGCGTGATTAATAAAGGGACTAAGGCGAAGGAGAATAAATGTTGATGCACTTCCAACTAAAAATAAATATTCAGTAAGGGACGGGACTTTCATTTGCACATTATTCCCTAAAAGCAAACCAATAGTAAAGTTAAGAATATTGTTATGGAAGCCATCAAGTTGATGTCAACAGAGACGCTCCATTACTGCCATAGAATGAAAAACTGGACTTACGTAGTTGAATAATAAGAGTTCATTTCATGGAAATGACAAACTGTGAGCGTCAAACATCATTGTTTCCTACTTAAATAAATCCTGTGAGTGTAAAAGACCACTAAAACAGGCCAGTCTGAACAAAACACAGACTCTGATGTTACTCATCACTAATATGCATGCCCCAGGTGAACTTTATTACCTATGTACTGTATGTGGGACTCTTATGTTAAAAACAAGACCAGCATTATAGAGCTCTCAGGTAACACAGCAGCTTTTGAGTCAACAGGAGTGGAGCATCTCATATCATAACTATATATATCTTTTCCTATATTGTATCCACAACACATAACTCAGGAGCAAGATTTCTAATGCTTACAAAGAGCATGATCATTTTGCTTGTGTCTATTTCAATGTACATTCTTTGTGTGAATGTTAGAGACTGACATGAGAACTAGTGCTAAATCATTGCAATCGTTGCTGATTAATTTTACAGTTTAATTTAGGGACTTACTGTACGTTTATAAAGCTTTGCATGGTCAAACGTCTGAATACATTTCAGACATGGTTCTGTCTTATTGGACAAGTCAGCCATTAAGGTCATTCCAAAAATTTCTATTAAAGCTTCCAAAAATCCACCTAAAATCTAAAAGTGACTGTGCCTTTTCAGTTGCGACACCCTGCCTTTGGAATGACCTGCCTTTGGACATTAGATGCTGTACCTCATTATGTCTTGTTGAAGCACTTTTTAAAAGAGCCAGGGCTTTTGGTGTAACTTAGTGTGAGTAGGTTCATATGTTGATGCGAGCTTGTAGTGTTGGTCACACTCCTTCTATGTTTGGTTGTTTTAGCTCTGTTTATTTTATTTTCTAAGCTATTATTGGAAAACACTTTGGCCAATATGTGTTGTTTTTAAATGTGCAATACAAAAAATAAGCTTATACATTACAGGTAAAAACAGAGCATTACATTCTAGGATCAATTCCTTAGATTTTAAATGGGTTTGTAAAATAATTTTTGGAAAACAATTTAAAACTAATGTATCAGTGCATTCTATTATGCCTTTAATTTAATCTCTTCTCAGTTCGTGTGTTGAATACTAAAATAATCAGGCAGAGTCAGAGTTATTTTCTCAGTTTTAAATCCCAAATTATTTAATACAGTCTCAAACTTCTAAAAGCCACTCTATACTAAATACTAAATACATTACATATACAACAGCACATATACAGTACCCAATACTGTATGTCAGTGCCTTAAATATTTTGAAGAGGCGTCTCATGTTTGCTGCAGCATGCTGTAATCTGTGAAACATGTATGTTCTAGTGTGACAGCACCGAATGCTTTCCCAGACCGTGAGGCCCTTCTCCTCCTGTCACGCTTCCACAGAAAGCCTTTCAAAGTGAGCCGTTACCCATATACAGTACCACGGGCACACCTGTCACGCTAGCAGTTAACTTTCAAAATGAGCACAATTCCTGGAATCCCACTGCTTCAGCACCAAAGGGGAACTCCCGTTTGGAAGACCTTTTTCCCTATAGTCATGCACTGAGGAGCAAAGGAGAAGACACTCAGTTTGTTACAAATTCAGTCAAGCAAGGTTTAGAGAATTGGACTTTAGCCTTAGAAGAGTGTTGACTAGAAAGTAAATTGCTCAGTGTTTCTGTATGCAGATGCTTAAATTGTTTAGTCAAACTCTATTTCTTTTAATTAGGGTACTGATGGTTCCTTGAGTAATCTGAAAATGGAATTTAACCACACTTATTATCACCTGACATAATAAACTACTGTTTGACACAATATACATTCACCGGCCACTTTATTAGGTACACCTGTCCAATTGCTTATTAGGCATGTAGACACAGTCGAGATGATCTGCTGCAGTTCAAACCGAGCATTGAAATAGGGAAGAAAGGTGATTTAAGTGACTTTGAACGTGGCATGGTTGTTGGTGCCAGACAGGCTGGTCTGAGTATTTCAGAAACTGCTGATCTACTGGGATTTTCACACACAACCTGTCAGCTAAGAACAGGAAACTAGGGCTACAATTCACACAGGCTCACCAAAATTGGACAATAGAAGGTTGGAAAAACGTTGCCTGGTCTGATGAGTCTCGATTTCTGCTGTGACATACGGATGTTAGGGTCAGAATTTGGCATCAATAACATGAAAGCATGAATCCACCCTGCCTTGTATCAACAGTACAGGCTGGTTATTGTGGTGTAATGGTGTGGGGGATATTTTCTTATTAGTACCAATTGAGCATCGTGTCAATGCTACAGCCTACCTGAGTATTGTTGCTGACCATGTCCATCCTGTTATGACCACAGTGTACCCATCTTCTGATGGCTACTTCCAGCAGGATAATGCGCCATGGCATAAAGCACGAATCATCTCAGATTGAATTCTTGAACATGACAATGAGTTCACTGTACTCAAATGGCCTCCACAGTCCCCAGAACTCAATCCAATAGAGCACCTTTGGGATGTGGTGGAATGGAAGATTTGCATCATGGATGTGCAGCGGACAAATCTGCAGCAACTGTGTGATGCTATCATGTCAACATGGACCAAAATCGTTGGGGATTATTTCCAATACCTTGTTAAATCTATGCCATGAAGCATTAAGGCAGTTCTGAAGGCAAAAGGAGGTCCAACTTGGTATTAGTAAGGTGTACCCAATAAAGTGGCCAGTGAGTGTATAATACATTATTAATACATAACACTTTATAAAGTACTTTTACTTTAGTTACACCATTAAATTTATCCCAAACTGTAGCCCAAACCTTACTCCAAACCATAATTTTATTACTACTATGCACCTAACAATACTAACAAAAATATTTAGCAGTAAATGTACAAACTTAAATGTGGTTTGCAGGCATTTTATAATGGCAGTTCAAGGGATAGTTCACCCAAAAATGAAATCTGTGATCATTTACTTACCCTTCACTTGAGTTTTTTCTCTGCTGAACACAACAGAAGTTATTTAGAAGAATGATCAGCGTTCTTCAAAATGTCTTATTTTGTGTTCAACAGAAGAAAGAAACTCATAAAGTTTTAAAACCGCATAAGGAAGAGTAAATGGAGTGGTAAATTTTATTTTGGCTGAACGATCTTTTTAAAACCATCTAAAATGATCATTTATAATGTAATGTGATTACAGTAGATTCATTTTCTGTTGATTAAACCTGTCCTAACTGAAAGCTCACTTTGATTCTCATGTAACTGTGCAACAAACGAAATCTCAGTTCTTCAGTAGCTACAGTAAAATGTGCTTTCATTTTTATACTTTTGTACTTTAATTAACTTGTTCCAGTTGGTCTCATGCATTTATAATCCAAAATATAGCTGATATGTATCGTGCAAGTTGAACAGTACTTGAAACATTTCAGTTACATTTTAGTGAACTTGGGAACTTTTATCTCTTTATTGTATTGCAAGCGGCACTATAAAGCTCAATTCATTGCTCCTTTGAAGATACGGCATATTTGTCAATGCACTGTGGGATTTCACAACTAATGGATTATAGTTTACACACCATATGCTTTCCTAGTTAAAAGACCTTCGACACTGATGAAAGTGACAGTTCACTAGCTGTTAGATGGTAAAAACTCTAAATCAGAACTATAGACTACTTTATTTGCTGTCATGAAATCATCATTTTGTATATATATATATATATATTGGGAAAGTTTTTCTATGAAAAAATTCTACTTTATTCAGCATATTGATCCAAATGATAATTAATTATAATACACGGTTTCACGCAGAGTAGCTTTTAAATATATTGAATCTGTTAGATGTACTGACATTTAGACTGATAATATTTGCGTCATACTAAATTAATTGGTTTTCCACGATTTTGGAATAAAACTGTTTGGCCCTTTTGAAGTTTTTAAGTAATAAAAATAAAAGGCATTAGAGGAAATCTGTGGCTTAGAGTATAGTTTTTCATGACACACACACATTATTGTTCTTTTCCTTCATTGTATTAATTTCAGAAAAAACACAAGAGGAGGTCATGATTCCTCAAGTGTCTGTAATGGGCTGATATGATTTCAAAAGCTGCACTGATATCAGATATCTTCTAAAGAAAGTCGATAGCACAATAAAAGCTTATAATTATTCAACAAATCGGTAATTGAGAAGCAAAGGATGAAGGGAGAAGCGTGTGGTGTAGAGTTACGGCTGAAAAAGTCCATGACTAATTCCTCTGTTCTGAATCGCAGGGAGTGTTTTTAATTCCTGTATGTTCCTCTCTAGAATTTACATTAACCCTACCCATATTTGACTTCTTGCACTGCACATTTTTGAAGACATATTCATCTCATATCTGCTCTATTTAAAACACACCCATCGCTGTATGAATTTAAAGCTTATTGAGCGATTAAAACATACTATCTTTTGTCAGTCCAGGGATTCATCATGGGCTTTAGGGCTCAACAGCACCGTGTCGTTCACACTTTGACCCCCTATTTGTGTGCAAATACAGAAAGTAAATAAATAAATCAAGCCAGTAATATTAAACATGATTAGGTCATTCACTGACATTTGGCCCAAGGTGGAGAATTCTGTTGTTTGCCTATATTTAGTCAAAGTTTTGTCATTCATGTATAAAAGGAAGGGCTTGTTCCTGAAAAAAAAAAAGATTTGTTATTTTTTTCTTTTAACTTGACTCAGACTTTAAAACATGCCGGCTGAACTTGTGTCTAGTAGACCTGTCAAACTGAAACTGAAAAAAAAAGTTTGCGGTTCATTTCACTGTGGCAAACTCTGAAATAGAGACTAAACTTAAGGAAAGTGAATGAATAAATAATATAATGTAAAACAGTTTTTTGGAGATTTTACTTACCTAAGCCATGACCTTGCCATTTTTATGCCATTTTTATTGTGTTTATGATACGCAAAATCATTTTTTAAGCACACATGAGTCTGTTATTTTTGATGTACAAATATGTACACTTAAATTAGGCTATAATAACAGTAGTTTTTCAGAATGATCACAGTCTATTACATATGCATAGTTGCCAAAATGTATTGTCAGTGACAAGCCCGTAGCCAGGGGAGTTTGGGTGGTTTGAAAAACCGGTAACACTTTATTTTGATGGTCCATTTGGGTATTAGTAGACTGTCTGCTTAACATCTGCTGATACTGCTCCTTTAACAGACATTTAACTGATTATAAGGAACTTTGCAAGTACATGTCAACTTACACAAACTCTAACCCCAACCTAACAGTATACTTATAATCTAAAGAGAACTAGTCGGCATGTAGATGCAATGTAACTTAAATTCAACAAACAGACCATCAAAATAAAGTGTGACTGAAAGACCCACCCCCCACTGATAAAAGGTCCAGAATTTGTCCCATACATGAGCTAATTTGTCTAATTTTGACTGCTATGCCGTCAAAAATTGTGAAGGCATCAAAGAAGGCTTCCAATAAATGCAAACAATTATACACCTTGTCCTGTTGTTCAAAATAAAAACAAAAAAAAACATGGAATCTGATGTAAGTGAAGTCGTCTTTCACTGCAAGTAACTTTTATTTTAAGTCTTGGACTTTATTCTCGAAAGAAAACAAAATAATTATAAAAAGGTTTAAAGCACAAAAAGCAGCCCATATTACAGTTCATTTTTAAACTAATTAGGCTATTTTTGTTATCGATGAACATTCTAAATATTTTTTTTTACATAAAAGATTAGAAAAATCAAGAAGCACTACATTATTAATAATAATTTTTTTACTTTTTTATTATTTAGATGGCCAAATTCTGACTTGAAAATTAAATGTGCTGGCCAGTTTGTTATTTGTCCAATAAATAACAGTAGGCTACAGTTTGTTTGTTTTTTACTTTAAAATACTTTTTTCCTAATGATATATGATTTAATAAATTTATATTTATTAAAAATAATTCGTTTTTCATATTTCTTTATTCTAAATATTTAGCAAATGTTTTTGGTGCCTCAAAAAGTGTGTTTACGATGACCCTCTGACAAACTAATTCAGCTAAAAATAGTGGTTAAAATGCAGTAGTTAAATAATTATATAGAATTAAATAAAACATAAGGGAAATAACTGCAAAAAGGATCACTTTTTGAGAAAAAAGAACCAGCCCTTTCACCAGGCTGGCTAAGGGCCTGAGCGATATTATCAGCTGAAAATAAGGGATATTTTGGAGAACTTTGTCAGGATCAGTAGTGTTTATGTGCATAAGTACATCAGACATTTTAAATACACTGTAAAAATGGACAACAGGAAGGAATTAAGTTAATTTATTACATTTTTACAGATTTAAGTGAATTGAACATAAAACAATTACGCTGTTGTATAAAAAACTCAATAATTGTCTTGATTCAGCTCATTTCAAATAAGTAATTTGAACAAACAGCAAATGTCATTTTTGAGTGTATAGACAGCTATTACTGATCTGCAAAATGAATATGTTTAAATGTTTAATCTATTTTGTTTGGATATTAGCTTAATGATTGGTTTCCTCCGGTTGCTTCGTTTTCCCCCACAGTTCAAAGCCTGCAGTACAGGTGAATTGAATAAACTAAAAAGCCCATAGTGTATGTATGTGAATGAGTGTTTATGAATGTTTTCCAGTACTGGGTTGCAGCTGAAAGGGCTTGCGCTGTGTAAAACATATGCTGGATAAATTTGCGGTTTATTCCGCTGTGACGACCCCTAATGAATAAAGGGACTAAGCCGAAGGAAATGAATGAATGAATTACTTTAATGATGCTGAAAAAAAGTAATAACACTATACACACTTCTTTCTGAATTAAAGAAAAAGGTTGGGAGAAGTAAAAATAATTTTGATTCAGAGAGGAGTTTAAAAGTCTGAGAATCACTGGATTAGAAAAATAACTGGCTTATTTCTGACCTAAATACATTAAGAAAGTGCTGTGAAGTCATGTGATAAGACTTTGCCTTCAGTATTTTTACAATGTCAAATTTTGCATAGAAATTAAGAAAAAAAAGGTTATTAAAAGTAAAATCATTAGAGGCGACTGATCATTACTGAGACTTGATATGAAGATGACAGATCTGTCAGTGGCTTAATCGCATGATCATGGAGGAAAGTTTGATGGGGATCTCAGCAATGCTCAATTATGAATGAACCGAATCACTCAAGTGGAACTGAACTCAAGTGCAGATGTTTCCACTAGAAAGTTCCTCCACATATGACTGAGAAGGCTCTATTGTGAATGAGCAAACGCTGCATGTTCCCAGAGTTATTGCCATCTCCCGGGATAGTGGGCACAGGTCCAGTATTGTGTGCTACTTGTCGTGCAGTGAGCGAATGAGAGTTTGATGCGATGGTGACCCCATGAATGGCCTCTGTTGTGTTTGAACTCACCTCACACAGAGGTGAAGAATGAGTCCCACTCGGCCTGGGAAGTGAACTCACGCTCACTTTGAGAGTTGAAATTCAGTGCATGTGTCTTCATGTTTTCATTTCCAGTCTTCTGGGTGAAAACTGAATGAGGGGAAAAAAGCATCTGATTACTCCTTTATCTCCGACAGCAGGCCTCCCTGACCCTCTCCACATAATAGTGCCTTTGTTGCCAAAGCTGTCTGCACAGTTCCTTATTGCGCAAGAGTTTACTTAAACTGTGGCAGACTACAACTGCCTCCAGAAGGAGCGTGTGTCTGTTTATGTCAGCAGGCGAGTGTTGTTTATTTACCCTTGTGTTAAATGGTGAGCCCACTGCAGTCATGGACCGTAGCTGTGGGAGATCCCTGAGGACTCGCTTTGGAGCCTACAAGCTGAGCGGAAACTTTCCACCTAAAACTATCTGATTTATAGCTCATATACTCAAGAAAGGAGACCTCAATACTGCTATGCAAAGGCAGAATGAGCAGACTTTGGGGACTCCTAAGAGTTTGTTCATTCATTCATTCATGTCCTTTTCAGCATAGTCCCTTTATTATTCAGGGGTTGCCACAGTGGAATGAACCGCCAACTTATTCAGCTTATGTTTTATGCAGCGGATGCCCTTCCAGCTGCAACCCATCACTGGGAAGCACCCCCACACTCACATTGACACACACTCATACACTACGGACAATTTAACTTACCCAATTCACCTATAGTGCATGTCTTTGGACTGGGGGGAAATAAGAGCACCCGGAGGAAACCAACACAAACACTGGAAGAACATGCAAACTCCACACAGAAATGCTATTATTATTAATCTGGGGTCGCCACAGCGGAATGAACCTCCAACTTATCTAGCATATGTTTTACGCAGCGGATGCCCTTCCAGCCGCAACCCATCCCACTACCCACTGCGCCACCGCGTCACCTCCTAAGAGTTTATTTAATAATTTATTTATTTATTTATTTACCACAATGCCATCAAAGGCCCATCAAAGTAGTGCAATGGAAAGGTTCTGCATAGCCTAAAGGTTCAATCAATACCATTTAGAGAACCTCTATTTTAAGAGTGTAGGTTTATTGGTGCCGTAGAATGAAATATGCTAAAAAAATTACTTTTGCTGCTTGTTCAAACTACTTATTTTTAATGAATTGAAACAACACAATTCTTACGGGTTTTTTTTTTGGAACAACTTAATTGTTTATGCTTAATCCACTAAGTCTGTCGATTTGTGCTGGGACAACATTAAGGAATTAATATGGTATATTATTATATACAGCATATTTTTATTTATTTTTGTGTACCTATAGGTGTAGCTGAATAATAAGAGTTCAGTACATGGTAATGACATACTGTACCATGAACCACAAACACCATTGTTTCCTCTTTCTTGTGTAAATCCAGAGAGTTAAAATCCTGATGAAAAACAGGTAAATCGGGAAAAAAACACAGATTGTAATGTTCCAAAAAGGATCATTAATTAGCACACCCCCTCCTGGGTATTATTCATTCATTCATTCATTTTCCTTTGGCTTAGTTTATTTTGGCTTAGCGGTCGCCACAGTGGAATGAACCACCAACTTATCCAGCATATGTTTTACGTAGCGGATGCCCTTCCAGTCACAACCCAACACTGGGAAACAACCACACACTTGCGTTCACTTACATATACGGCCAACTGACCCAGCTGGGACTCAAATACAATAATTATATTTTTCCCTTATTTTCTAAGTTTACCACAGCTTAATATTTTTTTCTTTGTATGTCCGCTTGTTATTTTGAAAATGGGAGGATTAATGCAACCAGGCATGGAGCATCGCATCTCATCACAGCGCGTCTTCAGAATACAAAATCTACAAAAGACAGATTAGAAATGTATTTAGCATCCCCCAAAGAGGAGTAAAGTCTTTGTAACTATTTCTTTTGTTAATTTACATCATGTATATTGTGAAATTTATATTTATCATATCACTTAGATAGTATCATATGACTCCGCTATTATACTGTGATTTTTCTGAAGTGAGTGTATGGCAATAAACTTCAAAAACATGCAGAGATTGATATTAATTTCTGCCTGTGTTTTCAGATACATTAACCCACAAACACAGCTCTAAATATATCACTGTCAGTCCTTTTTTTGGGGTTTAATTATAATTTTGCCTATATTTCATCCACAACACAAAACAAAGTAATGGACACACTCTTATCGTGAAACTGTTCTCCATTTGACAAAGAGTCTACTCGATTTGTTCAAATATTTTTGACAACTGAAGTATGATTATTTTGCATGCATGTATTTCAGAGTGCATTACACTGTGTGAGTATCAGAAGCATGAGCAGAGCTCATTAAAATTTACGACCCTTCCAAATAAGGTCAAATCAGACCTTTTCATTCTATGGGCCAATTCCTTGGGTTCTAAATGGGGTTTAAATTCTTTTCTGGAGATTTTTGCACTTACCTAGGCCACATATCTTCTATGTAAATATCAGAGAACAATTTAAACAATGTATCAATGCATTCTATGCCACCTTTAAAGGTTCTTCATGGAACCATAGGGGCTTTTTCACCAAAGGAATGTTCCCTAAACCAGAAGTGAAACCCATAAGGTATATTTGGGAAAAAAAAATGGATGAATGTCAGTTAAAAAGCCTTTTTTTAATGTACTCTTTTGAAAAAGGTTCCAAAACATAGGGGTTGCAGAAGAACCATTTTTGATTTGTTAAAGAATGTTTCAGAAAACAGTTTTTAAAAGCACTATTTTAGGAAAATTATGAAGAATGTCTTAATCTTCAAATCATGAACTGCAATTTATCAGCAGTTAATCAATCAAAGAATCAGGTTAATACTTAAAGGCAGTTTAGACTGGACATTGTCACGGCTGTGGATCTTTTTGTTCTTCTTGCATGTGTGTGTGTGTGTGTGTGTGTGTGTGTATGTGTGTGTGTGTGTGTGTGTGTGTGTGTGTGTGTGTGT
>CAIGQZ010001336.1:19415095-19446961 GCA_903798205.1 Danio tinwini | reverse complement strand
GTGTGTGTGTGTGTGTGTGTGTGTGTGTGTGTGTGTGTGTGCGTGTGCGTGTGTGTTTACATCAGCTGGGTTGTCACGTGTCTTGTTACCTCTCACATCACTCAGGTGTTTTCTATCAGTCACAGCTGTATCGCCTTCTGCGCGCTACATATGTTCAGTGTTTTGTAGATAGCGTTATCAGTCCGTTGTTTGTTCACTCCTGTGTCTGCTCCCTGTTAGACGCTCAGGAGGGTCTTCGCCATAAGTTTGTTTCATTGATGTTGTTACAACTGCATGCTCTGATGACATTATCTGTGAGAGACTTCATCCCAATCCGCTACTCTGATGAACTTTACCGTGGGTAAACGTGACGATTTCCTTGAGAGCTGCTCCATAACGCTAACCTTTCCCTTCCCTCGATATCTGGTGAGATATCTGTGAGAGACTGCTACGGCGCTGTTTCTCGGATGAACTTTTACCGCTGTTTAGCAGGTTGTATTCTTGGTGTGAGCATCCTTGCTCAACACAATATCTGGTGAGATCAATACTATTTGTGACTCTTTAATAAATCATCTTGCATTCACTTGCATTTGGGTCTCCTGTGTATATATTTGTGACAGACATGAATTGGAATTGGGCTGGTCTGAATTCTGAAAGTAAAATAGTGCTAAAAGATAACTATGAGCTTAATCATTTCTATGATATAGCAGTAATAATGAGTCATGGTGACATGGCACTGCTAATGTTGTGAAAATATGATAAATCCAAATCCAGGCTGACTCTGCTGTTTGCTGCAATATGATATTACAGCAGGTGTCAGGAAACCCGCATTTTATTTCAAACCTTTGCTGTCTAAAATGTAAACAGCTTAAATATGGTGGTTCTTATCTTAACTGGATATATAAGAATATCATCATGCATTCACCCTCATGTTATCATTCATCCTGTTTGACTTTCTAACTTATATGGAACTGCGAAGAAGCTAACGAAAGTGCTAAATTGTGGATAAAAAAGAACATCAGGTTTAAAGCAACATTGCAGTTGTAAGCGTTTTATTCTTGGGTCAGCTGTACACATGCATCTATAGTAAATGTTCATTTTATTTAGATGGATGGTGGCTGAACTGAATCCTGCATGAAAGTAAAGTAGCAAAAGTGAGAAGGAGCTGTTTGCACCTCAGCAGTGTTTTGAGGCAGAGAACAGGCCAGCCGCTGACAACAATGACAACTTTCAGGAGTGAGCTGTAATCGCTGGTCTGCTCTCTAGATGTCTTCTGCACTTTGCCCCCCATCTTTGTGTGGGCAAATAGAGGATAGAAAGCGAGGAATAGCAGAGGAAATCATATTAAAGGTAATGAGGCTGTTTGTTGACATAAGCACAGCCCACATGGCAAAACGTTGCTCAGAGGAGAACTATTGTTTGCCTAGTTATTCAAAGTTAAATCATTCAGAGCAGACTGTTGCTAAATGCAGAAAGGGAAGTGCAGCTTCCCGCTTACTGCTAATTAAAGAAACGATGTTTGATTCAACGTAAATCGTTAACACAAAAAAAATTTTGTTTTCTTTGCTGTAATAGCAGTTTTCACAAGAAATTTGTTTTAAATATAGTGTACACTGAAAATGTTGGATTGGTTTAACCTGGATTTTAGTTAAACCCATCCATTTTTCTAACTGTATTTTGGAAATGTTTATTATTGTGTCAGTTTGACAAAAGCAACAAACAGGTCCAGAGAGGACAAAAATGTCTGTTAAAAAGTGTCATATAAGTATCACATTTGTATTGTAGCTTGTTTGCTTTTTTTAATAACATAGATTCTTTTACTAACATCAGTCCATGTTAATATTACAAAACTGATATTAATTTAATTTTATAAACCCTCCTGTTAACCTGGAGAATACTATTAACCTGACGTATGGGCCACCTGACCTATAAGCACCATTTTAACAGCAAAAAAGGTGATCTCTCCTTTTTAGGTATAGCAATCTAGGTTTGGTTAATGTTTCTACAATGACTCCAACATTAAAAAAAAGTAATCATTTTCTATTTTTATGTTTTCATGAAGGCTGCCCCCATTTAGGGTTGTCCTTCAGGTAAATTTTGGCCCGCAGCCATAAAACACCACAAAGTTTTACACCACAAAAACTACTGGCACAGACATGCACACTCCAGAATCTGCTGCTTTGACTTTTAGGACTACTGTCTTGTTAAAAAGGTTTTACACTGATGCAGGTATATCATAAAAAATATAGCTAACCTTTACTTGTCAAAAAAAACAAGTGTTGGCCTCTGATTAAGCATTGAAGAAATTATGCACGCGGATGAGGGAAATCCTAAACATTTACAGAGTTTATGATAAGTATCAGCTCTGCTCAGAAATATTCTCCTTTTCACTTCAAACAATCTCTCAAAACTTATGATGGAACAGGGATGAAATAATGCTGTTTGGTCACACTTTATTTTGATGGTCTGTTTGTTACATGGCATCTATATGCCAACTAACTCTCATTAGATTAGAAGTAGACTGTTAGGTTGGGGTTAGGGTTGGGGTTAGCATTAGTGTAAATTGACACGTACTTGCAAAGTTTTGTATAGTGTTAAATTTACACAGTTTTTAGTGTAAATTGTTTACTTTTAGAAATCACTATAGTATGTTGATTTGCTGGTTTTATTACCAATGTTAAAAACAGCTGCATATATTTGTGGAAACTACACTCAGAAATAAAGGTACGAGAGTTGTCACTGAGGTGGTACAAATGTGCGTTTTTGAAAAGGTACCACCCTAGTGACAGCTCGCATACCTTTATTTCTGAGAGTGTATAGAACATAAAACAAAAACAAAACATTAGTTATGTGAAACCCAGATTTTGGTTATACCCAGATTGTTTTATTTCACCCTCATTTCCTTTTATATGTTTGTTTTACACTAGGCTCAGAAAACCAATAGTATCTGGATGCAGCCTTTATGATGCAAGATGAGATTGCATAAATCAGAGATGCAATGTCAGACACAATGTACTCAATGGTGCTAGTGATGTCAACCTTGACCAGGTAGGGTTAGGGGAGGGGTTAGGTTAGCCTATTCAAAAGCATTGCATGCAGCTCAGATTGCATCTGCACCGAGTCTGCAGCCAAACCTCTCTTCAGAAAATAATTACTTTAGAACAGATTTCTTTTCCTGCACCAGTCCAGGTTATATTAACTAAAAAGTCAATTAATTCAGTATATTAACCCTCTTATTATCCTGGATCATAATATTAACCTCACTTATGAGAAAAAAATTACCCGAGCACAATTTTAACATAAAAATAATATTAATAATTACAAAAAATGTTAAAAACAGCTGAATATATTTGTGGAAACTATAGAATATATATAAAAAATATTAGTTATGTGAAACAAAATTTAAGTTATGTATAAATATTTTTATTGAAATGTTTAATAAATTTAATGCATCCTCGCTGAATCATATAAAAGACCCCAAACAAGTGCATACAATAACATAAAGGTTAACTTTGATTTAAAGTGCCATAATAATTGACAAAAGATAAGAAGACAGATGCTAATCAAATTAGACAGATGAAAAAAATGATCAATGGCTCTCATTTGTTTTGACCAGCAGCACAAACAGAAAGTGCCACGCAATCATAAACTCAGCATTACTTTCATCCAATCCCCTTCTTACAGACAAATGCAAAGAGAATATTCGACCTGCTCAGTTAATGTAAAATCATTGGACATGATTGATCATTATTGACCATGACAGACTTGATGTACAATGAGAGACTCTGATTTTTAACCTCACACAAGGTCAGCATTTGTCCTTTAGCTGCTGCATAATTCAAGAACGACCTTGTCTCTCTGTAAATCCATATACACCAAGACCAATTCTCAAAGTGCATCAAAAATCATACAGAGCTCATATGCATTCATATAGTGTCTGACATGAGGCTTTATGTATAGATGTGCTTAAGCTGGTGCTGTTGCTCCACCTGCAGGCATAAAACATAAACTCTAACCTCAGTGAACTTTGACACCTATACATATTCAACAATTGCAGAGAAAGTCTTAATATAGCTATTTCAACTATATGTCTGCAAAAATCAGTTTCGTCAGTTTTTATTATTCTGTTTCAATTAGAAATCTGATATATTGCAACATTTGCAAATTACATATATGACATACAAATGTTGGTCAAAATTATTAGCCCTCCTGTAAATATTTTTTATATCCCAAATGGTTTAACAAGCCAAGGATTTTTTTTTTCACAGTATTTCCTATAATATATTTTTTTTCTGGAGAAAGTCTTATTTGTTTTATTTTGGCTACAATAAAAGCAGTTTTGAATTTTATATTAAAATATTAATATTATTATTAGCCCCCTTAAGCTATTTTTTTTTACAATTATCTAAAAAAACAAACCATCATTATACAATAACTTGCCTTATTACCCTAACTTGTCTAATTAACATACAGTAGTTAAGCCTTTAAATAGCACTTTAAGCTGAATACTGATATCTAAAATATTACGTACTGTCATCATGGCAAAGATACAGAAATCAGAAATTAGTTATTAAAACCATTATGTTAAGAAATGTGGTAAAAAAAAAATTGTATTTCCGGTAAACAGAAACTGTTTATATTTGGATTTCACATTTAAAATATGTATATTTTTACATGTTGAAAAATGATATATAATGGTATATACTGTATATATATTTCAACCATTAAAATTACAAATATGTAAGCAAATATTATTATATATACAAATATGTATTCTATATACATATATAATTTTATGTTTGTGCTCATATATGGCCATATATTAACACATATGAACATTCATTTTCCTTCAGCTTAGTCCCTTTATTCATCAGGAGTTGCCACAGCAGAATGAACCGCCAACTTATCTAGCATATGTTTTACACAGCGGATGCCCTTCCAGCTGCAACTTAAAACTGGGAAACATCTATACACATTTATTTACACACATACACTTCGGCCAAGTTAGAATTATTAGACCCCTTTTGAAGGTTTTTTCTTTTTAAACTATTTCCTAAATGATGTTTAACAGAGCAAGAAAATTTTCACAGTATGTCTGATAATATTTTTTTCTTCTGGAGAAAGTCTTATTTGTTTTATTTCGGCTAGAATAAAAGCAGTTTTTTAGTTTTTAAAACCTATTTTAAGGTTAAAATTCTTAGCCCCTTTAAGCTATTTATTTTTTCGATAGTCTACAGAACAAACCATTATTATACAATAACTTGCCAAATTACCCTAACCTGCCTAGTTAACCTAATTAACCTAGTTAAGCCTTTAAATGTCACTTTAAGCTGTATAGAAGTGTCTTGAAAAATATCTAGTCAAATATTATTTACTGTCATCATGGCAAAGATAAAATAAATCAGTTATTAGAAATGAGTTATGTAAACTATTGTGTTTAGAAATGTGTTTAAAAAAAAACATTCTCTCCGTTAAACAGAAATTGGGGAAAAAAAATAAACAAGCGGGCTAATAATTCAGAGGGGCTAATAATTCTGAATTATAAGCCCCCCTGAATTATTAATATATATAAATGCTGCCAGTTTTGCAATATTATGTTGCATACAGTATATGACATTTTATATATGAATCCAAACGTATACTTGTATGTTATATGTAATTTGCATATATTTCCATGTATCAGATTTCTTTAAAGGATTATTCACCCTCTATAAGTCTGATTCAGTCAAACTATTAAAAACACCCACAAAATATCCATAATGAGCTGCTGTATGCTTGTTGTTTGAATAGGTAGCTGAAAATATATCTAACTGTTCAACAGAGATTATACCACAAAAGCAGCACTGATGAGCGAGAACTGCTTCAGAAGAGAATCTGCCACTCTGCTGCGGTCAATGATGACGTGTCAAACACAGGCCAGTGTTTTGACTGAAGTGGATTATGGAGTCCACTACCTAATTACAGTAATACGATTACACAACGACAGCTGGAGCTCTGCCACCATCCTGCAGCTTGGTCCCACACACGGAGCAGTTCAGTACACCTTCAACTCCAGCTAGGGATAGTTCACTCAGAAAAGAGCATTCTGTCATCAATAACTCATCCTCCACTTATTCCACACTGGTTTGAGTTTCCTTCTTCTGGTAAACACAAAATAAGATATACTGAACATTTTGGGGGGTGGGTGGTGGTGGTGGTGGGGGTATGGGAGGGTGAAACAGCCATTGACATCAATAGTATTTTATTCCTATACTATTGATGTTAATGGCTGCTTTTCATTCAGAAGAATGACTATTCCTTTTAAGAGGCAGTTCATCAGAAATGAGAATTATGTAGAAAATAATGGCCTGTTTAGTTCTCCAGCTATCTTGAGGATCCTCTCAGCTCCTATGTCCAAGAATGAAGAGAATAATGGCTTAAGGACCAATGTAAAATGTGCAGTGTAAATCGTTAAAATGCTGATTCCTGCAGGATTATTACATGTTCCCAGGATTGCTGCATGTTCTCTGTACAATTTATGCAAGTGTGAAGAAAATTAACATTCAGAACAGAATGTGGCCCATCATTCTGCAGAAACCAATAAGTCAGGGCCCTGGAATAAAAGAGACAAATAAATATAAAAAGTATGAATATAATTACATATTACATACAATTCATACGATCTATTTCGTGCAAATTAGTATGATTTGCTCATCACCCAATGACAGCTGGGGTTAGGGGCGGGGTTGGGTGCCACGCCTCCTTTTTAAAATTGTACATTCGAATTCATACGAATTAGCCACTAAACTGACAAAGTGTAAAATCGTTACATTTCCTCGTGAGATCAGGCTGATTTGTTCTAGTGAATATTCCTTGTCGGATTTTTGCAGTTCCCTGTAGGATTCCTGCACATTCCCTGTAAGATGACTGCATGTTTCCTGTATTCCTGCATGTTCCCTGTAGGATTCCTGCATGCTCCCTGTATTCCTGCATGTTCCCTGTAGGACTCCTGCATGTTCCCAGTAGGATTCCTGCATGTTCCTCATATAGGTTGTTGGCAGGACAATGCATGTCATACATGACAAAAATGAATATAATTAGCATTGTTATCATTTAAAATGCTGTAACAGGTAAACATTTGTTTGTTTCCCCATAGAGTTCTTGTTATAAAAACTGCTGTGTTATTACATGGTTTACATTTTTGAGCCAAATTTCAAAATTGTCCTATGATTTGACTCTCTCAATTAAAGTTCAATAAATTACACATTTTATAAATGAAAAAGAAAATCACTAATTCAATGCATAGAAGAAAAAAAATCATAATACCCTGTGAAAATCAACGCCATCTCACGGCAATTCATAACTTTTTGATTTAGTGGCTAATTAAGATGTTTGTACGATCTCTACAATTTAGTATGATTTATCTTACTAGACTTATCCCTCGGGCAACGCAGTGGTGCAGTAGGTAGTGCTGTCGCCTCACAGCAAGAAGGTCGCTGGTTTGAGCCTCGGCTGGGTCAGTTGGCGTTTCTGTGTGGAGTTTGCATGTTCTCCCTGCATTCGCGTGGGTTTCCTCCAGGTGCTCCGGTTTCTCCCACAGTCCAAAGACATGTGGTACAGGTAAATTGGGTAAGCTAAAATTGTCCGTAGTGTATGAGTGTGAATGAGTGTGTATGGATGTTTCCCAGAGATGGGTTGCGGCTGGGAGGGCATCCGCTGCGTAAAACAAATGCTGGATAAGTTGGCGGTTCATTCCGCTGTGGCGACCCCAGATTAATAAAAGGACTAAGCCGAAAAGAAAGTTAATGAATGATTGAATGAGACTTATCCCTCAATGACAGTTGGGTTTAGGGGTAGGGTTGGGTCCCATGCCTCCTTTTTAAAATCGTACATTTTTATACGACTGAACTCATACGAATTAGCCACTAAACTGACAAAATGTAAAACAGTTATGTTTCCTCATGAGATCAAGCTGGAAATATACCTATACCTTGACTCACGTTACACCTGCTTTCAAAAAAGATCTTCGGTATGAAGTTGTAGAAAGTCACAGGTTAGAAGGCTACAAAAAACATTTCAAAGGCTGGAAAAGTTATTTGGAATTAGATTTGATTTTAAATAATTATTTCAAAAGTGTATGATCATTTTCCTATAGGCACTGTAAATACCTCAGGCCTCATTTTACAAGATTACATTTTCGTAAATACCAACTTTTTAATCCAGATATTTCAAAAAAAAAAACGCATAGGAACTTGATATATTTCGTCACTGAAACCATGTCCTCTGGTGTGACACTATAAGCTCATTTTAAACTGAGCAATTCCACGGAAAACTTTAATTAGTTAAAGAACTCCATTAAGCTGAAGGCTGTGACCGCTTGTGACTAAAGACCCCTGTAAAACTCACGATAAGCACCTGTTAAAGAGCCCCTATTATACATTAAAAAGGGTCAAGTTGGTTTTAAGGGTCTCCAACAACAGGCTGATATGCATGCAAGGTTAAAAAAAAAAAAAAAAAAAAAAAAACACTTTCATTGTCTTATAACATGCATTTATTTTTACCTAATTATCCCAGCGACTCCCATATGATTCGTTCAGTGATTCATTTGTTCTCAAACCCCTCAACACAATGCTAATCTGCGAAGACAGTGTTCACGTGAGACCGAGTGAAATGCCCACCAAGGCTCATCAACAATATTAAAGTAGAGTGCATAGTATATATGTGAGCATACCTGCCAACACTCCTGCTTTTCCCAGGAGTCTCCTGTATTTCAGACCCATCTACCGCCACCATCCATTTTGTTATTCATCCCGGAAAACTCCAATAATTTCAATCTGCTACAGTGTTTGTGGGCGGGCCGCAGGTTTCCATTTTCCTGGGTTTGCGTGCTCAACAATTGGGCGGGGCTTAAGTTTTGTATCGACGTCACGCCGAAGCGGCTAAAGACCTGTTTTCAAGACGACTCATTTGAACCACTCTGAGTCAACTCTTTTATAGATAAATCAATAGTTTTAAACTCTCAGATTTAAGGCGTAGCTGGATATTTCACTTAACTTAGAGCTGTTACACACAGCATGGAAGGTCATTTTCAAAAACCCATAATATTGGCTCTTTAAGTGATTCTCTTAGACTGTTTCACAACTTTTTTGGAACCACTATAAAAGTGTCAAGTGTTGTTGTCTTTTGGTGTGACACCCCTATGCATATTGAAAATGCCCTAAAAGGAAAAAAATATTATTCATAATTTCATGTAAAAGGAAAAGCACATATGAAGATAGCTGTTCAGTAAAACTTACAATTAAAAAAAAAAAGTAAAGAATTAATAAAGTTAGTGACGTCTTTTATTTTCTTAAACATCAGACTAGATGAATGTATGTATGTATGTTTAAAAATGGTTTATTATAAAATGAACACTTTATATTTATCTTTTTAAACCAATATATTCTGTCTAATTTTCTGCTTTTACACCAAAATCTGCTAAAAAAAAAAACTAAAAAAAAAAAAAAAAAAACTAAATGTTAAGGGAACCATGAAAGCAACCTGTCCTCTGAATGCTTAGGTTGTTCCTTTCTTGTGTGGTCCTTTTTCTTGCTTCTGAAAATGTCTTTGATTGGACCTCTGAGACACAAGAGCGGACGTCCCATCAGGAAGAGCTCCTTGTAAGTGGTCTTTTCATGCTGAGGGTCCTTCCGTTAACATTGACAGCATCTGCTGTGCTTGCGGCTTAACAATTCATTAAAACAGACAGACCTGTTGATTCAGACACACATTACTGACATTGAGTTCGAGCTCAGATCTGTTTTTTTTCCCCCCCTTTCTGTCTGTATGTTAGTTCACCATATGGATTTACAGTGTCTCAGTGCAGATTCAAGGCTGAACTCATTCATATCATCTGCTCCTCAGTGAGAATCAGACAAACACATACAGAGAAACAACAGAACATACCAGAATGTGCGATATGGGTCACAGCAGAGGTAAGTTCAGAAATTAGCTTCCAATAACAGGATGTAGGAGTGTGCTTAAATACAGCAAATCCAGCGGTGCTAGTTCACTCAGATCTGACTGACTCACAGTCCAAACATTGCAGTGGCATTCGGTTTTCCAGTGTCATCTTTCCATTTCAGCTCCAACATTATTTTACTTCTACGTGTAATCAGATTCAGGATGAAGACTGTAGTTTCTCAGTCGGAAACTTTCCACATGTAAGTTGATTGAGTTGACAGCTGTGTATGGATGATTCTGAATAATGGGCAGAAGAAGAGCAGTGCCATGTCCAATTAATGGAAAGATTTATTAAGTGTGAGAATCTTCTATCATTTCAAATCTTAATTCTATATTAATACGAAGATACTAGTTGTATAAAAATATATTGTATAACTATCTTAGTGAGTAAACTTACCAGTTACTGCTACTATATACGTACAGTGGTTCAAAACTAATACTATATGGCAAAAATAAAAACTATTAGGATTATTATTATTATAAATGTCATAGTAACTAACAGAATAATTTTTATCCATTAGATTTAATGATTAGTTATTATTAGTTCTATATATATATTAGTTATTTATTAATTAAATATTTAACAATTTTGTTATTATTTATAAGTTAATATTTGTTTATAGTGTATGAAGTTCTTGTAAACGTACTGAGAGATTGTGTTCATGAGCCCTTTGCATTCTTATTGTCATTTAGGATCTGATTAAATGTTGCAATTGAGTTTTCTAATAACTATTAAATATCAATACTTAAATGTTGTCAGCAAAGTGTGGTGATTGCCTTGTCAGTATGTGATCAGTAATGTAAGGTTATCAATGAGCAATTCAAATATAGAGTCCAGACAATAAACAAATACAATATATGAATTACTAAACCAGCATGTGACCTTTTAAAGAAATAATTTGCACAAAATAAAACTATATATATTTTTTTATTATTTACTCACTCTCACTTAATGAGACCTTCAAAACACAAATTAAGATATTTTAGATTTAATCCGAGAGCTCTTGAATGCACCTTAAGCCTTGCCCACAATGTGCAATTTTAGCCATAATCTGAAGTCGTTTGAGACAAATTTGAGAAATTGCTAAAGACTTTTGTTATCTTAGAATGAAATCTGTGAACTTTGATGGTTTGACATGTTCACTGACAGCAGCTTAATGGCCATTGTGATCAGATTTTCCATCTGATGAGGTTCTGTTGGAAGACAAAAACGATCAGAAGATAACCTGCAGTGCAACTTCAGCTACTACGAGTGTC
The DNA here is from genome assembly GCA_903798205.1 of Danio tinwini. Lineage (NCBI taxonomy): Eukaryota > Metazoa > Chordata > Actinopteri > Cypriniformes > Danionidae > Danio > Danio tinwini. Next base: position 19,435,744 of record CAIGQZ010001336.1, on the reverse strand, counting down.
AAACCAAAAACTAACAGTAGTGCCAAATCTGATGATGCAAATAGCAGACAACACAAACCAGCATGCACTGTAAAAAATCCAACTTACAAATAGTTAACTCAGTTTAAAATTGTAAGTTAGGTGGACATATTTTTGAGCTCAGAGTTGAATTTACTCATAAAAATGATTCAGCTGCTTATTTGGAACTGTTTGTTCAAAGAAAGAAAAATATTCAGTTGAGGAGACTTTAAATTTTTATTTCTCCATATCTTCAAAAAATAAAAAGTTGAGTTAACTTAACATTTTAAAGCAACCGGCTGCAAAGACATTTTGAGTTTATTAAGCTTCAGTGTTTGAAGTTGTGCCAAATTGTTCCATAAAGTATACTTGACTTAACCAGCCTTGAAACTTAAAAAAATAATTTGGCACAACTTCAACCACTGAAGTTTAATAAACTCAACATTTCTTTGGAGCTGGTTGCTTTAAAATTTTAAGTTAACTCAACTTTAAAATTTTTTACAATGTGGGAAAGAAACCCTGTAAAGATAACATTGTTAGCCTATGTCCTCACTTCAGCCCCCACAGGTCCTGGTGTCATTTACTAGGTCCAGTATGATGCTCGCGTTGCGCTGATGGCTCCAACACATACACTGTAAAACTTAATAAGTTGAGACTACTCAAACGATTTGAGCAAAGTGATTTGACCAAATGTGGTCTCTTCATTTAACTACAGATAACTTAAAATATTAATTAAAATGTTTTGCTGCCTAATGAGTAAGTTAAAAACAGTTGTTTAAGTTTTGATGCCAAAACTTGGCATTTTAAGTAATGTCAAGTTATATTAAATTAATATCTTTAGTAATGACAACAGTGGGGTTTACAGTAGTAAGTATGCACCCTGACAACCTAATTGGTGAACACAGTCATCTTTACAGCTTTTTTGGTGCACAAAAGTGTTCTTGGAGCTTCGTTTGATTACTGTTGAACAACAATAGTAACATTGAATGTTTTGACAAAGTTTTTGGTTCCTTTTCTAGTCTTTGGACCTCTCCTAACGCTTGCTGTCTGGAAGGGCCAAGAGCTCTTGAATTTAATCTAAAATATCTTAAATTTGATATGAGGGCAAGTAATTAATAGCAGAATTTTCATTTTTGTATGAACTAACCCCTAAAACGAACATTTACAGTGCTCTTTGTTGTCTTTCTGTGCTTGTTTTGAGTTGCTGTGCTTGTTTTGGAGACCTCATGAACATATGGCGTCTAGTCTGCTGCTCTGGAATTATGGGTATCACATGCAGTGTCACTGGCAGGAAGTCATCACAAGTAGCTCTTCTCACAGATAGACAATAGTATGGCCCCACAACAGCCTCCTGGGAACAGTGTCCGAGCTCATCAGGAAAGCCATTAAAAAAACAGTGAGGAGTGAGGACAGCAGGGCAACAATCACACACCGCAGTGAGGAAAGTATGAGGCCGGCGGTGACACACGCTGAGCAGACACACAAACATGAGGAAACTATGTGAGTCGATGAGTGAGAGGAAAACACAGAGGTCACTGATACACAACAGAGAGAATGGTCATCCAATCCGGGAGGAGTGTCCCGCACACACAGATCCCAGAGGAGCCCGCAGCAAATACAGCAGAGTGAAGAATGTGTTACTCATACCGCTGTAAGACAAACTCCCACTTCCTGTACTGGAGGATTCGGGAATCTCATTCTGCTTCTTCATTCTAGTTAAAGGGTTAGGGTAACGAAAAACTGCTGTTTACTTGGGCTATACGAAGTGCAGATTTTTTTTTTTTGGCAGTAGAACATTAAAAACACTTTTAGCTCCGTAAACTGTATACAACCAAAACAAATTAAGAGAGATAGCTTGAATAGAAATTTGTGTTATGATTTTCTTCTACTGAACAAAAAAAAGACGTGCTGATAAATGTTGGTAAAAAGCAGCCATTGACTCATAATTTGTAACTTTGGATGTCGATGGCTGCTTTTATCCGACATTCTTTAGAATATCTAGTTTAGTGTCCTACAAAAGAAAGAAATTGAGTTCATTTTTTTTGGCAAGAACTATCCCTTTAACACCCATGGTTCCTGACGATACACTGAAGCAAAACATTCAGTCCTGAGTGAGTTTATGACAGTCTGAAGCTCAAGCTTCCTGTCAGACAATGATGTATACTTGGGCACAAACTCACATGTGAGTTGGTACTGTTTGCTTATGGAGATGGAGAACGTGTGCATTGTCTGAAAATGGAACTTGTGTATATCCTGGATGCTGCAATTTAGAGTGGAAATCAAAAATAACCTTAAACAGGTTGTCAGTGAGGTTGACCAAGGCCAAATAGACAGCCACAACAAGAGAGTTGGTCCTTCCTATTTGTGACCGTTTCCACTGAGTGGTATGGTCCACTTTTATGGCCGTTTCCACTGTCAAAAAGTACCTAAAAGCGAACCGTACCGTACCACTTTTTGGGTGCAAGCCAGAATGAAAACAAAGGAACCGCCATATTTTTAATACACAGCCGAGACATTACACCATAATACTATATACATATAATAACAAGCCATGGTCAACCCAGCTTAAACAAACCTTGTCGTCTTCTTGAACCGCCACAAAGCCAAGAAGAAGAGCAGAATCTGCCCTGTGTCTCGTAGTTTTTTTTTTACAAGGCTGTTTAAAGTGCGAGGGATTTCGATTTCTAGCATGCGCTTGCCGCGCGTCTATAATTAAAATAAGAAACTTCTTGAGCTGATAATAATAACGCGTGCGTGATTATTGTAGAGCTTCTGACTAGGCATGGACCGGTATAAGATTCTGACGGTATGATAACCTTGGATAAAAATATCACGGTATTGTGCTCACTGCCGTAAAATATATTCTTTTTAAATGTATGGGTAAAAAAAATACTTTTTTCCCCCTTTGAAAACAATATATTTTATTTTGTGAAAGATTTATAATATTTTGGAGCAGTAAACATGTCAGGCTGAATAATTCAAATGAATCATTGACTTCTGCTGTCTACATTTGTTTGAAAAACAAAGATTTCTTTACAATTTAAAAGGGGATCTTTGGATATCTTTTCTGCTGGAGATACTGTATTATTTCGCCCTATCTTTGATCTGCAGTTATAATCAAATTATGTTCATAAAAAGGTTAGTAATGAACATTTGTACACTAGTATTTATGTGTATAAAGCATCTGTTTTGCGAGACGTGCTTCTCATATGATATGTGAACGACTTGTACAGCTTTACTTTGATATTTTCTCGAGCGAGAATGACGTTGACTTTCTGTCATACACCACGCCCACCTACCACTGATACCCTTCTAGCAGTGGAAACGCAAGCCTGATAAAGGTGACCCGTACCGACCTGTACCGTACCGTACCGTACCACTCAGTGGAAACGGGCCATAAAGCTTATTTAAACTTATGAGAATCGTCATGAGCATTTAAACTTCTGTATGTTGTCACTGTTGCTTTTTCCATTTCTATTTCCAGTTGTGAGGTTTACATGTTCCACTTTGTTCCACTCTTCACACGTTTTGGGTTTACACATACAGCATACAGATCTTGTTCCTTCATCTTGACGTAGTGACATTCTTGGGCAAGTTGCATTTCAGGGTATGGCTAGAAGTACTTGACTATGTAGTCACGGTTCTACTTGCCAAGTATAGCCATAATGAAATAGCTTTCAATTTTGAGAAAGAGTACATTATTTCTAAATTGCTCACTAGCAATTTATTGATCTTTGCTGTATAAGAAAAAGTATTTCTACTTTTGCCTCATAAGACCTCAATGTGTGTCAGGAGTCACGAGTATTCATGTAGTTTGCCTACATATGTTTTTTAAAGTGCGGGTAGTAGTTTTAAGAAATTTACATTTTTGGTGAACCATCCCTTTAATCAAGTCAAGTCAGCGGACCACCAAACTAACAATCTTGACTTTCTGAACATTCTGCTTTTGGTTTCTTGGGGAAAGTTGAAGAGATGCTGACTCAAAACAGGGCTGAATTTCCACATGTTTATTTCTGGCTCACAAGAGCAAAAGAACAGGAGTACTGCCTGGAAAGGGTCTTTATTATACTATGATGTTCTGGAGTAGCGGAGGGATGAATAATACTGAACTAACTGAGGCAAAAGGATGTGGGTTAAGAACAAATTATTTAGTCAGCTTACATTATCATGTGGTGAGAGTAAAAGTATAATGATGCGAGTCTTTCCTGTCAAGCATTCACAGTCCACTTGGTTAAAATAGCTTTATTCAATATAAAAGACTCATGTTAATAAAAATCACAGTAAATGATGTCATTTATAAAAAGCGAAATGCAATATTTGTTGTTTTCCTACCTGAGCTCTCAGTAAACTGTTGAAACTACGGGAAGAGAATGAATTAAGCTCCTCTTTGTGGAACACAACAAAAGAAGCGTCTTTGAATTCTAAAGGCCACACATGACTTGAAGTCTAACAGAGTAAAATAGAAAACAAACTACAACAGTAAAAAAACAGACTGATAACAGTAGCTGCCACATGACACATGGCTATTCTCGTCGTATTAAAACTGCGGAAGCGTCTCGTCCAGTCTATTTGAGAAGTAATACTTTTCACGGCAGAAATGGTCAAGCTTGTAACATGTTTTTGATTTGCTTGGAGGTAGACTCATCGTTCAAATGTTTTGTTGTATACCTGTGAGAGTCAAGAAAGAAATGCTCTGAAAAACAATACACACAACATGGCATCAAAAAAAATATCTATATAAAAATATACACATTTTAACTAAAAATGGCAAATGCTTTATGTATTGCGCTTGTTTATGTACATTACAAGAGCATTTTGAGTGCCTGAAAACAAGAAAAAAGCTGAGCTTATGAAAATAATGTTGCAGTTTTAACTGTGTTTATATCTTCTATTATTATTATATCGTTGTCAAAAAATGTGGTAATTTGTTGGCACCAATTGCCTTGTGGGCAATGTGGCTGCATATCCACTTGTTAAGTCGTGACGTATGGAATACGGTTTCCGTGTCCACGCCGCTATTCATTTGAAGTGAGAAAATATTATAATTTTTTAGTCACATCACACATTAAAGTGAATTATATATATAATCATGGTGTAAAAAAACAGTCTCTGGACTTGCTGCATCACAGACATCAGTATTTTAAAAAATTAATCATATGCCAATACATATTATATTAAGCATGGATATATATATATATATATTGTGATAGTGATTTTTGAAAGAATTGTTTCAGTTTGTAAACATTTATTATTACCATTGGTTGGGTCTCCCCATACAGTTTAATATAGCGCTTAGACCTGGAAGCCACTTTTTTGTGATGTCACATTTAACAAGCGGATAGAAATATTGCACTTTGGGGTCCTGGCTCATGGACCTTATGCAATCCCACACTGTTAACAATTTTCATATATTACACAGTATTTAACTGTAACATGAACCGTATTTTATGACAGTTATGCAATGTTACTGTATTTTAAAGTTACATTATGAAATATTACTGTATTCATATACAGTAAAGATATACATACAATTCTGTAAAAACCTATATAGTAAGATAAATGGTTCTGTATATGTAAATACAGTACTTTTGCTGGAATTGATTTACAGTAAGTTACTGGTGAACTGCTGCCAGTAAGTTACTGTAGATTTTACAGGAAATTGTTAACAGTGCATCCCAAAATATATCTTTATATATCTAAATTAATTAATTTATTTAACATTAAAAAAGCATTTAATATTTAAATTAAATGACTCTGATCAGATACAGATGGTATTTAAAATAACAGGTGTAAATGCGATTTTTCAAGGATTGCAGTGCCACTTCAGGAGTGTAAATGCACCTGCTTGTTGAAAGCACACATAAATTGTACTTTTTTTTTCAACATAGTAAAAACAAAGCTGTCTTGTGTGTGTCTATCAACACTTACAGTGTGTAATGTAATAAGTAAAGCTCACAGACCTGAGGGCATTGAGAAGCCCCTCCACACTGTTGGCCGGCTGATATCGCAGAACTTTAATGCATCCTTTCATCTGTATCACAGGAAGACAGACAATTACATTATGTACTTAATTTATTTAAGCTACAATTACTACAAGAATAAAACAAGTTGCTTTAAATAAATATCTTTTTCATTCAGAATATTTTTTGTCGAACTAACAGAATGAAATCAGGTCTGTGTGTGAAACAGCTCTTAATAGCAGCAACTTTACATGTAAATTGTTATTGAAGTAACAAGAGGACAATGTCAGAATTGGAATTTCCACAGTTATTACTCATGGAGAGAAGCAACACATATTGTTATCATCAATTACGTAACCAGATATGCTTCTTGACATTATATTAACACATTTGGTAGACACTTTTATTCAAAGTGACTTGCATCGCACTGAAAGAACCCACAACATCGGTGTTGCAAGAATACTTCAGCACAGTCATAACATAACATCTTTAACTGAAATTCTACTAAATGTCCAAATTAAGAGAAGATTAAACTCTATACTTAAATCACTTAACTAAAAACAAATATAATGCCTATTGTCACAAGTTTTCCTTCCTAAAATCTTATCAGGTCAAGAAACGTACATGGTAATCCCAGTGACCTTGATTTCAATATGATATACTTTTTTAAAGGTGCTGTATGTAAGTTTTTGACTTTTCTAAAGCATAAAAATACAATAATATGTGTGCAGATATTTAAGAAACATCCCAAGTGAACATACTTGTTTAACTGAAAAACAATGCTGAAGTCAGATATTCTGCTTTGAAAATGGTTTTTCCGTACCAGAATGCTGTCTTTGTTTAGGTAAATTTAACTTGCACAATGCCAGTTTAGCCAACTATATTTCAGCACCCCGGGTTGCCTTGGTGGAAGACAGCGCATTTCATTCATTCATTCCGAAAGCATGCGTCCGTGAGCGAAATGCGACAGTGTCAGTGGACAGTTTCAGATGTCGAAATGAGACAGATTCAGTTCCACATGAGGTTATTATTTAGCAAATGGCATATATATTATGAATGTGAGCAGGTTACATTGTAACCGCGTGTCCTAACAACACGCTTTGTGACTAGATACGCAGTGATGAGCAATTTGGCTGTTTGCATGAGACGAAACACGAGTCACACAATGAAATTTAAATGTAAATTTAAATACAGCCTTTCAGAAGCACAGAATATGCACTCACTCACGAAACAGAAGGTTTAGAATCTATTTAATACATGTTAACCCTCTTTAACAGGTTTAAATTAAATTAAATGTAGATGCTAAAACACTTATATGTGTTTAGTTCTAAAGTTCAATTTCAAACGGATTATTGTATTTTCAAGATCTGAGGTGTACTTTCTGCTTTCAGTATATGGCAATAAATGTCATGTAAAATGCATTTAAACTCACATTGTTAGCATTTAACACTGAATAAAGCACACAAGGTTTACCTGAGGTGATCACTGTCATAGGTTTCCCATATTCAGCTGTGAGAAATAGAAACCGTTTCTAATTTATCAATTCGATGTGTTGGTTAAAACCAAAACTCCTTTTAAATGTGGAAAATATTCCCTCTATCGCTTGTTGTTGCTTTTATTTAGAACACAGTTTAAATCACTCGCACCTGTACTCAATCTGGCATCCCGCGCGTGCGTTTATTTTGATCCAGGAGTGCAATACCTAGTTCAACCACTGGGTGTCAAACTTACATACTGCACCTTTAAATTCATAAAAGTTCAAATGTAATAATCCCCAGTAACACTCCAGGTTTTTTCCAATGAATATTTCACTGAGTGCCCTATAAAGGGTTAATGCAATCCCATTTTATTCATTCATTCTCCTTCGGCTTAGTCCTTCATTTATCAGGACTTGCCACAGTAGAATGAACCACCTATTATTCCAGCAAATGTTTAACGCAGCAGATGCCCTTCCTCATACAGTATGGCCAATTTTGTTTAACCAATAACGCACGTCTTTGGACTTTGGGGGAAACCTGCGCACCCAGAGGAACCCCACATGAACACGGGGAGAGCATGCAAACTTCACACACAAACGCCAACTGGTCCAGCTGGGACTCGAACTAGTGACCTTCTTGCTGTAAGGCGACAGTGCTAACCACTGAGCCACCATGCTGCCCAATCCCATTTTAATCAAGATAATTTGATCATGCAGTGAAATAATTGTATTTATATTTTAAATTTAGTTTGCTTCTATTTAGGCATAAATTTAGTAAGTACTAACACATCTATTTATTAAATCTGAAATGACTGAATTAAATGCTTGCTTGATCTTACACACATATTGTTTTATCTTTTTAATGTTTTGTCTTAAATTAACAGCCCTAACTATAAAACAGAATTTGAGCAAATAGTCTGTTCATTGATGCCAATAAACAACTTTCAAAGAGCAGAATAAGGCATACATCGATTTTGGAGGATTTGACGAATGCTCCAGCCGGATGAACATAGTCGTAAAGGATGATCACTCCCACCATCACACGCAGACAGAATAACACTGTGTCCTCACTGGCAAAACGACTGCGGTACTCCCTGATCAATACACACGCACAGAGAGACAGAGAGAGAGGATGAACAACAAAGACACACCCCATTCCAGATTAAACAATGATTAAACACACAAAAAAAGTCAACTTACGGTGTCTCTAACATGACTTTACACACACTTGCCATCGTGCTCAGACAATCTGTTGTGTTCTCTACAGGTAGTTCTGCATGCTGATCACATAGACATAGAGAGCAAAATGTTGCAGGAGAGTATATTCATGAGCATCTGGACTTGTTTACTTAACATCTATTTGAGTGATCAGAGCTGCCTTTGGGATATTACACTCACTAGAGTTGACCAAACACCTACCTTTGATACAAATTTAGTCGTGGCATCGCTTAACGTTTTCAGCATGGGCGTGGCATTGGCGTAGAAGAGAGACATGCGATTGGCCAATTCGTTGTCCACCTCATTATGCTCCTCTGCCTGCAGAAAGAACACACATGGGGGTTTTATAGTATCTAAATGTGGAGGAGAAGATAAAAATCCATACTTTTTAAGATTTAAACTAAAGGGGTCGGTTGAGGGAGGTTATGGATGCTCTTTTACTTGGTCAGCTTTTACTTAAGTAGTTAATCATGGAAATGGAAGTGGAAATTGGGCATTCTGGGTGTGCTGGAAGCGCATTTTAGCTGACTTGAAACATTTCATTCATTACAGTATGCTAAAAACTGAATGTAAATCCTGCTTTTAATCCACAGACTGCAGACATGTCCAGAATTCCTAATACATGCTCCTTCACAGCCGAGCTCATGTTTCAGGAGATGAAAGCGCCTGTCGTAATTATTCCTCACAGAGAGTGCTTTTAATTGGCGAGGCAAGGTCAACGATCCTCTGTGTCAAACCCTGCTGAGCCGCTCCCTGATGATACAGCACGCGCTAATGAGACCAGAGCCGTTAGCGCACGTTAGACCGCCTCACAGTCAGCGAACGCACTTCAGCTCTGTGTCAGCTAAAAGATAAAAGCGGGCGAGTAAGAGGGAGACATACGAAATAAATATCAAGATGGAGCGAACAAGATGTGTGTGTGTGTGTATGAGTGTATCTGGTGTTTTCCCTGAGTCAGGATCTTATGCCACCTAATGATCCAGACCATTAGAGAACAGAAGAGCTCCCGTTAACCCCTGTGACACTGGCAATGGCGTAGTGCTAAAACATTAGGCGTCTGATAATGAGGCGCATTTCCATAGAGAGTCGCTTCACTCACAGTTTGGTTGATGATGCGCATGCGGCTCAGGGTTCTTCTGTAGTAGCTGAAGTCATTCTGGATGGCCGGGTTGGTCATCTGGCAAGAGAAAGAGGGAAAGAATATCAGAGAAATATTCTACCTCAAAATCAAGCTCATTTACCTTGAATTCAAAAGGTTAAACTATAGCTATGTTTCCATCCACCTACAGTATTTTTATTCGCAGTTTGGATATGCGCATAAAAATGGTTGATGGAAACACAAAGATGCACATACATTTTGAAAATGTGCCTAAAAAAACGTACGCATAACTACTAATCATAAGCTTTTTATTCAATATAAAAAGATGCGCATAAACTATGATGGATACATTAGTTATGTTTTCATCCAAAAATGCAAATAAAATTTATGCGCAAAACTAGAATATCGTATAAAAGACGTGCGAATAAAGCAGCGTTTCCATCCAACGAGTCAAAAAGAACAAAATCGTCACTTCCTGATAAACTGCTGCCAAATATCGACAGTAGAAATGGAATTTCCTGTGGCAGCTGCATTAATCTTTTCTTTATTTAATAGATGACTTATAGATGCCTCAGAAGACGATGCCGACACGACATGAACGTCTGGTGGTGTTTGAAGGCACGCAGAGCGCAAACGATCTTGACAGTTCTGGGGGTCATTATTAATATAATAACACTAATACTGAAATAGTTGAGGTGTGTTAGAATGACCAAAACAACATTTCATGTGTTTTACAATGTGCTCAGCCTGCTGGTTTGTCCATTCACACACATTTTTATCATCACATGATCTCATACAAAATCACATGACTTTTTTTTAATGCTCATATTGGAATTTGTGCGGTAAAAGTGTTTCCATCGTAGTTTATGCGCATCTTATCGAATAAAAAGTTTATCCTACTCAGTTATGCGTATGTTTTTTTTATGCACATTTTTAAAATTTATGTGCATCTTGGCGTTTCCTTCAACCATTTTTTTATGCGCATATTCAAAATGTGCAGAAAAATAGGTGGATGGAAACAGAGCTAATTTTACTGAACAAATTCCAGTATGCGCATTAAAAAAGGTCATGTGATCTTTTTTATAAGAGGTTATGTGATGTTAAAAATGTGTGCGAATAGACAAACCAGCAGACTGAGCACATTGTTAAGCATCTGAAATGTTGTTTTGTTTATTGTAAAACGCCTTAACTATTTCAGTATTAGTGTTGTTATATTGTTAATGACTTAGAATTGTCAAGAGCGTCTGTGCTTCACGTCTGACTCCTTCAATCGCCACCACAAGTTCATTGCATGTTGCCATTTGTCTTCTGAGGCGCAAGTCAAACATTAAATAAAGAAAAGATGCACGCAGCTTCTACTACTGCAGCAAATTCCGTTTTTACTGTAGATATCTGGCGCCAGTTAATCAGGAAGTGACGATTTTGTTCTCGGTAGCTTTGTTTCCATCCACCTATTTTTCTGGGCATTTTGTATAAGCGCATAAAAAACACATGCGCATAACTGAGTAGGATCAACTTTTTATTCGATAAGAAAAGATACACATAAACTACTGTGATTTTGTTTTAAGAGATCATGTGATAATAAAAATGTGTGTAAATGGATAAACCAACAGGCTAACCCCACTGCAACACATCTGAAATGTTGTTTTGGTCATTCTAAAACACCAGTATTAGTGTTATTTTATTATGAATTACCTCCAGAATCATCAAGAGCATCTGTGCTCTGCGTCTCACGACTTTAAACACCATCATGCATCCATTGTGTTCGGCATACTGTCTTCTGAGAAATAAAGCTTCTCCTACCACAGTAAATTCTGTTTTTATTGTTGATATTAGGTGCCAGTTTATCGCCGATTTTGTTTTCTTTGACTCGTTGGGTGGAAACGCTGCTTTATTTGCACGTCTTTTATGCGATATTCCTGTTATGCGCATAAAGTTAATTCACATTTTTGGATGGAAACATAGCCAATGAAACATAACTTTGATATGTATTAGGTGAGAATACATTGATGCCTGTCACAGCAAAAGGGAGACCAATAAAAACATCACTAATGCACTCTCACTGTCACAGTCATTGTGTTATGTTACATGTCTGGTGTGTCAGTGTTATGTTGTGTTGTTTTTCCATGTGCTTGTGTTGATGTCATGTGACTCCTTTGTTCTGTTTTCCCGCCATTTGTTAATGTGTATTAGTTCCACCTGTGTCTCTTCCCTGTCAGCTCAATTATGTCTTGTGTATATATACCCTGTGTTTAGTTCAGTCTTTGGCCGGTATTGTATTGCCACACTCCCTGTCCAGCTTTTGATGTTTCCAGATCCTGTTGTGAGTGTTAATATTGTAAATAAATATGTGTTTTTGGATAACTCCTGCCATCTGTGCTTTTGTGGAGTGAGCGACCTGTGACACTCACATCCTAACCCTAAACACCCTAACCTAAACTGGACCTAATACACATGTATTGTTTATATTAAATAGAGCATATGAAAACAAATGACATAGTAGTAGTGATAAAAAGCATAATAATACATAATACAACAATAACAAAAGAGTATATTAAAAGATGCAGTAGGTCTTAAGAAACATTTTATGTTGTGCTGGTTGAAAGTCTCTTCGCATTTCAATAGTACTGATTAAAGTAAATGATCTAAATGTATTTATATGTATTTTTATATTCTGGGTAAGGCATAAAACTAAAACAAAAAAAGTTCCTCCAATTAAAATTCAGTCAGGTTGATAATTCCCATAATTCTGAAAAGTAGCTAAACTGTCTGTCAGCAAATAGAGATTTGTACATCTGCGCACCACGCAGATCCACCATTAGTGTGTGGACGCACACCGCGTGTACATGTGCAGACGGTGGTAAAAACATGCTGAATTTAAAACTATTTAAAATCCTAAATCAATATTGGAATTACTTTTGCATGCTGGAGGAAGGACGATACCATGGCTGAAGTATTTCTTTTAGATGTATAATGTTCTGTTTTAAAACTATTTTAGTCACTTTAGTATTCTATAGTCTTTGACACAAAGTTTATGTAGATTTTGTTGTATTATGAATGTGTTATATGCACAGAAGTGTTGTTCAGCTACTGAAATCTTTCAGCCAAATATTGATGTGACAATTTTCAGTTTCATAAGGGATGTTTATTTACCTAAAGCATCGATAACATCGATTTTTTTTGTTTAACAATAAAACATCAGTAAGTAGCGCTTTGAGCAATGACAGCCTGTGAAGCTCTCCCTATATTATTTACCATGCTACTTTAAATATTCGGTCTGAAATGGCATGTAAGTATGGCTTAGTAATAAGTGTAATTCCTACATGCCGCCGGCCAACCACTAAAAATACAGTAGGACAGCGTGTGTAAGAGTGAGACCAGCGATCCTTGCATGCATGAAATATTGCACATTATGACAAGTTTTGCTTGCTAACTACATAACTGAAAACATGCTAAATATAATACAGTTTTTCGTTCAGAATTGTAGTATTATAAAGTACTATAAAGTTTTCTAACTGGCAAATGACATGATCTAGTGGGTTGTCTGCTGTCATCTTTAATGAGCGCATTAGTAATTTCAGGAGGCGTGGCTTTGGACGGCAGGGAAAGGACTGTGTTTCAAACATATTATGCTAACCAGTTAGCATTTAGGCAGATCACTTACTGCACCTTTAACATTTAATATTTTAGGATTTATTTATAACAGTCTAGAATTCAGCTGCAGATGTGAAGGAATGGCGGAAGAAAGTAGTTCCTCAAACAAAAGGGTTTTTAGACTCTGTGTTTGATTTTCTTTTTTATATATACAATTATGCCGTCGAACTGTTGAATAAACGCAATATCACACTCGTAGCAGTGCGATATGACTCAACTCTCGCCTCCCACCAGTGCCAATATACAGCCATATCGCACTGCTCCTTGTGTGATATTGCTCATTCATCTACTAATATACACAGCCACCTTTGCTCTTCCCAAAATAAAATTGAACTATTGACATTGTTCTCTGTTTTTCTGTGCATATCTATACCTCAAAATAAACAAATGTTTAAAAAAAACTACACCAAATAAATTGAAAAAAAAACACTCTAGCCATGAAAACAATAACAAAAGATGACAACAATCCATAAAATAATGAAAGGCTCACAAACAGTACAAAATGGGCAATCATGACTAACATCAGAGTTCAACACAGAAACAAAAGCATTGACAGCAACAGCTGAATGAAGAACCCTTCAGTATAAATCAGCAACTTTCTTCAGCAATGGAGGTTTGTATAGTGCTCTCCATTCAAAGCGAGAGATAGAGAGAGAGAGAGAGACATTTCAATGCAGGACTGGCAGTTGAAAAAATTGCATTTATGCTGAATAAAGGATTGAGAAATGTGGCATTCATGAATTTTTCATTTCACCACGAACGTATGAATTGAAGTGAGCAAATTTAAAATCAAATGAGCATATGACCATTTCATCCACCGCTGGCTCTGTGACAGACTTCATCAATGCTATAATCTACATTATAACAGATTCTCTGTGGCACCTCTGAAAGAGCTGTACTCAGTTCTCCATTAATATGACTAATTGGTTGCAACTGGACTTTGTGTTCCATTAGCTCAACTAATTAGCTAAATCGCATCTGTGATAATCAAGTTAACTAATTAGATATATAATTCTGTGGCTTACAAATCAATTTTATTATTCACGTCGTCTATAGCAATTGCATTACAGTACAGTAGATACCATCAGTATCTGGAAAAAATGCTGATTTTGTTTTTTGTCAACCCTTATCGTAGGATCAATTTTAACATTTTTGAGTTGGCATGAAGTGAAAATGTATTTAATTTTCTAAATGCATCCCATAGAGCTTGTGAATGATCATTTATACATGTTTCTTTTGGTAATTATTAAACACTATGAGAGTTTAGCGGTCAAAACACTGTAGACCATCCCTTTTTAGGCTGTGCGTCCAACAAAGCATTTAATAAAAACACACTTGGGTGATTGAGAGCGCTTCTGGGCAGCAGCTATTTATTTATTTATATATTTTTTGAGTTGAGAGTGAGGCGCATATAAATCATTGGTAGTAACTGGATTCTAGTAGCTGATTCAACATATTGTGTCATTAGTCTGTAAACTACAAACAGGGTTTCTGCAGGTTTCAGCAAGTTAAATTTAATACTTTTAAATATATTTTTAAGACCATTATGAATGAAATTTTAGAGTTTTTTAAGAGAAAGAGTTTTTCGAATGTCCCAGTTTGATCACCTCATCACCAATTTAAATTTTAATTAGTAACATTGTCGACATTTTAACTTGCAGTATATTTACTAAATACTGATTGCAAGAAACTAATCCTAAACTAAACATTGTTTGTATACTGAATAAAAATGCTAATCCAGCAGGTGGCGCCTTTACAACAGCAGGAATAACAGTGTTTCCCTGGTTACTGCAGTAAATAAAGCAGCATCTAGCAGGATTTTTTTGATTTTATAAGCTACACAGCATGCCAATATTTGAAGATTAAATTTAGATAAATTTTAGCATAATGATACCAAATTTAATTCCCTGTAAAATAGCATTTAAGACTCTTTTTTCTAGTTTTAATACTTTTTAAGGGCCTTTAATTTCTCTAAATTGATTTATCAATTTTAAATACTTTAAGACCCCGCAGACACCCTGTTAAAAATAAATAAAACTTAAGATGTTTTAAAGTTTTTTTTAAACTATAATAAACTAAATGTATGCACAACAGTCTGTCCAGGTCAGCTTCCTTAGCAGTAAATACTGTACATGGAGACCTTTCAACAAATGTTATTGTCAGGAAAATAATTACACCATTATGGTAATAGAGTTAAAGGTTAGAGTTAAAAAGTACATTCTTAAATAAAAAGTATTATTATTTGTTTATTGGATGGGTGTTGACCAGATTGGGTAGATATACATGAACAAAGGAAAAGCAAAGGAAAAACAAGACCTGTTAAAAAAAAGATTTCGGACCTACAACACAATCTTCCCCCACAAGTCCAAAGACATGCACTATAGGTGAATTGGGTAAGCAAAATTGACTGTAGTGTATGTGTGTGAATGGGAGTGTATGGGTGTTTCACAGTGATGGGTTGCAGCTGGAAGGGCATCCGCTGCATAAAATATATGCTGGATAATTTGGCGGTTCATTCCGATGTGGCAATCACTGATTATTAAAGGGACTAACCCAAAAAGAAAATGAATGAATGAACAAAATTTCAGAAAATTTAAGACTTAAGATAAAAAAATTTGTTGAGATTCAAGACATTTTTAAACTTTTTACGGCCCTGTGGGTACCGTGTACAAACCTCACGATCCTGCAGGCTTTTAAAAAAACCTTGCTTTAAAAACAACAGAAAATGTATGCTCTCACTTTGCTGGATACATGCTGTACTCAGCCATTTGTCACCAGCAAAAAAATAAACCCAATACAAAAGTACATGGAGTTTATAGAGTTGTCAGGCAGTCCTGTTCAATCATCCCACATGTCAAAATCTAAGCAACAAACAATGCCTAAAAGCAAGTCCACATTCTACCTGGACATTTTCTTTTTTGATAATTCATTACAAAGAGATGTATTTCACAATACAAGAAGGAATGATCTGTCACTACTTCTGTTTTATTGTGGTATGGCATGAAATTCAATTTAAACACCTAATTTCTAAGTCAGTTGTTCCCAACCTGGCTCCTGCCTTAAGGTCATATTTATGTGAAAAAACTAAATGTTCTAATAAGTACTTTCTAAGAAACCAGCTGAGAAACTATTCCATTAACTCTACAGCTTAAATGGTTTCCCAGCTTTCAAGTCACAAAACCTGATCATGTCCTAATTTGAAAAGGATTCAAGAATACTGAATACATACTTGTAAACATGATCCTGATGAAGGTATTTAATAGTTCCACAGAGGTCGAAATATTTAGCCGGTCAGTTATTTCTTGGGCATCAGCAATGCATTGTGTGCCTGCTTTACAGTAGGCCCTGTTTACACCTGGTTAGACATATGTCAATATTTAATAATTCAACATGTAATGATAATGAACATGCATAATATTGTTAATCATGGGCACTTCAAATTTCAAAATACAGTGAATAATTTATTATGTACTCTCTTAGAGAGTCTTTTTAAAATATTCAAATTGTTGTATTGGAAGTGGTTGTTCATCGCAGCACCAAATGCTTAAAGACTTAATAGATTATTTATAGTTAAACATTTTACAAACATCAGTCATTAAAGGGGTGGTCCAAAGTGTATTTTAAAGGCTTAATTGTGTTTATAAGATGCAAAGCAATGTGTGCTCATGCTTTATTTGTAAAAATAAATAAATAAAAATCACTTTATTTTTTTTAAATATCTTACTTTGATTATATACTGATGCTCAGCTAGCATGATAGCAACTATCATAGTTCCTACTTATTCCAAAAGCCCATCCCCAAGAGGCTTTGATTGGCCAAACAGCATTGTTTACATCCTTGTTTTTTGTCCTCGCTTTGACACCGTTAACGCTAGACATTATGCATGCAATTTAACAAATAAAAATACTTACAGCTTCTTCTATTATGGTTGGAGCTGCTCCTTTTTTTGAGGAATTTTTAGCCAAATGCAGCACTGAACTGTCCTTTGTCAAATGTTAGCTATATCTTTATTATAATTCTCTGGAACATAATTCAAATTAAATTGTAAGCACTTCTCTCTTTGTGTTGTGTCCTTTGGAAGCCCAAATACAGAAACAGAATGAGCTCTGTGGAAATAGCAGCGTTTGGACAGCATTTTTCTCTTCTGTGCTATAAAATTACAGCACCTTTGGCCACTTTTGAGCATATTACTGTACATTCAGAGGTGTTGTTTATGTTCACACATCTACATTACACATCAACTAAAGTTTAAAATATGATATCTTAGTGGACCACCCCTTTAAATAAAGTCACAATGAGAATTACAAAAGCTTTTATTAAGCTTACATGATAATTATTTCTTAGGTAATGTCTAATAACAAATTAAAATAGTCAATCAAAAGTCACAAAATCAGTACTTTTTAAACTAACTTTGCCTTAGTAAAAATGTGGTTATTGCTGAATCGTGATTTTAATGGATTAACCAATGTTTACTAACCAGACTTCATTGTAAAGTGTTACCTACAGTATTGTTTTTAGCAATCTGTTTGCATCTGTTTCTGCCTTTATTTGATACATATGTTTACTCTGAATATTCATTCAGTAATTTTCCTTCGGCTTAGTCCCTTTATTCATCATGGGTCACCAGAGCGGAATGTTTTACACAGTGGATGCCTATCCAGCTGTAACCCAATACTGGGAAACACCCATGCACACTCATTCAAGCACATACACTATGACCAATTTAGTTTATTTAATTCACCTATACTGAATGTCTTTGGACTGTGGAGGGAAACTGGAGCACCCTGAGGAAACCAACATGAACACGGAGAAAACATTAAAACTCCACACAGAAATGCCAACTGACCCAGCCAGCACTCGAACCAGCAACCTTATTGCTGAAAAGCGACAATGCCAACCACTGAGCCACAATTTTTTTGGGTATTATACATGTTAAAGTACCTTTTCTGTATCTTAAGTAAATAGTGTATTATACCATACATCTTGATATAAGCTTCAACAAATAATTGCAGCAATTAAATGGTATAAAAGGGATAGTTCACCAAAAAATTTAAATTTACTCAATATTTACTCACCCTGAAATGGTTCTAAACCTTTGTGAGTTCCTATCTTCTGTTGAACACAAAAGAAGATATTTTGAAGAAAGCTGAAAACCTGTAACTATTGACTTCCACAGTTGGAAAAACACAATGGAAGTCAATGGTTACAGGTTTTATTCAATAGATCTTCTTTTGTGTTTAACAGAAGAAAGAAACATGTAAACGTTTGAAACAAGCGAAGGGTGAGTTAATGACAGAATTTTTATTTTTGGGTGAACTATCCCTTTAAGATGTGTTTTTGTCCATTCTAACACAAGCAGATGATGCTTCCTTTAGTTGACCAGTTTGAGAGTTAGGTAACAGAGCAAGGACATTATCACTGTATGTCTGATAATGTTTTTTCTTCTGGATAAAGTCTTATTTGTTTTATTTTGGCTAGAATAAAAGCAGTTTTTAATTTTTTTAAGATCATTTTAAGGTCAAAATTATTAGCCCCTTTAAGCTATTTTTTTCTCTGATAGTCTACAGAACAAACCATTGTTATACAATAACTTGCCTTATTACCCTAACCTGCCTAGTTAACCTAATTAACCTAGTTAACCAAATTAACCTAAATAGCCTTTAAACGTCACTTTAAGCTGTATAGAAGTGTCTTGAAAATATCTAGTAAAAGATTATTGACTGTCATAATGGCAACGATAAAATAAATCAGTTATTAAAAATGAGTTATGTAAAACTATTATGTTTAGAAATGTGTTGAAAATTTTTTTCTCTCCGTTAAACAAAAATTGGGGAAAAAATAAACAGGGGGGCTAATAATTCAGGGGGACTTCAACTGTATATCTATGCACACTGCTATATGCTGATTGTCTACGGCATGTTTTTTCTGTGTTCAAATAATACAGAATAAAAGAAAAAAAATTGATGGAAAAAAAACTATAATGTCAGCTTAAAATGCATGCAAGTAGTACCAGGTGGAAATCGAGCCTCATATTGTATTGTTAATAATTCACACATTCAATCTTTACTCACATGAGCTAACAGCGTTAGTTCCAGAAATCTGCAGGCGAGTGAAAAGCATCTAAAATCATGTGTAGTATACAGCGTTAGGAAGAGAAGATTCCACAGGGGAACAGACTGGGAAAATGTGCAGCATGGGTGTGACCTAAGGTTGCTTGGTTACCTTGAGCTCATCGAAGCGCAGCGTGAAATGTAAAATCTCAGCAAACTGGCGTGCCAGAGCCTGCTCCTGCTCCAGATGCTGAGTTGGGCTGCAGCGTGAGCTGGTGAGGTACTCCAGCAGGTTCTGCAGAGTGTCTTCTGCAAGAGAGAGAAGAAACACCAGCGCTAATGCTCATGAAGGAGAGAGGGACTACACACATATACTGCGTTATGCTTTCCATGTTTTGATGAAAAACAGGCACAGAAACAGAGGGTCTGGCAGAGGAACACAGCTGTGTGTTTGACAGAGAGATGTTAGGTCAGTCTGACCCTTTGATGTTTTACCAGAGCCTCTCTTCCAGAGACAGCGCTGCCATTGGCTGCTGTTGATCTGTGATTAAGGGCCATGTCATGTTTAATTAGGTCATGACCTATTTCTCAACATCAGACTCTCAATTCAGAACAGACTTACACGCACTGACAGACTGCACAAAAAATTACAACTAAGTTTTTCAAGTTCTGAGAGCAAAACATACCTGTATGAGTTATTTTAAATATAGTGAGCTGCATTTTAGACAGATTCTTTCATCAGTTTTGCCAGCAAAAAAAAGCCAAAGGCAATACAGAATGATTTTACATCTGAGCAACACAGCAGCTGAATAAATTCGCTTTTGAACAAATCATTTGACTCAACGATGTTCAATAAATACAGCAACTTGTTACATCTTACATTAATATACCCATGACAGGCCTTAAATATGTACTAGTACAAAAATACACGAAGCAAAATATAGCATAATCATTAAATACAAAAATACTGAAATTGTCAATATTGCACACCCTGGAACCAGCATATTTTTGCAGGCATTTTTGTTTTGCAAGCAAACAGCAAAATGTAATGAAGAAATGGCAAACATTTTACATAAAATTGAAAAATAATATTTCCTCATGTCAATTTTTACTAATCCTTTTCCCTACAGACAAAGTTTTAAATTGCAATATAATATAATATAATATAATATAATATAATATAATATAATATAA
>CAIGQZ010001336.1:19403887-19415085 GCA_903798205.1 Danio tinwini | reverse complement strand
AATATAATATAATATAATATAATATAATATAATATAATATAATATAATATAACAGTTAAAAAATACAACATAAAGACCCTAAATCTTTTCCAGCTATAGTGTACCTTTCATAAAACATATTTATTTTAGGAATAATGAATGTGTCACTGAGATACAGTAGATCTGGGGCTTATGAGATTGCAGATGACGAGAGCTGTGTTTTGCTGGATGTGCTGAAATAAACTGGGTTTGCCCAAAGAGCGTGTTAATCCAATTATGATGCACCGCTGCTCTGTTTACGGCTTGTTCCTTGAGAACATGCGTTAAATCGAAACAGATCAACAACAGCACACTGAATATTAAGATATCTTGAACTCAAAGGCATTACTTGATGCAAAATACTATACAAATCTGTGCTAATCCAGCTGTCAGCTGTAGGCAACAGTCTGAAATTACAATACTGCTTGTATTGCTCATGTGACCTTTTTAATAACGCCTCGCATTAAACATATTTATATACACACAAACAGTGCCCAGCATATATACATTAAGTACACCCCTCACAAATCTATCTTTTAAATTCATATTTTTAATAGGAAGCTATACAATATTTTATTTGTGCATACACATTATAGTCAGTACTGAAACCAAATCTGGAGCTTATCTAACAAAATAACTTACGATAACGATCCAAAAACTAGTACACCCAAATGTATGTTACAGAAAAATATTAAATACAAATAAAAAAAAAGAGGAAAAATCAAGAGAAGCAAAACAATTTTGTAGGTTGTAATTTTTTTTGCAATATTTTGCGTGATTTTAATTGTATTAGCTTTCAATTTCTAAATATGTTTGGTGACTAAAATATTATTTTAATAAAAATATCTGTTTAATAAATCTGTTTTGTTTAAATGCACCAAAATGCGTTGCCTATATTCACTGTGAAATAGATAAAAAATATTCATTTTTAAAATGGGGTGTATTCAGTTATGCGGAGCACTGTACTCATTACAGATAAACTTGGTTGCCAATAAATACTAACTCTATAGATGTATTTAAACGTATGCATGTAAACGACTTCTGTATGCAAAGTTTAACTCATTCGAGTTGCCAGATCTGGCTAAAAATATATATATAAAAAAACAAGTCCATAATCTTTTTTTGTTTGTTTTGGTTTGTTATATTTACTAACTAACATCAGTTACATTTATTATTTAATAAGCATAAAAATTCATATGATGTTATTTATTATTTTATTTATTTCATATTATTTTGTTTATAATGCTAATGCTCTGTAATAACATAAAAACAGATATTCATTACTGATATATTCATTAATATATTTATTAGTTATTTACAAATATTCATTAAAATTCATTAGTTATTTACAAACATGAAAATCAATAATAAGTTCGAATCCTAAATAAATAAGCCCATAATCTACAAAAAAAAAAAATCACATATAAAAACTAATAAAACAAGACATCTCTGTTATTGGTGTTGTTGTTTTAATGCCTAACCAGAATGAGTCATTGATTACTTTTTTAATATTACTATAATCAAAAATACCAGATATTAACCCTTTAAAAGGAACTAATTGATATACTCATAAGAAAAACCCTGTATTGCTACTGAAAGTTATTAGAAGACTTTTAAATTGTTATGATTTTATTATTATTATATTGTTATAACTGTCAATGAAGTTAATAAATACACTACCTGACAAAAGTCTTGTTGCCTATCCAAGTTTTAGGAACAACAAATAATAACTTGACTTCTAGTTAATCATTTGGTATCAGAAATAGCTAATATGAAAGGCAAAGGCCTCTAGATTACGCTTATTTTACCAAAATAAAATATGATCAAGCCTTGAATTTTTATTATTTAATCAGAACAGTAAGGACACACTTTGCTCAGATAAAAGTCTTGTCACATAACAGAAGTAATGTACAGTATAAAATATAAAGTCATGGTGCAGTGGTAAAAGAATGAATATTGTGTATGACTCCCATGAGCTTCAATGACTGCATCCATACATCTCTGCAATGACTCAAACAGCTTATTAATAAAGTCATCTGGAATGGCAAAGAAAGTGTTCTTGCAGGACTCCCAGAGTCATTTAAGATTCTTTGGATTCATATTCAATGCCTCATCCTTCATCTTACCCCAGACATGCTCAATAATGCTCATCTTTGGTGACTAGGCTGGCCAATCCTGGAGCACATTGACCTTCTTTGCTTTCAGGAACTTTGATGTGGAGGCTGAAGTAAGAGAAGAAGTGCTATCCTGCTGAAGAATTTGCTCTCTCCTGTGGTTTGTAATGTAATGGGCAGCACAAATGTCTTGATACTTCAGACTGTTGATGTTGCCATGCACTCTGCAGATCTCTCACACGCCCTTATACTGAATGTAACCCCAAACTATGATTTTTCCTTCACCAAACTTGACTGATTTCTGTGAGACTCTTAGGTCCATGCGGGTTCCAATAGGTCTTCTGCAGTATTTGTGATGATTGGGATGCACTTCAACAGAAGATTCATCTAAAAAAAAGTACCTTCTGCCACTTTTCCAAACGATCAACTAGAAGTCAAGTCATTGGTTGCTCTTACAACTGAGATCGACGATAAGACTTTTGTTAGGTAGTGTATGGTTCTTTATCCGACAAAGGGTTTAAATGTGCAACAAGTTAAAATATGTAAAACAAGTTCAAATGTGTCTGCAGTGACACACACAAACTGATCATCTCTGATAAACTCACCCTCAATGTGGTTGTCTATCTTGAAATTTTATATTGTCTGACTAGTATACACAGGGCCATTATGACCTCAGTTCTGTTTTAAGACAGCAGGGTTATCTCAGCTCTCTGATTTTCTCTGTTAAATTAGGAAAGGCTTGAGTAAGCACATACGAGCTGACATAAGAGTAAGGACAGTTCAGTAATCCCTGCTCTTATATAATCTCTTTATTGCCAGCCGCTGACGTGTGCGCTGCTATCATAACACTGATGAATCAAATCGCAAATCATCATCTCACTCAAAAAATTTTTTAAAACCACAGTTCAGAGCAGATGCTGGAACTACAGTACGATGCACGTTAAGTGGGTCAGTGGACCAAAAAACCCTTTGAGTAATGGCGAGAGAGCAGATCAATTTATCACCGGAGCCTCTAGGTAAAAATACTACGTTATCATTTTACAGTTTTGTGTGCAGTGCATATTAAAGAAAAGAGGAAAAAAACGACATACCCAGTTTTAGTGAGAACTCATAAAACTTCTTTAGTTTGCCAACCAGAGGGACCACAGCGGCCCACGCTTGCTCCTGCACACGCTCATCACTGGGATGCTGTATGGCCTGAGGAGACGACAAGTGCACACTTACTTAAAAAAAAAGCAGCTGGGCATTCAGTACAGCGGATATAAAGGGAATTTGTGTCACAGAAAACAGCATGAACGTGTTGTCTCTGGATGTACTGGCCTGTCTGATGGCTTCACCGGCTCCGCTGTATGACTGCAGGTCCTGAAGAATGATCACAGCCTCTCTCAGCACTCCATTGACCTCCTCCCAAACCCTCCTCTCCGCTTCTGTGGGCTTGGCATCTGCAGAGAGACATAACAACGGTCGCAGATGTGACACTGGAAACTGAATTTATTAGTTTGGTTGGATATTTAGAGTGGAGGTTGCATCAATGTCATATTATTACTATATTAATTACTATTATTATGTACAGTTATTTATAGCAAATGGTAACAGCAGCAATTGTAATAAAACTGTTAATTAATGAATCTGCAGACATTTATTTGCTATTTCTGTGGAGAATTTTGTAAAAAAAAATCTGCGGATTTATGTAGAATAATTTTAGGAGTATCATACCTAAAACATAATATATGAAGTCAAAAATAATACATTCCTAACTTTTATTTAATATTTACATTGCAAATCTAATTAGATCTACTTAATAGGTAAACAAAGTAGTCTCTTACACAAAATATCTACTAAAAGACAAAAAATATTACTTAAACTGTATAGTAAATAAATCCTATGAACATTATAATATTACTGTTACTGTATCACAATAATGTTACTGAAAAAAATTAAATAAATAAACAGAAATTTACACACATTAACACGAGTAAACACATAGACTTAATGATGGGCTAAAAATCTGCAGAAATCTATCGATTTCTGTACACACAGATTTCGTGTGGGCCTAGTAATGACTTATCATACTAGTTATGTAATTAGCAAGTTACTATAAATATTATTTTAATACATATTAATACATCTAGAAGTTAAAAGTAGTTAATTATATGAATGATATATTGAAAGAAAAAATTATAATAAACTTGCACTTAATTCAGTCAGCCCAGAGACACATTGTTTATAATAATAGTTATAGTGATTTTTATAGTAATAATTATTCAAAATACATATTATAACATTTTATCTGCAAGTCAATATTTTGTCTAGAAGTCAATATTCATTTTTTATGTTATTTATGTTATAATTCATTATTTTGTCATGGTATTAATTATATATTTACATATTTTTATTTATATTTATTCCATTATATATATTACATTATATCTATTGATTTAATATAAATTAATACATAATAACTAATATAATTCTAATTAAAATAATACACATTTTATTCATATGAAAATAAAATGAATAATAGCAATATTATGAATAATAAAATTATTATTTAGAATATTATAGTCCAATTTTTATTAATCACTAGCAGCGCAAAAATATGAATTTGTACAGTATATTACTTTCTGTATGTTATTCAGTTAACAGCCCAACTCTGACTTAAATGTAAAATACAACTCTTCTTAACTGCACAATCACTTACTTTCAAAGTCCAGGAAAAAGTTCCCCGCGTTGTTGTCAATGTCTCGCGTGAGAACCTTTATCAGATTCCCCATCCCGAACTGTCAGAGCCCTAAAAGACCAGATAAAAAGCAAAAAGTGAAGCAAGGATGCTGATTGTGTGTGATTTGTGACACGCTCTGAATGTCAATGAAGTTCATGCATCATTTGATTTGCCCTCAGACACAAGAGCATATTCAGGTTGACTCAGTTTGCATAAAGACCAGCGGCACCTGTGCTCACGACAGCAACATCTGGCCAAACACACGAGTGTGAGGGAGAACATCTGCTCAGGGCAGTGCAGAAAATCAGGAGAGACCTGAACACTGCAGCATTAACCGCACGCAGGCCAGATTCGGTGCAGGTGAGAAGACTGATGCTGATGCTGAGAACTAATGCTGATCTACTGCAGGATCATGACGCCCTCTAGCAGTCACAGGCCTTCACTTTGACATACTGTATGACGCCTTCACATTTTCTGCTTGCAATCATTTCTGAAGCTTTTATCTATAGCTTTTAAAATTTTTTTTAAAAAGTATGGGAAAAAGATTCATTTAGTCGTTTTTCTTCAGCTTAGTCTCTTATTTATCAGGGGTCGCCACAGTGGAATGAACCGCTAACTAATCCAGCATATGTTTTACGCAGCCGATGCCCTTCCAGCCACAATCCAGCATTGGGAAACACCCATACACTCTCCAATTAACACATTACGGCCAATTTTGTTTACCCAATGTACTTATTGTGCATCTCTTTGAACTGTGGTTGAAACCAGAGCACCCAGAGGAAACATGGGGAGAAAATGCAAAGTCCACAAAGAAACGCAATCCGGCCCAGTCGGGACTCGAATAAGCGACCTTTTTCCTATGAGGTGACAGTGCTAACCACTAAGCCATCGTGCCACCCTGGAAAAAGATATTCCATATATTTGACTTTACAACATCTCATTAGCTGGTAGTTAAGGCATTAAATAACATCAGTGAGAAATAAATACATTTGTTACTGAAGTGAATGTTTTTAGCTCCATTTAATTAAAAATTCTGATAATAATACAGATAATAATTCAAAAAAGATAATTCAGCCAAAAATTACAATTTGATTATCATTTGCTCGCCCTTCACTTGGTTCAATTCTATTTGAGTTTTATCCTTTGCTGAACACTAAATATGACATTTTAAAGTGTGCTGCCATTTTTTCTTACTATGTATTAAGGCTGGGCGATTTGGCCCAAAATTGAACATTTTAACTCAATTACGATTAATGAACAATTATTTTATTAAATTTTTTTGCCCTCACAGTTCACTGACAATTTTTGGACAGTAAATATGCTCACATATTACAAGTGAGAGATTTTTGAATGAAGGGCGCATTACTTGATTTCAAAATAATTGAAAGAAACACACACTATCTACGATCTATGATTATTTATTGAATGTCATTGTTGATAAAACTGAAATTAAAACACACATTGCCTAAAACCAAAAAAGTACAAATAAATAACTTGCACTTTTGGAAACAAAATTAATATACAGTATTTCAATGTTTTTCATATTAAAAGTAGATAATAAGCAGCATCTCTTCTAAATTAAACAACTCTTGTATATGCTGTAAATGATATTTTAAACAGTGCATTTCTTACATCTTCTGTAAAAAAAATTTTGTATGTAAATAATCATTTTAATGTAATGTAGAATATGCCCAGTCAAGGTATCTCTGGCATAGCTTTCGATCATTGTCAGTGAAGTGCAAAGTAAGACTCAAGAATGAGTCCATCATTCTACTTGACCAGAGATCAGATGTGGCTGCAAAGTGGCAGCAGAAGTAGAAATCAGCCACAGCCTTTAACAGAGTGGGGTCACGTGACACGTAGTGAAATTAATAAAAAAAATACGTCATGGAAAAATTTGTTCCATTATAGGTTCTGAATGTCGATTTCGATTACCATGTTTCCAACATTCTTCAGAATATCTTCTTTTGTGTTCAAAGGTAAAAAGAACCCCATAAATGTTAGTAACCATTTGAGGATGAGTAAATGATTTTTGGTTAAACTATCCTTTTGATGGGGTAGCGCTAGCAAGAAGGTCGCTGATTTAAGCCCCTGCTGGGTAAGTTGGCATTTCTGTGTAAAGTTTGCATGTTCTCCCCGTGTTCGTGTGGGTTTTCTCCTGGTGCTCTGGTTTCCCCCACAGTCCAACAATATGCGCTATAGGTGAACCTGGTAAGCTAAATTGTCCATAGTGGATGTGTTTATGTCCTGGTCCTCCAATGACCCACCTCTTAAAACTTAGATGTTACGAAACACCAATATGGTGCGGCTAAATATCAACTTCGATATAAACAGCCCTGAAAGTAAGTATCCTTTTGATAAATCACGAAACGAAGATCGGCCAAGATTAATATGTTTAGTCATCTTTTTAAAACTACATTGTAATTTTCAGTTTAGATTATTTAACCAATGTACCAAACACTAGTCCAATGAAGACTATGAACATGTTTAGTCTAACCGACATGCCAAAGGCCAGAATAGCATAAGAAAATGTCAATAATTGAAAATAACTATTAAAAAAAGTCTTCAAAAATTTCGAACAACCATCTTGCTCAACAACCATATGAATATTCTTAAAAGTGACTCTTAAAGTTGAAATTATGTATTCACTTTATTTTTCATTTAACATTAATAACACACCTTCATTAATGCAATATATTGTACTTCAGATTATTGTCTACAATCCAAATCTGACAGGAAAGTTCCCCTCCCTACAAGCTGAGGGCTAAACACTCGTAAGAGGAATCATATGTTCCCTGAAAAGAGCACACTCTCATTCTTATTCATCGCTCTGAGCTCAGCGCTCCTGCAGTGAGTCACAGATAAAACAACACCACAAAAAAACTAAAAAAAAACTCACAACAAGAAGAACATCAATATTATTAAAGACCAAGGCCTGAAGAGAAAGTTTGTTTATTTCTTTGAAGGACTTTGCGTCTCCTCTGAAAGTAGGTAAATGGGTTGCTCCGCTTGGCGCCTCACTGACCTACAGTACAGCGAGCGGGGGTGTGCAGTCTTTATATCTTGGCATTCAGGATTTAAGCAACCGAAGGGACTAAATAAGCAGTGCTGTCTTGATCTGTCTTGAACCGCTAAGCCTCCTGTCAGCTTTACACCCCTCAGTTTTTTTTTTTTGGGGGGGGGGGGGGGGGGATGGGACCATCTGAACTGAGGCGGTTCATTTGACTATAACACACACACCCTGCAATTCTATTGGCTGAGGAGGGAGACAGAACATTCTGCTGTTTCCATGGAGCCCAAAAATATTTTCCAAGCCAAAATGTGCCGTCAGCCAATAGCGGCAGAGCAAAGGAGCACTCGACAGGACTTAAAAAGTGCTTGAATAAATTAATCATGAGTTCAGCACAACGAAGAAAAAGAGACGTGGCTAATTTGGGGAGAAAAGTGGAACAGTTTGACTGAGTAAATCTTTAAAGAGGTTTCAAAGTTAAGCAACGATTTTACTACAAAATTAGTTTAAAAGTTGAGCTTAAAAACTACAATATCAATCTAATTTATAATAACACATTAAAAATGTATATATAAATTGTGTAATGCAATTTATGGTATTTAAGTAACATAATTAAATGAAGAATTAAATGTAAACATATTTACACAAAAACACAAATACAACAACTACAATATTTATAAACGTGAATATTTTATCTATTATTTCAAATACTAATTAACAGTAACTAATTGCACATATTAAATAATTATACAAATTATTTGCAATACTATTAATTACAAAAATTTAATTTGTAAAAATATAATATTTAATAATTTAATATAAAACCAGTAGTGTAAAGTAACCAATTACAAACACTCAAATTACTGTAATAAATACTCACTACTCATGAGAACTTTTGAAAGAGCTACTTTTTACTCATATTTTGAGCAATATTTATAACTTTTACTCTACTAGGCAAGTTTTTTATTTACTCTATTAGGCAAGTAATTATACTTTAGCTTAAGTATGATTTTTTAGTACTCTTTCCACCACTGATAGTAACATATATATATATAAAAATTGTGTAATACATTTTATGGTAATTAATTAATTAAAAACAATTGGGTCATTAATTATTCATTCATTCATTCATTTTCTTTTCGGCTTAGTCCCTTTATTAATCCGGGGTTGCCACAGCGGAATAAACCGCCAACTTATCCAGCACGATTTTATGTAGCTGATGCCCTTCCAGCCGCAACCCATCTCAGGAAATAATCCACACACATTCATTCACACTCATACGCTACACTACGGACAATTTAGCTTACCCAATTCACCTGTACTGCATGTCTTTTGACTGTGGGGGAAACTGGAGCACCCAGAGAAAACCCACGCGAACGCAGGAAGAACATGCAAACTCCACACAGAAACGCCAACTGACCCAGCCGAGGCTCGAACCAGCAACCTTTTTTTGCTGTGAGGCGACAGCACTACCTACTGCGCCACTGCGTCGCCTGTCATTAATTATATACGGAAATAAATTTAAACATATTTACATGAAAACGCACATAAATACAACAAAAACTACAATATTCATAAACTTGAATATTTTATCTTTGTATTTTTTCAAATACTAATTAACAAAAATAAATTGTATTAAATAATTATACAAATTATTTGGAAAACTATTAATTATTAAAATTTATTTCATAAAAATATAATATTTAATAATATAAAATGAAATCATTTTCTTTTAGATTGTTTAAAAGTTGAGCTTAAAATCTTAATCTATAAAAATCAATACAATATCAATCTAATTTAAAATATTTAATTATATACGGAAATAAATGTAAAAATATTTACACAAAAACACACATAAATACAACTACAATATTTATAAACTTGAATATTTTATCTTTGTATTATTTCAAACACTAAGTAGTAGGAATCGACTGGCTAGAAATCTGTATTGGCCGATAATCACATTTCATGACTCAATCGGTCCTCGCCAATCTGGCCGATCTAATAAATCGATCGCTGGTGTGTTTATGAATTTACAAGCAGAGGAAGACATGTTCACACCCGTATATTATACATCAGCAGCCCTACAACACGTGAGGAGGTAAATGATGTGTGGGGACATGAGCGATCACGGCGCATGCATCACAACAACTAAATCAAATATATGCAGATGTGGTGGGATCTCTGTTTATACAGTTTATTGGCGGAACTCGTGTGAGTGATGCTCTCTCGCCAGTGTTTGAGCTGCTGTCAGGCGAGTGGAACGATCACCCCTGTCTAGTGTCCAACAGGACCTCTTTCGGAAGCTCTGCTAGTCTCTTGCATAGTGGCTCCGTGATGCCTGGAAATTAGATCAAATACTTTGCAAATCATGGAGATGAGAGTGAATGAGCAAGAGAACAGATCGAAAGAGCACAGTGATGTTCTAAGCATTACATTGGTTAGGTTAAATAAACAGAACAACTTTTAATCTGTTTTATCTATTATTTTATGTAGAGCTCCTTCTGACCATGACACTAAGGCCGTACTCACACTATGTACAGTTGCCTTGAACCAGGCCAAAGCACGCTTGTCCCCCCTCCCGTCTCCCCCGACAGCCCGCACTCACATTACATTCGGTCCTGGGCGCGCTTACGTCATCGATGACGCGATGTTCAGTAAGTGCTCTCGCTCAGCACAGTGGAGATTTCTTTAGTTTTATCGTTTAAGTCATTTGATATGCGGTGACACGCAGTATAATATTTCGCTAAACAGATCAGCCACTTTTGACGCTCATAAACAATCATGAAGTCCTCGTGCTGCAGGAATTAGGAGGTTTGCTGAAGGCGCAGCTGACGTGCAGTGAGGGATTTGTGTCTTTAATAAACTACGACAGTTTGCGTTCATTGAACAGTACGAATGATTAATTAATCCATATGAAACAGTCCCTTAAAAGTCACATCTCACTTTCAGTTTAGGGCTTAGGCACGCTTGCACTCACACTGTAAGCATACCGCGCCTGAGCCCAAGTGAACTGTGCTCAGGCCCACCTCTTCCAACCTAGCCAGGGCCGCCCAAGTGAACTCTGCCTGAGCCCGATTCAGAGCGCTCACACTTCTCAACAATCCGGGAAAGGGGCCTGGGCACGGTTTGGTTAGCATAGTGTGAGTAAGCCCTAAATGGTTATAAAAGACGTGTTAAAGGGATTATATGCAGTATCCTTAATTTATTCACTTAGGTAAAGAGAAAAGTCAACTTAAGTACCCTTAGAGGGAAAATGTGGGGAATCGGTACTTGGTATCGGCTGCAAAAATCCTGATCGAAGCATCCCTACTAATTAGCAGTAATTAACTGT
>CAIGQZ010001336.1:19379823-19393887 GCA_903798205.1 Danio tinwini | reverse complement strand
TATATATATATATATATATAGACATCTATGAGTGTCTTCTCCTTTTAGGGTGTTATTTAAATGCAAAAATGGTGGTTTGACATGTCTGCTGCCAAACAACACAAAAATTATTTATGCACTTCTTTCTTCTCTCAGCTTAAGATAATAGTCCATTTAGAAAATATTTATTGCGTAGATTATGTTTCAATAAATCTCACTGCAACAGGCAGTTATAATCTGCTGTCAACACCAGGAAGAGCTAGAAGATTTATGTCTTATATGCCCTTCAAGAGATAATATTGTTATTATTTACTCATTCTGCACATGTTTCAACCCAGTTTAAATTTCTTTCATCTGTTAAACTCATTTTTATATACTGAAGAGAACAGCAATTGACTATTATCTTTAGTTTGACTATTGATTGTTTTGTTTTGTATAGTTTTGTGTTTAACAGATGAACAAAAAGTCAAAGTTTAAAATCACTTGAGGGTAAGTAAATGGTGAGAAATTGTTCATTTTTGGTTGAACTTTTACATTTAACAAACATCCACACTTTTTACAGCATCTGATCATTTAGCATATTCAGGAACACACATAACCCAAAATTGTAAAATGTTGAGGAAAATTTTATTAAATTAGATAGCACAACTTTATTTACTTTTTTTATTAGTGCAGAGATGACTATTTGTTTTGCAGAAAACACCTACAATTACTTTTGATCAATTAGAACCACAACAAAATTCAGTCCTACTTTATATTAAGTGGCCTTAAATAATATGTACTTTTACTAAAATTAATCATTCGTTACAATGTACTTATTGTTTAAAGGTGCAGTATGCAAGTTTGACACCCAGTGGTTGAACTAGGTATTGCACTCCTGGATCAAAATAGATGCAAAGGCGGGATGCCAGATTGAGTACAGGAGCGAGTGATTTAAAACTGTTCTAAATAAAAGCAACCACACGTGATAGAGGGAATATTTCCATATTAAAAGGAGTTTTTGTCAAAACCATATTTTAGAAACGGCTTCTGTTTCTCACAGCTGAACAACTGAATTAATATTTGTAATTACACTATAATTATGCTGTTGACCATCCCTTACACCTTAACCAACCAACTAACAGTTCCACATTGGTCTCTTAAAGATACAAATTAGTAGTTAAAAAGTACAAATATATACCTTTATGGAATCTGTGTGGACCTGTTAGGTACAAAAGTGTACCATTTGAAAAGGTATATGGCCCCAGTGACAGCTCTTGATATGAAACCTACCACAGTCACCTGTAATTAAGGTGCAAAGTCAAAATCTGAGCCAAATCTCTTCACCAAAAATTAACATCTTAATACAAACAACAGAAACTTTTGCAAAGATAAATACGACTGATACAAAGTGGCAAATACTATAACTTAATACAAACTTAACCAATTTAATACAAAATTAAGCAACCTGAATTGTATACATTTATACACACTAGACATGGTATGATAACCTTGGATAAAAATATAATGGTTTCACAGTTATGCGATTACTGCTTTAAAATGTATTCTTTTTAAATGTCTGGGTAAAAAACAAGAACTTTTTTCCACTTTGAACACAATGGCTGCAACTGAACTCGTATACTTCTATAGTACTATAAAGTACGCTATGTATGCGAGCAGAGTAGTAAGTCTGAATTCATAGAATTCAAAAAACAGTATGTGAGAAGCACGCGGATGACCTACTACTTCCGGCAGGATTCTGAAGTGCGCACCCGATGGAGAATTCATGAATGAGAGTGAAGCGGGTATGTCATGTGATGATGACAAAATGGCATCGCCCGAACTCCATTCATACTGCTCACATTCATACTGTATAAAACTTACTTTGCTATCGGTCGAGTAGTAAATTTAAATTTAAATGCAGTACCTAATGAGTAGTAGGTGATTTTGGATGCAGCCAATATATTATATTTTGAGAAACATTAAAAATATTATGGAACAATAAACATGTCCGGCAAAATAATTAAAATTAAAACCTTGAAAACGGTTATTGTCCCATGCCTAATACACACCACACAATCATGGTTAAAATTATTGAGCGAGCAAAGACAAGCAAACAAGGCTCTGAAAATAAATCTGTATCATTTATTCTTTAGCTTTTAATGTTTAAAAGTTTATTTACAGATTTTGATGTTTGTTTTTGATCCAACTTTGGGCCATTATAAGACTTCCAGCAAATACACTTTTAACTGAATCTGTGATCTATTATATGCATAATGCAAATCACTGGTCCATCCATTTTTGAGATTAAAAATAGTCCAAATCAATCCCTGATGATGAGACATGACATGCACTGTGTATACTGTGACACTGAGAGGACTGAGACACTGTGACACTGAGAAATGAACTCACTCCTGACTGTGCGCTTGCACATATTTCATCTAGAGACAAGAGGCTCGTGCTCACTAGACTTGTGCACAAAAACTGTTTGTCCATGCTGTGGATTAAAGCTAATAGTGTGAATAAAGTTCAGTTTCTTGCATAATACGATCACTAAGGACCACACATTCAGCTAAAAATCTGAAGAAGTCACTTACATCTTCAATGACCTGAGAGTGAGTAAAATTAACTGTAAATGTTTGTTTAAATGAGAAAATGATCTGGATGATTTTAGCTGTTGTAATTTAATCACATTGGAGGGTTTGAGCATAAATCTCTCTTTTAAGGTATCCCAATTGGATTCAGGTCAGTAAATGCTCATTTTTGGGTGAACTATCCCTTTAACGTGAAATGACTTTGATCATTTTAGTTTAACATAATTAAAACAACTAACAAACCAAATAAATAGTAAATAAATAAAATCTGTTGTTAATCTAAAAGAGACAAAACATGCAATCGTGACTTTTGTTTTGTCAAGTATAATGCGCATGGTTAATGAAACCACCTGACAAACTGCATTTGCAAATTTCGTGTGTCTGAGTTAAAGACATTAGCGGCATACTGTAACACAATCCATAAAAAACAAAAGTACGCTTTGGCTTTAGGCAACTTCAGAAGCTTTAAATGAAAAGACACGCTGAAATATATAAATTTAGTTTAACAATATAAAATATTTTAACCTAAATCCACTTTATAAATGAAAAACTGTGGATTTTAATTAAATAAATCTCAAAGTTAAGTTGAAAATGTACCAACAAGCAGCCATGAGCTTGCTTTATCTCTCTCAAACGCTCTCTTGCACTCACTAACACAACTTCTGCATGCTATTGATATGCTGGATTCACTTCTCTATAGCTCATCCAAAGAAAAAAACCAAGCAGCATGGAAAAATGCCACAGGCAGGAACATGAGAAACCTTAACGTGAGCTGCAGCTATCGGGCCTGTAAGGACATGCTCCCCGTGGCATGACAGCACAGGTGTTTCTGTTCCCTCTTGTGCTGATTTTCTGCATGTACTGCTGTAAAACACACAAGCTCTGTGTTCTTAGACAGCATCTAAATGTCTTTTTTTACACTTTTGCCACAACATGGCCTCAGGAAATAGATTAAATTCGATACTCTGTGTGTTATACAAATGCCCATATACTTACTAAAAATGAAAAGAAATGCAATGCAAGTAAGCTGCCCATTTGAATGTAACTGTGGCAGCTCTTGAGCTAGAAGAACAGAAAGACTTTCAGCCACAAATAGGTGTCAAGTTTCTGTTGATTCGTTTGTCTGAAGACCAATAAATTGTGTCTGCACAACCACAAAGCATAACCAGGAAGTTCAACAAACACAAAAAAAGGGTTCCCTCCTTCACAACACTTCTCAGACTACATGCAAGATAGAATAAACTCACCATTTACCACAATATTTACGCCTACACTAAACATATACATGCAGTGGTGTGAAAAAGTCTTTTCCTCTTAGTAGTTTCTTATTTTTTTGCAGGCATTTTGCAGCCTGTATAACATACAATAACTTGTAGATAATGTCTTTGGTTGTTAAAAACTTGAACGATAAATGCTGAATTTAAATTGTTCTTTTGTTTATTATTTTTTATTTATATTGTCAAACAGCTAAAACATTTCACAAAATGTGTTAAATCAGCTGCACAAAGGGATTGGCATGCTATAAAGCCTTTAAAATTGATAGACATGTCAGCGCCAGTGGTGTAGTGGTAAGTGCATCAACACATGCACCCGAGTTCGATTCCCACCTCATGGTCCTATGCCGATCCTTCCCCTCTCTCTGCTCTCCATGCTTCCCTGTCAATTCTCTGTCCTATCCAATAAAGGTGAAAACCCCAAAAAAAATTATTATGAAAAAAATTATTAATAGATATAAAGATTTGACATTCATTGTCATAATTATCGATGTCGACTGATATGAAAAAAAATGATCATGGCCATATCGCCAAGCCCTAGCTTAAGGTTGGCTGGACATTCTCCTTCATGATATTTTGGAGGACAAAAAATCATGCTTCCATTTATCACAGCAAGCTTTCCAGGTCCTGAATCAGAAAACAGCCTCAGACCGTCACACTACAACAGCAATATTTTACCGCTGGTATGATGTTCTTTTTCTGAAATACTGTGTTACTTTTAGATAACACATACAGTAATGTGACCCAGACCTTCCAAAAGGTTTACTTTTGTCTTGTCATTCCACAGAATATTTTTCCAAAAGTCTTGGAGAACGTTAAGGTGTTTTCTGGCAAAATTGAGACAAGTCATTATGTACTTTTGGCCCAGCAAAAAGAATAGTGGAACTCTGCCATATACGTAAACCATTTTTGCCTTGTCTTTTTCTTATGGTGGAGTCATGAACACTGATCTTAACTGAGGCAAATGAAGCCTGCAGTTATTTGGATGTTGTTGTAGGGTTTTTTTGTTACATCTTGGAAAAGTTGGGATAATTTTAGTCTGCCAGCCACTCCTGTTAAGGTTCTACACTGTTCTATGTTTTCGCCATTTGTAGATAACGGCTCTCATTGTGGATTGCTGCAGTCCCAAAGCATTAGAAATGGTTTTATAGCCTTTTTCAGAATGGTAAATCTCAAATATTTTCTTTCTCATTTGTTTTTGAGTTTCTTTGGATCTCAGCATGATGTCTGGGTTTTGAGGATCTTTTGGTCTACTTCACTTTGTCATGAATGTCCTATTTCTTGACTGTGAAAAGAATGTGGCAGTAATCAGGCATGGGTGTGACAAGATAAACTAAACTTAGGTGTGATAAACCAGAGTTAAAGTTATGTTTTAACGAGAGGGGGTGTGGACACTTTTTCCACACTGGCCTACAGAGTTTTGTATTTAGTTTTCCCTTAATAACTGATTCTGAAACATTAAAGTGTGACAAACATGCAAAAAAACAAGAAATCTGTAAGGGGGCAAACACTTTTTATCACCACAGTACACAGTTCATGTACTGTATAAGTAATTGTCCATAGTTTGTGATTTTTTTACAGTTTATTTATATTTTCAAATTGCATTTTGGCCTATATCTAAATGTTAAAGTTTTGATTTACATTATTTAAATTCATGCATTTAACTAATAATTTTTTTTAATTATTTTCATGTGTCAATGGCATACATTTTAATATGTTTGTGTTAATTTTGCTGAAAGTCAAACAAAAGTAAATTAATCCTATTCTAAAATACCTGTTATAGAATATTTTTTCCAAAAGTCTTGGAGAACGTCAAGGTGTTTTCTGGCAAAATTGACACAAGTCCTTTATGTACTTTTCGCTCAGCAAAAAGAATAGTGGAACTCTGCCATATCCGTAAACCATTTTTGCCTTGTCTTTTTCTTATGGTGGAGTCATGAACACTGATCTTAACTGAGGCAAATGAAGCCTGCAGTTATTTGGATGCTGTTGTAGGGTCTTTTGTTACATCTTGGAAAAGTTGTCTGAAACATTAAAGGTGTTCTGAAAGTGTAATTTATTTTACCAAGTTGTCCATACCTCACAATTCATAGGTTTTAACTTTTTTACTATTCATTTATGTTTTTAAATTGCATTATCAGACCTTGATCTCTGCTCTGACATATTTTAGAATTCAAAATACTTGAATTGCATTTTAGTAGCTATTAGAAAACAACACATTGTATGAGTTGCTCATTTAAATTAGGGTACAATAAAATGTAATGAACTTTTGCTACTTTTTCTAGTAATTTACAGATTAATTTCTTGCTTTGTTGTATTTTTGTTTAACATCTTGTGTTTACAGATTCTACATGCCCTCCAAAACCAAAATAAAACATTTAAAAGAAACAACAGACCTCTTTTCAATTTTAGATGCTGAATGAAATTCTAAAAAAAAAACCTTGATAGAAGCTCCTTAGCAAAGGGCGTACTGCTTAAGTTAGTCACACATGCCTTCAGGGCATGTAAAGTTGCACTAGATAAACCCTGCAATACAGGAACGCTCCATTAGTTCTATAACTGCAGACGTCACAAGTAGCTGTTTGCACAGAGTTGTGCTATTGATCAGCATCTCGCAGTAGATTAGATTTTTGCAGGTGGCATTGCTGCTAAACAGCTCAATATAAACAACCATATGGGAAAAAAACAATGTCAACCTACCAACGCTGATATGAATATGGCCTTGTCCATCAATACAGCAGTTTTTTTTTATACGTTTTTATGAAATATGCTAATATAGTAATCTCTGCATTTGCTTTGAGTGCTTGTTGCGTACGTGTTATAATGCGTGTTGCTGTATAATGCTGTATACAGCAGTATAATGCTGACCGCTGGTCTTTAGGTCCTAATGAAGGCTACTGGGTCAATATTTATAGTTCACGCAGTTAATTAAAACCTGTGGCCTTTCACTTCACAAACAGTTGAGCAGTCCCATGGAGGAGGACAACGATATGGTACAGATGAGCTTATGAACACATGCATGAATAAACAAACAAGGTATTTTTATTTAGGCTGTGAATTTGTTTTGTATGATTTGAAGGTTAACTATTCATTGTATCATTAAAGTTATGAAAATGCAAGAAAATTTAAAGTAATGCAAACAGATAATTTTCAGGTTTAGAGTCAAACAACTAAAACTCAAAGACATTTTAATAATTTAATTTTATTTTTTTGCTTGCAACACAACAATAATGTTAATTATAATTTTGTTTATTAATTATTTCTGCAAAGTAAACAATTTTATTTGTTGTTAAGCTTTTCAGTGAGCTTAAAACACTGCATTTCTCAATTGACAATGAAAACATCAGCAAACACATTACATTATGAAAATGTAAAGAGAGGTTAAAATGATTATTAACTACCTAAAATAGTTGTTAAATATGGCTTTAAAACCACATACTGACATTTATTATTATTATTATTAGTTTAAATATTTAACTTGTAAAAGAACCACTGATGAACAATTAATGTTAAAGGCTTAATCTTCTAATCTTTGTGTGGTTTGGTAGTTTACATTTGATCCAAATTTAGATACATATAAATGTTGAAATTAATACAAGGGTTAAACCAAGTAGTAGAATTACTTAGAAATTATAGCTGAATCTAAATTATCTTTAAAAATCATATTTAATCATTTCAAATATATCGAAAGGTCATCAAAAGGTATGGAAGTTCATTGGCCTAAAAGTGTGGGAAACCCGTTTACTGTTTTTTTCTGAATAAAACGCGCAAATGGTCATTTTAACAATCAAAACATGTAAATAAATCTAACATTATCTAAATGAACATCCTCAAATCGTGTCAAAACAAATGTTCAACTTCAGACATCGAATAATCTAGACGTGAACATGGCTGAATGACAAATGTAGGAACTTGCTGTGAAATGAAATGGTGTTTTGAATAAACAAAATCAGGAAGTGGCATGATCTATTTGAACACAGAGGAAGTCTGAAAACTCGCACCATTGCTTCTCTTCTTTAAAGCAGTGTCGGTTTTTATCACAAAAATGTACTCAGTTTTTGCTCAGCAGCAAGTAAATAAGCATAAAACAAGTGCAAGTTACACAACATGGAAATATGATACATATTACGCCAAAAAAACATGCATCTTGTACCTCTGTCCAATACAAAGAGAACGCACCTGAAGTCAAGTGAAAACTGAGCGAAAGCCTTTTCCTCATACGGACTTTCTGAAGTACTTCTAAAACTGAACTAATATTGCACATCTTTATTATTTAAAGTATGAGTGAGCTTTACTTTCAATTAATGTAGCTAAAGTTTAGCAGACTCTCGTGTCACCTGTGAGCTGAAATAAATAAGCATTGACTCGCGCCAAGTGTCAGGCTCATAATGGAAAGCAACTTGCACGTTAATCCACGATTCTTACCTTAATTTCCAGTGAACTGAGAGAAAAGTAAATATGGGGAACCGCTGAAGAACACCCTGCTCAGCGGATCATTGTGAAGATGTGGCGTGTGTGTGTCTACATTTTCCGGATTGGCCCATCAGAAGCGTTGCGTTTGACGCGCAGGTTGAGCGCTAAAGAGGCTCAGCCTACATCTATAAAAGGAATTGATTTCGAGAGAGGAAGCAGACTAGTTTTACTATGCGTCTAACAGCGGTCTCTGTATCTGTTGTGGATCATTTTGCGTTCAGTTATGTTGTTTTGAGCTCAGATAAGCTGCTGGTCACAGACTGAGCGCGAGGAAAGCGACAAAACGCGCGCGTTGTCGACGAAGTGGTGATGATGATGGTGATGATGATGATGATGAATTGTTTAGGGTTTATTTTTTTTATTGCTTTTTTCATTACAACAGGTGAAGTTGTGGGTTTGTTGTAATTCTCAAAGCATAGTTTTTTTTGTCATTAGAAAGAGTTAAAATATTCAAGAAACCTAATATTAAACTTCATAATATTAATAGCTTATTAAATAATGCTTACATTTGTAAGTAATATATTGTATCCAGCCATGTTCATTTAGTAATACAGTAGTCTTGTTTGTCAGATTTACAATATACATTATAAATTGTTTGATGATATTATAAATTTTGAGGAAACCTAATTGTCAATGTCACTTTTATAAAAGGCAAACAGTTTGTCAGATCCAAGTGAAGCTTTATATCTTCAACACGATAAGAAGTTATTAATAATAGAAAAACAATATTTAATAAGTATATATTATTTAAAATATATTGTTGATATATGTTGTCCATGTTAAATTGTTCATATTGTTGTTTTAGTATCAATCAGGTTTTATTAGTTTGAATTTGTCTTGTTTGCATTGTAGTTTTTTTTATTATATTTTAAAATTTGTATAGTTGTATTTATTTATTCATTGTATTCTAGTTTAGTTATTTTAATATTTAATAGATGAAATTGAGAGGTGCTTCATCTGAAACTAGCTAAAGTTCATTTACACTTGCACTTTAAAAATTATATAATCAATTAGTCCTGACAGCATGTTTTTAGCTCATTAAACTAAGTTAATCCTGTTCTAACTTAATTTTAGGTTGTTTTAAGTCAGTTTAACATAATATAAGGTCAATGAATAAGGTTATTTGATTCAGCTTAAAAATTTAAGGCAACAAGGATTTTTTTTTCAGTGTAGAAAAAAAAATCTACAAATATTTCAAACAAAAAATGTAAACGTGACTTTTTTATAAGTTTTCATGTACTTTTTATTTTAAAGTTAAAAACATTTTTATTAACAAATATTTTAAATTACTCTTTTCTCCCAAAGTCCAAAAGAAATGATCTGAGCTCAGTTATAAATTAAAAAAATAAACTAAATAATATAGTAATATTGACGAAGCAGCGATGATTATGATGAATTTATCAATTTTTTTTAATTGCGTACAATTTTTAATTGTAGCGTTACACATTATAACAGGTGAAGTTGTGGGTTTGTTGTAATTCCCAAAGCATAGTGGGTTTTCTGTCATTCGAAAGATTTTAAATATTCAAGAAACCTAATATTAAACTTTATTATTAATAGCATATTAAATAATGATTACATTTCTAAGTAATATTTTGCGTATTAATATAGTAATATAATAATAATATTGTTTGTCAGACTTGCAACATACCAATTTTTAATATGGAATTAATTATTTACCATATTATAAACTAATAAAATCATTTAGAAATATCATTGGTGTTAACCTTTTGAGGAAACATAATTGATAATGCCACTTTTATTAAAGGCAAATATTTTGTAAGATCCAAGTGAAGCTTTATATCTTCAGCATGACAAGAAGTTATTATTAACTTCTTAAATTTCTTAAAAAAATTCATTCATTTTCTTTTCGACTTAGTCCCTTTGTTAATCAGGGGTCGCCACAGCGTAATGAACCGCCAACTTATCCAGCATATGTTTTACGCAGCAGATGCCCTTTCAGCTGCAACCCATCACTGGGAAACACCTATACACACTCATTCATGCACATACACTACGGACAATTTAGCCTACCCAATTCACTTATACCATGTTTTTGGACTTGTGGGGGAAACCAGAGCACCCGGAGGAAACCCATGCGAACACGGGGAAAACATGCAAACTCCACAGAAACACTAACTGACCCACCCAAGGCTTGAACCAGCAACCTTCTTGCGGTGAGGCGAACGTGCTACCCACTGCTCCACCGTGTAGCCCTTAAATAATAAATTAATAAATTAAAATTATTTAAAATATTATCAACAGGCCCATAGCTAAGGGGGTTCAGGTTGTTTGAAAGACCTACCCCCCACCGATAAAAGGTCCAGTATTGTGCCATACATGAGCTCATTTGTCTTATTTTGAGGGCTTTGAAGGCTTCCAATGAACGCAAACAATTATTTTTCATGAGTCCAACATCCAGCTGTGCAAGAAAACATACAATATGATGAAAGTGAAGTCATCTTTCACTGCAAGTAGCCCAACTTTTATTCTGAATCTTGGACCTTATTCTTGAAAGTAAAAAACTAACAAAAAAGGGTTCGAAGCACCAAAAGCAGCCCATAAAGTTCATTTTAATACTAATTAGGATATTGTTGTCATCCAGCAACTTTCAAAATGTACGTTTTTTTCTTTTCATTTTTTCATTTAAAACTGTAACTCTTTTTTTCTAATGACATATGATGTATTAATTTTTATTTGAAAAATAAGTACTTAATTTATATTTCTTTATTCTACATATTTAGCAAATGTTTTTGATA
The DNA here is from genome assembly GCA_903798205.1 of Danio tinwini. NCBI lineage: Eukaryota > Metazoa > Chordata > Actinopteri > Cypriniformes > Danionidae > Danio > Danio tinwini. Next base: position 19,382,829 of record CAIGQZ010001336.1, on the reverse strand, counting down.
CCTCAAAAAATGTAATTATGCAGATCCGACAAGCTAATCCAGCAAAAAATGCAGTATTTAAACCTCATAATCAAATAGAACATAAGGCGAATAACTGCAAAACATGTTGAGAAAAAAATCCACCCTTTTCACCAGGCTGGCTAAAGGCCTGATTGTTTCCATGTTAATTTGTTCATAGTGCATGGTGTTGATCTAGTATCTAGTAGTATTAGTTAGAATTTTTCATGTTTGCATTTTTAAAAACATATGTATATTTGTATTTATTTATTCATTCATTGTAGTTTATTTTAATTTTTAATGAATGAAATTGAGAGCGCCACAGTGACGCAGTGGGTAGCACGATCGCCTCACAGCAAAAAGGTTGCTGATTCGAGCCCCAGCCGGGTCAGTTGGCGTTTCTGTGTGAAGTTTGCATGTTCTCCCCGTCTTTGCACGTTTTTCCTACAGGTGCTCCGGTTTCTCCCACAAGAATTGGGTAGGCTAAATTGTAGAATATGTGTGTGAATGAGAGTTTATGGGTGTTTCCCATAGCGATGGGTTGCAGCTGGAAGGGCATTCGTGGTGTAAAACATATGCTGGATAAGTTGGTGGTTCATTCTGCAGTGATTAATAAAGGAACTAATCCGAAAAGAAAATAAATTTAATGAATGAAATTAAGAAATGCTGAACTGAAACTAAAGTTAATTTATACTTAATAAATATTTCAAACCAATAAAATACATACATGTTTTCAGTAAACAAAATAACAAAATACAAACAAAATAAATGAATAAAGAATACAACAACTCTTCATGGTTTCAACGTAAAGTCTTTATTTTAAGATTCGAAGACTCGATAACCAAGTTTGATTTTCTTTCTGACTGAACTTACAGTGTAGCAAACACAGACAAAGAAAAAACAAAGTAAGAGAGAGTGGCAAAATCCATCCTAAATGTAAAATTAGGACTGAATCAATCCAGTTTGTTCACTTAAATGTGAAGTTGTCCTCTTGACCGTTTCCAGGCTTTGATATGCTACAATATTAGCGACACAAGAACCGATCATCTGGAGTTGTGCTGGACTGAACATCAAAATAGACAAAACACGCTCCAACAGAGGCCTATTCAAAAGGGTCTAAACAAAAACAGCTCGGGGGCGAACATTATTCCACAATCTTGAAGTTGGAGGTGTTTCTGTTATGCATTCATTGAGTAATATCATTTAATGTAACATGACCTAAAACCAAGGAACAAAATCCATAATAATAAACTACACTTAAAGGGTCCATCCCTCTCCATGCTGAAACACTTTAGCCCTATAAATGTCAAATACTGTCATCATCAAATATAGTACAGGTGGCATTCATTAAAACATCTTATTTGTTGTTGTTGTTGCTGTTGCTGTTAATACAATAACAGTTAAAAACCAAGAGTGAATGCTGGTCTCCCTGATAGGGTAACGAAAAAACGAGGCAGCGTTAGTTCATTCTGAGTCACACGGACAGTCAGTCACTCACCGCCGGGTCCCCTTGCACTTCAATTCAACTTAAAAACAACAAAACAAACAGTAAGAAAGATCACATTCCACAGTCACCATAAGCAAACAATTAAAACTCATCCTATAAGCGACCTGTAACAGATTGCATTCTGCTTAACTAGATAAAGCCAACAACACTTGACCACTCAGATCCATACAATTTATAATTTATGTTTACAATTGGTGAATAATCACCAGAGACCAGATGAAGAAGGTAGGTTATTGTATGATCTATCGACAAGGACACTTTCCCAGAGTCTGAGGCATCGGTTTTGTCAGATTTGGCATTAAACAAACATGGGGGAAAAGGAATGAAGCGTTGCCACAGATGCAACCAAAGCCGTAACCACCTTGTAGACACTGAAACGTTTTGATCATTCATTATTTTTAGTGGTTTCCTAAATTATTACTTATTATGAGTATACTTGCTTGGAGAGAATATGAATATTGCCTATGAAGCACTAAAGTTGAAGCCTTGGTATATGCTAAGAGAAATTGACTTAGAACAAAACCAGTTCGAATCAAAGGAGCAAACTGAGCTTACTTCAGCTGGTAAACAAGTTTGGATTACAATTCTTTAATGGTGGTGATGTCATAAGTGGGTGTGACTCTGTGACCCCTGTTCAGTCTGTGAAAGTCGGACATCCATAGTTAAAAATATACTAAAAAGTTGCAATATTGTGAAAACTGACGCGTAATTCTATTTTGAAGTAATGCTAACACTGTTTTTATCATGCTTAACACTGTAAAGCTGCCTACTTCAAAGCAATATACTGTATAAAGTGCTAAAATAAATAAATGTGACATGATTTGACGAAAGAGCCAAGTTGCGGGTGAAGCAGAGGCCAGCTAGTGAAAAGCTGAGCAGGTAAACCTCACTCCTGTGACCTCTAAAGGTGCTCTAGTGACAAACGCTAGAGGTCATGGTCTTTAGCCTCCTTGTTAGAGCAACTGACTCCCAAACAAAGAATCGCCAATTTGATCCTAGCTCAGAGCGAGCAGGGTAGTGTAGAACTGACAGGGTTACATTGGTGCCGTGACCCTGATGGGAGTGAGGTGTAGGGAATAAGTGTAACAGAGGCCAGCTAGTGAAATGCTGAGCAGGTAAACCTCACCCCTCTGACCTTTAAAGGAGCTCTAGCGACAGACGCTAGAGGCCATGGTCTTTAGCCACTTTGTTAGAGCAATCGACTCCCATACAAAGAATTGCTAATTTGATCCTAGCTCAGAGCGAGCAGGGTAGTGTAGAACTGACAGGGTTACATTGGTGCCGTGATCCGGATGGGAGTGAGGTGTAGGGATTAAGTGTAGCAGAGGCCAGCTAGTGACATGCTGAGCAGGTAAACCTCACTCCTCTGACCTTTAAAGGAGCTCTAGCGACAGACGCTAGAGGCCATTGTCTTTAGCCACTTTGTTAGAGCAACCGACTCCCATACAAAGAATTGCCAATTTGATCCTAGCTCAGAGCGAGCAGGGTAGTGTAGAACTGGC
>CAIGQZ010001336.1:19357853-19379813 GCA_903798205.1 Danio tinwini | reverse complement strand
TGAGGTTTAGGGAGCTGAGTGTAGCAGAGGCCAGCTAGCGAAGTGCTAAGCAGTTAAACCTCACACCTCTGACCTCTATAGGTGCTCTAGCGACAGACACTAGAGGCCTTGGTCTTTAGCCTCCTTGTTAGAGCAACCGACTCCCATGCAAAGAATCACCGGTTCGATCCCAGCTCAGAGTGGGTTGGGTAGTGTAGGACCGGAGGGGTTACACAGGTGCTTTTTTTATCTGCTGTTTTTTCAGCGCTGTTATTTTAGCTGCATGTTTATTTTGACATCTGGAAGAAAGCAAACAGTATGGGCAGCACCTAGACATTCGCTAACTGTAAACTGCGACTTTAAAATGTGTTATCCTCTAGAGTAAGAACGAGAAACAATTTCGCTAAGAGTATACCAAGGTGCTAAGAGTTTGCCAGCAACCTTCTAGGGCTCTGTCCTCCTACGTACAGAGGCATTCATAATAAAGATGTTTTCTTGGCTTTGATGCGATCTGAATGAATGAATATTCTGATTACGTATAGCAGATGAGGTGTTTAAACCTTTACATTTTGGTTTTGATCCCTGACCAGCATGCCACTATGCTGGGAATTTCAACACTGGTGTAGCATTTATGTAATCTTGCTTATTATTTAGGCCTTCCAAAAAAAACTAAGAGATGATTTGAGTTCTTTTCTCTTTTTTTCTTCATTTACACAGTACACTAAAATGTCTAGAGTCACTCTGGCTCCATAAGCAAGCAGGGTTAACATACATTTGCACACTTGCACATTATACATACGTACATAAATATACACTTACGTCTGTGCATATGTATGTACAAAGACACACTTAAAATGGACATACGTATAATTCTATATGTGTACACATACACAAAGTTACAGCATACATGTTAAGTGCTAGATTTCCAAGTATAGCTACTGCAAACCCAGTTTTGGCATGCTGGGCTGCCATGGCTACGATAATACTGGTAGGCAGGATAACACAGTTTATGAACAACACATAGTTTACACATTTCACCCTTGAAGATTAAGGGAGCATGGGTTTGATACTTCATGTTTCGTGTGTGTTTGGAGACCGTTTGGGTTTCAGCAGCTATGTACAGAGGCAATGCCCACAGTCCAGTGTGAGGCCAGAGAGAGAGGAGCTTGTGCTAGTTAGAGAGCCTCTCGGCTGCCGGTCATGCGCTGTCAGTCTGACAGAATGTGCACGAAGGACATTGGGAAGACCCCTTTCCTTTCAGGCTGACCCTCTATGTGCCCGATCTGTGAAAATGCAGGTTGATTTAATTGGATACATTAATTAAACACTTATAAATAAGACAATCTACTGTTTATTTACTCTCCCTCAGGCCAAGATGATTAAGGTGACTTTTTCTTATGTAAAACATTAAAGAAGTTGCTGAGGCAGCTTTTCCATTGCACACAACAAACGACAAGTGACAGACCAGAAGTCATTCATTTTCAACGGAGAGTAGTCCAAGAGCTGCATGGAGTTCTGGTCATCCCTGCTTGCAGATAATTCTAATCTGATTTAAGTTGCGGATCCGTTAAAATATTTGAACTTTTGCGACTAGATCTTATGCGACCAGCCGACTGGACGTGATGTATTCCAGTGTTGTCTAGTCAGGTCCAAGTGCGTGAGATGAGAATTATTAGTAGTTTTTGGGAGTTTCAAGGATCAAAAGATGCAAAAAATGTGTAACTGTCCGCAGCAAGACCATTATAAAGAGAATGACACACCATATGTGCTGCGACCTGCAGTGCCATGCAAACATAGGGCCCAATCATACACCTGGCGCAATGTGTGACGCAATTGTTGTTAGCTAGTTTCAGCTCAACGCAAGTGTCATTTTGACGTTTTTCACCATGCTGTTTAAATAGCAAATGCATTTGCGCTCCTATGTACGCTCATAGGCGTTCTGGTGTAAAAAAGAAGGTGTGTTAAGGTGCTATTTTAGGAACTAAAATAGACTGCACAATAGACCAGCTGAGATCTAAATTCCAGTGCAGAGCGCGTTAGATGTGCGCCTCGCTTAAACATTGCTTAATACACAGGATGTACAGCAATACGCAAATATCTTTACAAATGAAAAAGGATTAAAATATTAAAAAATGTATTACTTTCTACATTAATATAAAAACCACTGCCTTTATGCCTTCTTCATCTCGGGGGGCTTTTTCAGTTCATTCATGACAATTTGCTTTTGCATAATGTTATTATTATTAGTAGTATTATTTATTATATGCATATTTATTTTTTATTTTTTTTAAAAAACAAGCTTAGATTTGCCCACCTGTCAGGTTTTGGACCATATGGGGCATATCATGTGTATTTGGAAATAACATTTAGTTTTTTGACCACACTTCGTTATTATTGTTCATTTATTCGTTTGCTGGAAATTAGAACTGAATTTATAAATAGATTTGAAACAAATCTTTGCACTTAACAAACAAAATTAGTCATGTAGGCTAATGGATATCTGTGCGTCCAACACGTTTCCTTATCCACGAAAGAGAGTGAAAGTGAAAGTAAAGAATGAGAAGGTTCATTCTCTCATGCTGCAGATGGTCTGTTTAACTGTTTTCTCGCTAGTGAAGCGCTCAGTTATTCCACTTACAAAGTCTGCCATGTAAATAGCAAATGGGCTATGGTGCGACACAACTGACTCTTAAAGGGAATGGCAGATAAGACTCTGATTGGTATATTCTCCAAACACAGCCTGAATTTTCCATCCTTAAAATAGCAAAAGTGGATTCTGACACGCCCTTAATGCTTTTGGGCCCAGCGCTTTGGACTTTGTGCCTAGATCGTAAAAATAGGGCCCATAGGTTTCAGGGTATGCACACCAGCAGTGCAAGTCAGCAGCTAACTGTGGTGCCCAGCTACGACAGAGCCGCACCACAGAGCGCCATCTGAATAATTTCATTTTAAATAACATGCGAATGTGCACGCTTCTGTTCACTTCCAACTGTCATGTACGTGCCGCATCTGCTGTAACCCCCTTAGGAGGGAGTCTGCTTTCTCTTTGTGGATCAGTGACTGCAGAAAAAAAAATTACGCTGGACGCCAATATTATCCGCACTAAAGCTAAAAAGCTTTATGAACCTTTTGTATAAAAAAAAAAACATATTTCTGTTCATAAATGAGTAATAAAAAATAGTGTTTTAAATGCTGTCTTCACATTCGCTCCAAATTTTTAGCGGTCTATGAATTTCTAGTATTTGTTCATTCATTCATTCAACCATGGTGAACACACAAAGAATAAAGGCTCTTGCTTTTGCACTCCTTTATTTCTGACACTGAAAGAATCAGCTTCTCTCCCACGGTGCACGACAAAAATGAAAATTCTGGCTTTCTTTTTGCACATAAAGCCGCGGTCACACTGGGCTTTTCTTCCAATAGACTTCCTTTCATACGCACGCGAATGTGTCAGACCGGAAACGCAGGGTCATGCGTCGGAGTTTCGCAGGTTGCTGCGGTGCAAAGTTCAAGCTTGGTGAACTCTGACCTGCGAATTCGCATCACTTGACTGCGTGAGACCAATCCAGGATCAAAACATGACCTCTCTGAACAGAAATTTAAAACATGGAGCAATCGCTCGCTTTTTTAAATGTCTATTTATCTTGTTTAATCCCACCCCTTTTCGCAGCCCCGTATGACAGAATTTCGCAAGCTCAAACTCTAATGTGACTTCGGCTTTAGTCACTCATAGCAAACTAATGGTAAGAGGGGCGTAGTTAAGAATATTGTGGCTGAAGTAGTCAAACTGATATCAACATAAAAACAACGGCACTCGAAATGCAGAAGCAAATGATCAGACTTTGATTGAAGAACTCAACTTGCACTTTATGAATCACCAAGATCCACAGTTTCAGCTAAAAATCTTGTCCTACTGAAAAGAAAAAGTAATCTACATTTTGGACAGCCGAAGTGTAAGTAAATTAAGAGCAGATTTTTTATTTTGGGTAAACTTCCAATTTAACAGTATGGTAAGTAAATAAACAGCAGATTTTCTTTTGTGTGAACTACCATTTTAACAGTATACACTAGATGAAACTGCATGGCACAGGTTTACTTACCCACCACTCCTGGTCTTCCTCTCCTGTGACAATTATAACCTCGCCCTCCACAAATGTCAACTCATCGTCATTGTCTGCCTGGCAATCATAGATGGTTTTCACACGCTTTGCTTTGTTCTTTGCCTGCAAATGACATGGACTCCAGTTATTTTAGTGTTAAACCTGTTGACATTTCATTCATTTATTCATTCATTCATTTTTCTTCAGCTTAGTCCCTTTACTCATCAGGAGTCACTATTGTGGAATGAACCGCCAACTTATCCAGCATATATGTTACACCCAGAGGAAACCCACGTGAACAAGAAGACAACATGCAAACTCTACACAAAACTGCCAACTGACCTAGCTGGAACTCGAACCAGCGACCTTCTTGCTGTGAGGTGACCGTGCTGCCCCCTGTTGACTTTTCCCCAGTATATATTAGCGTTCAAAGTTTAAGGTTGGTCAAATTTCCTGTAATCTTTTCTAAATGGTTTTGTTTCCCAAGGTTTTTGTTTATTAAATATTTACTTATTTATATTACAGGGTTGTTGAATGCTTGATTTTGATTCTAATTACTTTCAGATAACAGAACAGTTAAAGTAGTTCCAAGCAGGTCTTGTCTGCTGACCATTTCATATCACTACATCCAATGACTCAGTTATGAATGAATTGGAAAAGGTTTAGATGCTTAAGAAAGTAGTAATACACACAGGAACTGTGTGGACAAAAACCTGACAAATGTCTTGTACATTTGTCTGTGTCAAGTACATCTGAACAGTGTTTTTAGGTGTGGTATCCAAAATATAAGCAGAATAATTGATTCCGGTCTGTTGAATTATTAGAAAATTATGCACACCTGCCTTTTCACTCCATTTCTAATAACTGAATGGCCATCATCAATTACTGCTTATAATAATTTTACTTGAAAAAAATATTACAATTAAAATTATATTAATACAAACATAACAGCAGCCATTAATCCAGTCTTCAGTTTTATATGATCTTTCAAAAAATGTTTATATTTACTGATTTGATTATCAGGAAAAGCATATTATTATTATTATTATCAGTAATATTGAAAACGTTTGTACTGATTAATATTTGTGGAAAGTTTTTAAAATCTTTACTTTCACTTTTGAATAATTTAATATTTTCCATGTGCAAATAAGTATCAATATCTGGAAGAAAAAAACAATGCATTAAACATTTGAACCACAACCTGCTGTAATAAAAAAAATTTAATAGTAATAAAGAATTCCCAGTACTGGGTTGCAGCTGTAATGAACAGTATGCGTAAAACATATGCTAGAATAGTTGGCGGTTCATTCCACTGATGCGATCTCTGATAAATAAGGTACTGTCCGAAGAAAAATTTATTAATAAATGAATAATAAATAAAAAAGCTTTTAAAATATTGAATAAAATGCATTTTTTTAATAGCAAAGTGCCCCTTTTTTGTAAGGTATAAAATCATAAAACAATAGCAATTCATAAAATGAGGTTTAAAAAAGATTTTGGAAGTGCATCCATTTTACATAAATGGGTCAAAGAAGAAAAAGAGCATCAAAATAATGCATATGTACTATAGTTTTATATTTATGTGTACATATCATAATAAATATGTATCTATTACACTGAATGAAAATTGAACTTTTGTTGACGTCTCATCTTTGACCCATATAAGACTCGGTCTAAAGTGCCTTTCACTCACTACTGTGTTAATTTTGCGTGGCATCGGGACTGGCATCTCCAAGGCTCCTGCAGGCGCTCCATTAGTGTCCTCGCTGGCCTGTCGGGGCGAAAGCTCCTCCTGCTGGCTGGATGACTCAGTCAGCTGGGGCTTCGGACTGGTTTCCTCCTGTGTCGACTGCCTTTGTGTGGTCTCAGATGCTGAACACACGGCTGGTTTGGATGGCAGATCACTGAGCTGCGGCTTAGGGGGAAGATCCTTAAGCTGAGGCTTCGGGGGTAGGTCAGAAAGTTGAGGTTTCGGTGGTAAATCCGACAGTTGTGGTTTGGGGGGAAGATCTGATAGTTGCGGTTTGGGGGGAAGGTCTGAGATGTGCGGTTTCTGTGCGACCTCCACAGGCTGGGATCGTTCTGCGACCTGTGGGATTTTAGGTGGAGGCTCAGTGGGTCTGGTTATTGTATCTGAGGCTCTGGTGGGAGGCGTGTCCTGGGCCTGTGGGGGTTTCTGAAGCACATCAGGACCAGACTTGTCCACTGATGGGAGGTGGATTGTGTCAATCTTTCGTAGTGCCACTGAAAAAGAAACATAGGTTTATTTAAACAGGGTATATACAGGAATCCTAAAGGGAATTTCAATACCTTTTAAGACTTTTTTTTTAAAACCTTCTCAGAATATTTTAAGACCTCATCGCCACTTCAAGTTCTAATCAGTATCAAACTTTTAACTTAATAAACAGTTGCTAATAAACAGTTGTAAATGAATGGAGCACAACCATGCAACAGAACTCAGATAAGCTCGGAAGAAACAAAGCTTGAAAGAATAAAGTACGCAGTTGTTTTCAGCGACAGGCTTCAGCCACTGTTTAAACTCATCTTCCTCCAACCAGGATTACGCAAGCTTACATTTTCCCATTTTGCCGTCTGTTTTGCTGTATAGTTTTGCTACATATAGAGAGCGTCACATCACCTTCCCGAGTTTGTCACAAATTACTTGACGAAAGAGCTTGGCCTTATGCACCCCTGTCCGAACCAATCGAGTGGATAGAGGACGCCATTGTTAATATTACAAGGAAAATAAATATATTTATGCTTTTTTGGAGTCAAACACTTTGGACAACGCTTAAAAAAAATCGAAGACCTCGTAAAAACGTGATAAAGATTTTTTTAATACCTTTTAAGGGGCAAATTTTTCACATTTATCAACTTTTAATGGAGTTAACTTGTTAATAAAGGTTCAGCGGCAGAACCACGCCTCACTTTGTCTCCTTAACCTACTCACCTACTCCCTTAAACTTATTTAAGGAAGACCAGCCCTCTAGCACTGTTCTTCTCATTATTTCGAACCCACCCTCTCTCCCTCTATTTCCTCGCTTTCCATTTACAATCCTATAACCCACTTCACTCCTACATGTAGGTTGAATCGGGGGGTCCGATCACTCTACTAAAATATTACAGAGACAGTAGTCTGAGTAGTCAGACTCTGAGTCTCTCTGCATTGTAGGACGCCTGATCAACCTACCTATCTGTTCACCATTTATCCTCTTACTTCCCTTCCTCTTCATCCCACTGTTCTCTTCATCCCTACATCCTTATGATAAAGTCTAGCTCAAAGTGTGGCGTGGTCCTTGCTGGTGAAATACTTTTTAAGACCCCGCGGACAACCTGTTAAAGTTAAAAGTAAGGTATATAAATAAATCCTTTAATACTTAGGGTGTTCACAGCCTGGTTTATTTGGACCAGACCAAAAAAAAGGTCACTGGTTAAATGAGAATTCAAAAATGAATTTGATAACACCTAGCCCAAAAGTATGAAACATAATGGCAGAAGGATACGTTCAGAACCTGATTGTACAGCTTTTATGACGTGCTGTTTATTTTTGGACCGAAATGTCAATTCGAAAGCTCTGTGCTAATTAAACATTAGAATTTTAATGCATGTACTGTGTATACAGATTTTTAACCCATCTAAGAATTGTAGTGAGAAAGAAAATAAAAATCCAGAAATAAAAATCATAACAGCACACATTATCTCCTCATTGCTCTGTTTGTCCTTTGCTTGTTTTGATACATGCTGCTCCTTCCATGTCTTCAAATCTTGTGATTGATTTGTAGCATCTCCCGTGCAGGCACAGGATGCAACATGATGTCAAATTGACGTTGTACCCCAATGTCATTGGGACGTTGGATTTTGTTTGTAAATGAAAATCAGTTTAAAAACGGAAAAAAAACGATGTCCTTAGACGCTGGCTAGACATTGAATTTTGGTCACCTGACGTCATGACCTAAATCTAACCTAATAAACGTCTTATGATGTTGTGTGCCTGTGGGTCACCTTGTGGCATTTCAATAAGTTTTTATATCATTTGGAAGTGGACTGAGACCTGTCAGTTTATTAGTCTGCTTCCATTTATTTGGTGTGCACCAACATTCGGATAGCAGTGCTCACACAATGAACTACACTAACACAGCAATCGCATTAGAGTTTGTTTTAATTGAACCAAACCTGCCAAGAGTGAATGCATCCTTAATGTCATAAAAGAACAAACCTTTTTGAGGTAGTTTGGGAAGAACTCGTGGGCCGAATGTTGCTTTTGTGTTCATCGACGTAGTGCTGAAAAGAAAATCAGACAAACAAAATCTTCATAATGGGTTTATAAAGATAACATCAAAGTTAAATTAGGCAGAGTAAAAGTTTTTAATGTTTATTGTGTGAAACAGGACTATTAAATTGTAAAACCAAACACTGTTATAAGTTAATAGAGGAACACTGGCAGTAGAGAATGAAAATAGTGTCAACCAGGAATGTAAAACATCAAATTTTTCTAATTAAGACTAAAGCATTTTCATCAGCATGAAATTGAGTTGAAATTCAGAGATTCAGCATGCCCAAAAGTCAGCACCTTTGCTGCTGCTGGATTCCCTCAAACTTGTTGGCCGGGGATGTCCGATTTGCAGAAGGAGGTGTGGACTCACTTCCTATGAGATTCAAAATAAAACAGGAAGTGGTTTAAAGTGAGTTTGATGTTCCCTTATTTTATTGGTCATATCTTACACTTTTGTTTTTGTGCCCCAGCAACCATCATGTTATCAAAACAACTTTAAAGATAAGGATAAGGAAAAAGATAAAAGATAAGGAAACTGTGAAGAGTGATTGGGGAACCCTTAAAAAAAATATATATATAACCTTGTGCCTATATAAAAAATTATATATACACAAATATAGAATTTTGTGTCCTCAAACATTTTAAACAGCATATCTAACATAATAGACATGTTACGCTATTACTTAACATGCAATGAATGTAGCAAGATGCGGTGCATCCAGAAAGTATTGATAGCGCTTCACTTTTTCCACATTTTTTATGTTACAGCCTTATTCCAAAATGGATTAAATTAATATATTTACTCAAAATTCTACACACAATACCCCATAATGACAATGTGAAAAGATTTTTTTTAATTGTTGCAAATTTATAAAAAAAACAAAACCCTGAAAACTCATGTTTTCAGGTTTGACTACTTATGTACATGCAATTCAACTCATGAATTGCATGTACATAAGTATTCACAGCATTTGCTGTAAAGCTCTAAATTGAGCTCAGGTACATTCTGTTTCCACTGATCATTCTTGAGATGTTTCAGCAGCTTCACCTGTAGTAAATTCAGTTGATTTAACATGATTTGAAAAGGCATACACCTGTCTATATAAGGTCCCAAAGTTGACAGTCTGAAAGTTTCAATGAGCAGAGTGGCCTTCATCATCTGTAAGAGCTGGCCGGCCATCTAAGCTGAGTGATCGGGGGAGAAGGGCCTTAGTTAAGGAGGTGATTAATAACCCGATGGTCACTCTGTCTAAACTCCAGAAAACCAGGCACCGCTCATCACCAGGCTAATACCATCCCTACAGTAAAGCATGGTGTTGGCAGCATCATGCTGTGGGGATGTTTTTCAACAGCAGGAACTGGAAGACTAGTCAGGATAGAGGGAAAGATGAATGCAGCAATGTACAAAGACATCCTGAATGAAAACCTGCTTCAGACTGCTCTTGACCTCAGACTGGGACGACGGTTCATCTTCCAGCAGAACAATGACCCAAAGCACACCGCTTGCAAAAGTGCAAAAGTGCATTAACAAAGTATTGAGCAAAGGCTGAGAATACTTATGTACATGTGATTTTTCAGGTTTTATTTTTATTAAATTTGCAACAATTAAAAAAAAATAAATCACATTGTCATTATGGGCTATTGTGTGTAGAATTTTGAGGAAATAAATGAATTTAATCCATTTTGAAATAAGGCTGTAACAAAAAATGTGGAAAAAGTGAAGCGCTATGAATACTTTCTGTATGTACTGTATATTTAATCACATCTAATGAACTTAGCATGCATGAAAAGCATCAACTCAATCAAATAACAGCATTAAATATAATTAAAATGGTTATTAATTATATATATATATATACACTTTGATCCCAAATAACAAATTCAATCTAATGATAATTATTAACTAATTTGATTCACCAATTAAATTGTACTTATTCCCTTGCTAGCATGACATTAATTGCTAATTTTTATAATTTTATAAAATATTTAAATAAATGCAATATAAATAAAACTAAAAGTAATTTAGAAAAAAATTAATTAATGAAAGCTTTTAAAAATAGCAGACATGAGCTAATAATATAGACATTACATGGAGATGAACAACTTTAACTCTCATTGTGCGGTGAGGAAAGTGAAAACATGTTCATAATTAATTGTATTCAAACGCTTGCGTGTTTGACAATCCACTCAGAAAGCTCTCGTTCTCTGATCATCAACATTCTCAATATTAACTCCAAAATAAACTAACTGCTCAGAGCATCACTTCATTATATAATAGACATTTGAGTTGAGGCTGAAAGCTCGTAATTCATATTTCACAGCAACACCACCACCACTATCAGCATCAAAACAACTAAAATTATATTTAGTGGCAGTGTTAGCAACAAAATATTGATTCTTCATTCACAAAACTGAACACACCTTTGCTCTGCGGGCCCTGCAGTACGGGACTGGGGGGATCTGAGTGGGTGCGCTTGTGTCCGGGAGGTGGAGGAGGAGCTCTCTTCTTAGACAGAGTGGAGCTGCCTCCTGCACTCGACTGAGATCCCAGTGGTAGAGAGGTGGGCGGCCCACAGGACGGAGCTGAAACAGTGACCACATGACGCTGTGATGTTTAAAAGCATGAGGACCCGAGTGCACCGGAGCACAAGGGCAAAAACAGTACTCCAATCATCATACGAGGAGTGTAAAGAGATATGCACATTCAAAATAATCAAGAAAACATCAATCAGGGGTGCGTTACCTAAACAACGACATAACTAGTGGCTGAACTATCATAGTACGATGCATCATTTGGGAAATGAACGATGTAGTTACCAGTGTTTCCTGCAGATCTATAGTTTGAACCCTGTTAGATATAACGTAAACGTTCCATAATGACGCTGTAAACGGGGCGAAGTAACAAATTCTTAAGAGAAAATGACCCTCATTTTTTGTATGAAATTAAATTGTTTTACACACACACACACACACACACACACATTTAAAAAAAATCCAATATTAGTTTTGATAAAAACATGCACTTGTTTTCTATATTAACTGAAATATATGTAAACCACACATATAGGGCCTGTGTTTCCTTTACAAATATTATTGACAATATTCCCTATTCTATGCTAAAAGATAAAACCATTTAGCTAACAAGTATTCTAATCTCATATAGAAATCATATAAATTGTTTATGGTTGTAATTTACAGCAGGCTATTTATTAAGTAATAATAATAATAATAATAATAATAATTATTATTATTATTATTATTATTATTATTATTATTATTATTTTATTATTATTAAGTAGGATATTGTTTATTCATTTATTTTTTTTTTTTTTGAAAAGTCTACTTTTACAACTGCGACACATTCAAATTACTGCAGAAATTTTCTAACCACTAGGCCCATGTCATATACAGTAGGCTACAGACACATTTCTTTATAAATAACCTACTATAAATTAAAAGCATTAACGTATGTTATATCTTTTTGTTTACACAAGCTTTGGAGAAGTATCATAAATTCCACTTTTAAACAAAAGTCACCTATAGCTTTCGTCATGAGCCACGGCTGTGTTCAAAATGTTCATAAATGTTTTCAAAGTGCACTGTGAAGGGAGCGCAATTGTCAATATGAAGATAGCTAAAACTAAACTGTAAAAATACCAGTTCCAAAAGTTTAAATGTTGGAAGGTTCTAACTGAATAGGGCATAGAGGGGATAACTGTAAATAGAACACAACCACACACTATGCTTAATTACAGCTCTAGAGGTGTAGTTACACGAGAACAAGGTTGTGAGGCAGTTTGCGAATGTTCGTTGAAATGACAGATTTGGGAAACACTAAATCAACAAACTATGTTTGTAATGACGGAACTTGCTGCCTTAGTTGGCTAACGATAGTTTTCAGAAATGCACCCCAGAATGGATCCAGAATGTAAGTGGAGGGGGGAAGTGAGAGGTTGTTTTATCATTCTGGGTTAAGCCTAATTTTTACTTTGTTTGTTGTTTGCAGGAAACACAGGCTTTTTTAAGTTTTCTCAAATTTATTTAATACAGTAGTGCGCATCAATGCATGCTTTCAAAACATGCACACTAGAAAGATTCATCTTTATATTATGTCGCAACCTTCTGTCTTCAAAAGCTGCAAGCAATAAAAATGGCCCTGGTATGTTTGGCCCTGTTCATATCTGGTATTAAAATGAATTTTCATCAATTAAATCACAAGTGGAAAACGATAAGTACAGGTGTGTGAAATATTTTATTCAGAAATGTAGTCGAGTACATTGGAACTGCGGCTAAACACTGACCCTCTGTCTACCTAAAGAGCTCATTTAAAAGCCAATGTAATTTGCTTGCATCATCATGCAGTTACTGTTTCTGCATGTCAACAATTTGAGACCTTGTTTACATTTGTGACACAGCAACAATACTGCGTTTATAAACTGTGTGTCACATTAGTGTTATGTAATGATTTGTCA
Source organism: Danio tinwini (assembly GCA_903798205.1). Lineage (NCBI taxonomy): Eukaryota > Metazoa > Chordata > Actinopteri > Cypriniformes > Danionidae > Danio > Danio tinwini. Next base: position 19,366,989 of record CAIGQZ010001336.1, on the reverse strand, counting down.
TCTTTACACATAATAAGGACAAGCTTTGTGTTGGCATGATCTGAGAGATTTTGGCCCTTATTGCCTTCCATATATGCAAGGTAAAAAAATCAGACTGTGTGCATACTGCATCAGTGATGACGATGATGATGAAACTTGCTTCACATGCAGTGTACACGTACCATAGCATAAGCTTAAAAACCAAAGTTGACCTTTTGATTGCTCAAGTGATTGCATATTACACCTCCCCCGCAATTAGAGTTAACATAAAGATGCAGGTACATGCAAATCCCTCACTTTCCCAGGTTGTCCTTTTTACCGTCAGGCCCATGCATACCGATTTTAAAGGCATTTTACCTTTTGCAGGGGTCTTGCTGGCTATGGTGGGTCCCTCTGACACTGGAGATGCAGGGGTTTCGGTGGAGGTGCTGTAGACAGGGTTGGCAAAAGCTCCATAGGACAGTCTCTGCTTGTCCCTGTGTCCTAAATACCCCGGCAGAGTTAATTTCTCCTGAGGAGACACGCTGGACGAATGGCAGAAGCTCTGAGGTCGAGGAGAACGCTCCTTCTTCACTGGACTGGGCTGAGGATTGAAAAAAATCAGTTGATTTTGAGAGTGCACTTACAAAAAATAACTGCAGTAAACTAAAGTAAAACTGCAGTACAACTGCAGCAGTATATAGAAGTATAACTGCAGGAAAATTGAGTATGATTGCAAAATTGCAATACAATGAAGTATAAACACAGTTTAAATACAGTACAATTAAGTTCAACAGCAGTATAAGTTGCAGTAAACTGAAGTAAAAACAACTTACTTCTAGACTTCTAAACAGTAAACTCCGTCTTTACTGCACTTGTGCTGCTGTATTCTAATATGCCAATGGTGTGGTAAGAACTGTACTCAACTTGTGTTTTAAGGGGTTTGAATACTAAAGGGGTATTTAGTATTTTTTTCAGGGATTTTTTTTGATTCAAGAAATTTTCAAAAAAGTTTATTTGCAAAAACAAATAATAAAAAATAACTGCAGTGAACTGAACAGTACAACAGCAACTATAATGCAATAAAGTTCAACAGCAGTAAAATCTGCAGCACAACTGAAGTAACATAAAATAAACCGAGAGGGCCCTTACAAAAATTAGGGCAGTTTTTTTTAAAGAATACTGTTTTAGTTTAAGTTAACTTCTGAAAAGTACAGTTTTTTGGACATGAAAAAAACTGTTATTTAAATATTTAAATATTATTTAAATATATTGCAGTATTACTGTACTACAATACAACCAACTGCAGTATATCTACTGCAATACAACTGTAAAGTATCTGAATATCTACTACAGTACAATTGCAGTATAACTACTACTTTTCCTGATCTCTGGCAAGATGGCGAACTGAGCACCTGCTCTTATCGTGCCTCTACTCATCATTAGTCCCAAATCTTTGCATGGCTTGTCCTTCTTGTTATTTTTTTTTAATACGACTGGGAAAAGGAGTTAGAAAGGTGCATAGCTACATAGTAGTCTACATTTGAAGAGATTTTCTGTTTAAAAATGCCAAAGCCGAAAACGTGTGTAGCAAATGACGCTGCTCTGGGGGTACACCCATTAACATCTCACGACTACGCCACCCCTGCAAGTGAAGAGATGGAAACTATGTCGGTGAGTGTAAGAAGACCACTAGAATCTACACCAACAAAAATTCCGGTGCCACTGAAAAAAATTAAAGGGCATGCTTAGCCTGAGGTCTCCAACGCCGCCATTCTCGACGCAGTTAATAATCTAAGAGAGATGATGGAGTGTTTTGGGGCTCAGATAAAGAATTCGATCATGATCGCCGAACTGTCCAAAGGGATTGAGTTTAACGCAAAGGAGATCAAGGATGGGAAAGCTAAGTCCAGTACACTTAAAGAAGAGATATCCAAAATGACGAAAGAGAACGCAGAGATGAAGGAGCATGTACAGGAGCTGGAACGTTATAAACGGCGCTGGAATCTCAAACTTCGTAGCCTAAAGGAAGAACCGGAAGAAAAAACACGGGATGTTGTGCTTGAGATCATGACAAAGATCATTCCACAATGGACCACAAAATTGGAGAGTATGGTGGACTCAGTACATCGTTTAGGAAAGAAGGAGATGGGGCGAAAGCGACTGGTGGTTATCCAGTTCACCATGAGGGATGAATTCTTCTTACCAAGAATTCTACAGTGTGCAGGGATTTGAATATCTCTTTTGCCGAGCACATTTTGGCAGCAGACAGGGATGCAAGAGCATTACTTTGGCCCCAGATTAAGCAGGCGAGAGATGCGGGTCACCGAGCCTATTTCAGAGGTCCGATTGGCTACATCAACGGAAAAAGAATCTCTGCGTCATGACTGTATTATGGACTTTTTTCTCCGACAAGATAAGAAGGTTATTAATGACGGATTAAGAGACACCAAAGTAGGTTACTTCGTTTCAGCAAGGTTACTGATTTTATTGACCATATTGTTCTTGTTCTAATGTTCTCTTTAAAAACTAATTTCAGTTTTTCTTCGTTTAATGTTAGGGGTCTTCGAGATAATGTGAAACGTAAAGCAATTTTTTATTTTGTAAAAGCAAAAAGACACTGCTTTATGTCACAAGAAACGCACTCGAGTTGTGTAGATGAGAAGTTCTGGTCTGATCAGTGGGGGGACAAAAATATTTTTAGCCATGGAACAAATCGTTCAGCGGGAGTTGCCATTTTATTATTTAATTGCCCTGCAAAAATAGTACTACAGAAATGTAGCGATAATAAGCACTGGATTGTATGTGTGCTCAACCTTGATGACCTGTTTATCATAATAGGTAATATATATGGCTACAATCATATTAATCAAAACAAGGAATTGTTATTGGAAGTATCAGAAATTATCATGGATCTAAAACTTGCATTTTCTACAGATAATATTATATTAGGGGGTGACTTTAATATGGTTCAAGATGACTGGTTGGACCGTTTTCCCTCAAAATTTAAAAATCATCGTTACAATCCTATGGTAGGTAATTTTTGTTGCTCTTTTGGCCTGTATGACCCCTGGAGAGATTTATATCCTAATATTTGTCAGTTGGTTAAAACCAGATGGAACAAGTAAATCAGGATTTTTGGCTAATTTCTTTACAAATAAAAGATAATATTTCTGATTTCTTTATATCTCCTGCACCAATATCCGATCACTGTATTATCGGTTTAAGTTTGAAATCCTTAGCAACACGACGGTGTAACAAGGGTTATTGGAAATGTAATGCCAACCTACTTAATTCGGAGGTCTTTTGTCAAGGTATTCAAACTATTATTGAAGAAATTACTGAAGGTTGCTCATTTTTATCCGACGTTAGTAAATGAGAGTATTTGAAATTTAAAGTTTGTAATTATTCTATTTATTTTGGAAAACAGTTTAAAAAATCATCACATTTAGAAGAAGTTAATCTTATTAAAGAAATTGGTGAATGTTGTAATAATTGTAGATCTGATGAAGAAAGGCTACAAGGTTATTAATCTTACAATCCAAACTAGATAGTAATTATGTTGATAAAGCGAAAGCGGCTTATATTCGCTCAAGGGCAAAATGGTTTGAAGAAGGGGAGAGAAACTCAGCTTATTTTTATAGATTGGAAAAAAGCAGACAATAAAAAAATTATATACGAACTCTAATTATTGATGATATTGAATCTTCTAATGCTAATGACATTGCACAACATATTTTTAACTTTTATAGAAATTTATACAATTCGACATTCTCTAAAATTAATGCTACTGTTTTCTATGATAGTATTAAAGCACTCATTCCACAAATCAGTTCGGAGTTAAAGGAAAGCTGTGATGCGAAGATTTCGTTAAAAGAACTAGAGAATGCTTTGCGATCTTTATCTTCTGACAAATTTTCACTCTCCAATACCATGAAGCAAGGAGTTATAATCCTCATTCCAAAACCCGGCAAAGATCCCAAAAAATTTTGATAATCTACGACCCATTACACTTAAATAATGATTATAAACTGTTAGCACATGTTTTTTTAAATCGTTTAAAGGATGGTTTATCACAGCTTATTAGCAATACACAGTTGGGCTTTATGAGGGGTCGTTCGATTCATAATAACTTAAGTTTAGTTCAAGATTTGATTGATTATAGCTATAAAATGAATGATCCTGGAATTATGCTTTTCCTAGATTTTTATAAGGCGTTCGATACGCTCAAGCACCCATTTATTTTTATGGCTTTAGAATTCTATGGTTTTGGGGAAAAGTTAAAAAAAATAATAAGTAGTTTATATCAGGATACAAATTGCTCTGTTTCATTACCTGAAGGGACCACCCCTCGATTTAAAATAAGCCGAGGTATTAAACAAGGCTGTCCAATTTCACCTTTACTTTTTATTTTAGCTGCTGAAATGCTTGCTTTTGCAATTAAAAATTCTGATGTTGAACAACTTAAAATTGATCCTGATTCTATAATAATCAGTCAATTGGCTGATGAGACAGCTTTGTTTTTAAAGAATTCTGATCAGGTAAAATAATAATCCAAAAAAAAAATAATAATAATAATCAGTAGTTTTTCTAAGGCCTCTGGCTTATACTTAAATATAAACAAATGTGAAATAATGACATTAAAAGAATCCAATTTCACTCAAATTTGCAATATCCCAGTTAAATCTAGTATTAAATATCTTGGCATTGTAATCACTAAAGATAAAGAACTAAGTGATACACTTAACATTTCTAATAGGATTTCCGAATGTAAAAATAGATTGGATAGATGTTTGCAAAGGGACATCTCTATTTTTGGAAGAGTTTTATTAACAAAAAGGGAATCTTTTTCTAGATGTACTTACCCTGCAGGTTCCCTTTCCATTTCTAACAAAAAAATTAAATTAATTAATCAGCTGAACTTTAACTTTATTTGAAAGAGAAAAGTTCATTATGTTAAAAAAGGAACAATAGTGAAGGATTATAAAGATGGGGGTCTGCAGGCCATAGATTTTAATTGTATGAATGGCATGTTTAAGATTAATTGGCTAAAAAACATTTTGCTTAGTGATAATAGTTTATGGTTCTATATCCCAAAGAATATTTTCAAGAGTGTAGGTGGAATAAATATCTTATTATGTTGTGATTTTTCAATACAAAAACTCCCTCTTAAATTATCAAAATTTCATAAACAGGTTCTTTTATACTGGCAATTAATTTACAAACATAATTTTCCCCCACATAATTCACTAATTTGGAACAATAGGTACATTTTATTTAAAATATTTTATATAAAGATTGGTGGGAGAGAGGTATTTGGTTGGTTGTCCATCTATTAGACAAAGAGGGTGAGGTTCTCAGCCATAGAAATTTTTGTGAAAAATATAACTTTGAATGTGATCATAAGCAGTACACTAGGGTATTGAAATATATCCCAAAGGCATTTCTAACAATGGTTAGTAATGTGGTTATCAATATTAATTACACACTTCATCTGCCTTATTTGTTGATAAATGGACAAGATTTTAAGCTGAGTGAAATACCTAATAAAATAATAAGATCAATATTAACCCAAGAGAAATTTCCAATACAAGCTAGTAGAAATAATGTGTCTTCTCTTTTTTCCAAGAGCTCTATTATCGAATTAAGAACAATGTTTCTTTCCTTCCCAATACCTCCCAAAGCTAAAGAAGTACATTTTAAAATTTTCCAATGATATTTACCCATCTTCAGGGTTTCTTAGACATATATTTACTTTTGATCACAACAATTGTACATTCTGTGAGGTTGACATTGAAAAACTGCACATTTATTTTTTGAATGTTTATATAGCAGAACCTTTTGGTCTGAGTTATTCGAGTGGTTAAAGATTGCTCTCAAATTGTCTTTCCAACTTTTTAAAAATTATATTTTCTTTGGTTTATTAGGGAAAGATGTTAATATTCAATTTGTATTGAACAATATTCAAATTTTGGGGAAATTTTATATTCATAAATGCAAGTGCCTTAAAACAAAACCACTATTTTTAGTTTTCCAAAAGGAATTTTGGCTATACTGTAAATCTTTAAAGTTGCTACAATCAAAATGTGGAAGAAGACTGTTTAGTTTATTGAAAAAAATTTTAATTAATAGAAGACCCGGTGTAAATGTTTTTTTTTCTTTCTTTAAGTTGTGTTTATGTGTCGATTCTTTGGTTTAAGTGTATCTTTTTGTATTACTATTTTATTAATTTTATTATTTGTGATCTGTTCTATAAATGTAGATGGAGGTTGTAATTCGAATTTTGCCTTACTGTAATTGTGTTATAATGCAATAAAAAATAATAAATAAAAACTACTACTTTTCCTGCTCGGTGGACAATGGAGGTTTCAGTACTTCAGTTGTATTGCTAAAATACTACCACAGTATATTGTATTGCACTTTTCAGAAGTATAACTAACTACAAAAATACATCTACAATACTGCAATATATAATAAAACTAAAGTGCACTTTTAATTCTTCTGTACCTAAGTGCAAAAAGTTATTTTACATGTATTGCAGTAGCAGTACTGCACTATAGTAGTTGTAATACTTCAGTACTATTGCAGTAGTTGTACTGCATTTGTACTGTAGTACTTCAGTTGTATTGCAGTAGATGTACTGCAGTTGGTTGTATTGTAGTACTTCAGTTGTATTGCAGTAATGCAAACTGCAAACTGTAGTATTCCTTTAAAAACTGCAGTATTCTTTTTTTTTTAACTGCAGTAATTTTTTGTAGGGGTGGTCAACATCTTCTCCAAAACTTTGCAATTGCAATCAAATGCATTAGGTGGTGCTGTGGATACGTGGTGTTGAGGTGGAGGTGTGTGTGCTTTCATGTTCAAGTGTTGCTATGTTTGATTCTTAATGGTGTTTTCGGTTCTCATGTGTCTAGTCATGGATCTCTGTAAATGAGGAGCCACTTTAACAATGTTTTGATTTTGTGATACACTTTAAAGCTCTCATCATTTTCAGAGTCTGAATAGACATATTGTTGGCCTTTTTATACTCTATTGTTAACTGTTTAATGTGACATATATAGACATAACCCAGAGTTATATCTATACCCAGAGTTATTGCCAGCAATATAATTTTTAGGATTGTTGGAAAGGTTATTTTGGAAACATGATATAGGGTAATAATAAAGTATGCCTATTTAAAATGACAGTGTTACTATTTCAGTTATTTTATTAATAATCAATACATCATTAAAAGCATCAGAAAAGCTTTGGCTTAAAGAAAATACTCAGATTTAACCTCTTTGTAATCGTTAACATTTTCATAAGTAAATACAATTGAATCAAATTTAATATCAGTATATACACTCACCGGCCACTTCATTAGGTACACCTGTCTGACTGCTCGTTAACGCAAATTTCATCCAATCCCATGGCAACAACTCAATGCATTTAGGCATGTAGACATGGTCAAACCAATCTGCTGCAGTTCAAACCAAGGGTCAGAATGGATAATAAAGGTGATTTAAGTGACTTTGAACGTGGCATGGTTGTTGGTGCCAGACGGGCTGGTCTGAGTATTTCAGAAACTGCTGACCTACTGAGATTTTCACACACAACCATCACTAGGGTTTACAGTGAAAGGCCTGAAAAAAACTAAATATCCAGTGAGCGGCAGTTCAGTGGGCGCAAATGCCTTGCTGATGCCAGAGATCAAAGGAGAATGGCCAGTTGAGCATTGTGTCAACGCCACAGCCTACCTGAGTATTGTTGCTGACCATTGTTGCTGACCATGTCCATCCTCCAAGCTTTATGACCACAGTTATGGACCACAGATTTGTGTCTTCTGATGGCTACTTCCAGCTGGATAACTCGCCATGTCATAAAGCGCAAATCATCTCAGACTGGTTTCTTGAACATGACAATGAGTTCACTGTACTTAAATGGCCCCCACAGTCACTACGTAGACCTCAATCCAATAGAGCACCTTTGGGATGTGGTGAAACGAGAGATTTGCATCATGGATGTGCAGCCGACAAATCTGCTGCAACTGTGTGATGCTATCATGTCAATATTGACCAAAATCTCTGAGGAATATTTCCAGTACCTTGTTAAATCTATGCCACAAAGGATTAAAGCAATTCTGAAAGCAAAAGGAGGTCCAACTCTGTACTAGTAAGGTGTACCTAATAAAGTGGCTGATGATATATATATATATATATATATATATATAATTTTTTTCCATTTACGTTTCTCAAATACTTATATTATGCATATTGTACTTTTATTATGTTCTTTTATTATGTGTATTCAATTATGTATAGTACATGTTTTGTTTTTACAGAACAATGCTCATGTTTTAAATTTGTTTATACTTTTGTTTATGTTTTCATGAAGGGATATTTCACCATCATTTATTCACACTCAAGTTGTTCCAAACAGAGAGTATAATAATTTATTTTCTTGCTTTTTTTATGGAACAACAACAATCTTTACAGGTTTTTATATAGGTTTGAAACTACTTGAAGGTAAATAAATGATGACATATTTTACATATTTTAGGAGAAAATTCCATTTCCAGCAACAAGCACTAAACTATGAATTGACTCAAAATATCCTTGTACTTCTCATGCAGTTTATTATATAACAATAGCAGAGTAAAGTAGAGCTCCAGTACAGAGAGTTATGAGATAAAGTGGAAGGCGGATACACACAAACCTTATCATCCAGGTCATCGTCACTCTCATCAATCTCCTCCAGCCGCAGATTCCACTCATACTCCACATGCACATGAGGATTAAACCTCCCGGCTGCTGCCTCCACCAGCTGCACAATCCAATCACAGAGCCATTAATATAATACACTTCTAATGCCACAAAAGGCCATGTTTTGAGTCATTTAAAACACAATTGTTCGGTGAAGCTGCAGGTGGCTGCATGGCAAAATTCTCCCCACTTAACAGAAAAAGAATATGTCACTCACTAGCTCTTCACACTGTGCATTTCTCAGTCGTCTGGCGATGTCTAGTGCTGTCTCCCCGTTTTGATTAACTGAAATAAAATACAAAAACGCCATGTTTTATTTGCATATATAACATAGATTTAAACTGAGCAAGATGCAAAACTCAAAGCTTCCAGGTTAGGCGTGTCAACTCCAGTGTATTACTTAGTGAAAATGAAAAGAATCTGAGGAATGAAACATA
>CAIGQZ010001336.1:19318225-19345422 GCA_903798205.1 Danio tinwini | reverse complement strand
TTTCTTTAGTAACTTAAGTCAGTGTTTCTCAACCATGTTCCTGGAGGACCACCAGCACTGCATGTTTTGGATGTCTCCTTTGTCTGTCACACCCATTACAGGTCTTTCCGTCTCTGCTAATGAGCTGATGATCTAAATCAGGTGTGTTTGGTGAAGACTTGGAAAATGTGCAGAGCTGGTGGTGCTCCAGGAACATGGTTGAGAAACACTGACTTAAGTAACATTTAGAAAGTTGTCAATGTTTAGCACTTTTCACATTCTAGACAACTGTAATTCATATAAAATATTTCTGTTGTTTTTTTTTTGGGGCGGCTTTTCCCTAAAATCCTAACATTCCATTTATCTAGGGTTTATATACAGATTTTGAGTCTAAAAAGCCTTGCTGAGGACTGAAAAAACTCTTTAACCCCAGGCAGGTCCCATTTGAATGAAGCAACACTAGTCATCTGTCCTGAAGTCAGCTGATATACTCTCCGATGAACAAATGAAAATATTCTCCAAATAGGGAACGTATAAATCATTTAGTCTATGACAAACTTTTAGTCAGAGATCAATACCTGTCCTGCTTCTGGGAAAGGATCCATTAGCTCCACTCCATCTGCATAGAGCTGAATGAGAGCCATCAGGTCTCGCGTTCTCACTGCCTCGTACAAGTCGCCCTGTCTGGCTGTGGCTGTAGTGGCCGTCCGCCGGGCGAACCTGTGCTCCACGTACTTCGCATTGATGTACTCCTTCCTCTCAGTCCTGAAGGGATGCATTTCAAAACAGCATTTCAAAGCACATTCTGCAGAACACTCATTAGAAAAATCTATCTTCGTCTTTTGCTGGAAACAAGTTGATTTAGAATCTCTGCTACAGTACATCCAATGTAATATGAATTATTTAATTATTAGTCAAAGTATATTTGAACTCCTGTGAGCTTTTTGTTTTATTGTGCATTTCTTAAAAGGTAAAATAATTTTTTTCTGGGTAGGTTTTGTCAAATAATATCAATCATATCAATATTAATATAATTTTGATGGTTTTAATTGCACTTGTAGGGTCAAAATCATTATTGTGCAAATGCTCACATCTGGACATCCCTTTTGGATACTGTTGTATGAGTTAGCACAATAACTACTAACCAAATGGTCTATAGAGATGGCTGTCTACATGTATTAATGTTGGCTAGGTAGGCCAGTACTCACATGTCACTTGATGGTGCTGGCTTTGGTGAAGGACTCGGCAGATTCCCTTCTAATATTTCGTTAAAACTACTGTTACCCACATTCTTAGCCAGCTGTAGAGAGATCACAAGAGGCTGTAAGTTAACATAGCCAAGCATATGTACAATTTGGATGACACAGTGTCTCAGTGGTTAGCACTGTCGCCTCACAGCAAGAAGGTCGGAGTTTGCATGTTCTCCCTGTGTTGGCGTGGGTTTCCTCCGGGTGCTCCTGTTTCCCCCACAGTCCAAAGACATGCGGTAAAGGTGAATTGAAAAAACTAAATTGGCCATAGTGTGTGTGTGTGTGTGTGTGTGTGTGTGTGTGTGTGTGTGTGTATGGGTGTTTCCCAACAACAGCAACAAAAATCTTCTGCATTGAACCATAAATCCCCACTTTAGCCTTATAGTTTTATACATACGTTTATTCTGAAGGTTTTTACAGAGAGATATGTTCATACAGTACACTACATCATATGTCTGGGCCAGGCCAATTATACAAAACATGTCATTTGTGTGTGATTTAATTTTCAGACTGGCTGTTACTGGAACTCAACAATATGTGCTATCATATTTTATCAATGTTGAAAACAGCATTGATAAAATTGCTTAGAATTTGTGTGTAGGTCATGATATTATTGTCAGAAGTCTGTGATTAATAGAAATATCAAACAAACAACATTTATTTTAACTTGAAATCTTCTGTAACATTCATTTATTCATTTTATTTTCGGCAAACATGGGGAGAACATGCAAACTCCACACAGAAATGCCAACTAACCCAGCTGGGGCTTGAGCCAGCAACCTTTTTGCTGTGAAGCAACAACGCTACCCACTGCGCCACCCTTCTGTAAAATTATAAATGTCTATACTATCACTGCATCTTTGCTAAATAAAAGCCTTTATTTCTTTATCAAAAAAAACATTTGACAAGTAAAAGCTCATAAAAGTGACAACAATTTGTAATTAATGTATAAATGAACATGTATATTACCAAGAGTTCAGAGGTTCCGAGTTTGTCAAGCTCCATGGATTGGATGCGCGAAATATGGACTCCCATTTCCCTGTGGATCCCTGAACACTCGATGCACGTCAGGATGCCGAGGTTAGTGGATAACCATTTGGGCTCTAGAGAAGATCGATTGGGAGAAAATTCAGTCTTTTATTGTAGTTGCAGAGGGCAGTGTGTCCTGATATTCACTTGTGAGCCACAAGGTGGCGCATACATCTATAATAACCCTGTCCTGATAACTTGCTGCTTACAATAGAGAAATTCCCATGACTGATTTCCAGTTAGAATAACAAATTAAACTATTAATCATTCATCTTAATGTTATAGTTCAACAAAAAAATTCAATTCTATCATCATTTACTCACCCTCATGTGTTAAAAACCTATTTGACTTTCGTTCTTCTTTTAAACACAAAAGAAGATATTTTGAAGAATGCTGGAAGCTGGTACCTATTGACTTCCATAGTATTTTTTTCCTACAAAAGATGTAGATGGGTCTCAGCAACCAGCATTCTTCAAAATATCTTATTTTGTGTTCAACAGAAGAAGGAAACTCATAAAAGTTTAAAACCACATGAGGGAGAGTAGATGATGAGATCATTTTGATAAATGCACCAGCATTAATGATGTCAATACACAAGAATACTTTACTTTTACTGTAAATAAAAGGCTAGCAAGATTGTAAGGAGCACCAACGACTGATCATTTAATTGAAGCATTTAATCAATAAATGTAATGTCTAATATACAACTTCAATAGAGTCTCAAAAGTTTAACACTGGCAACTGGTGCATGTGTGTGTTCAGGTGATCAGTGTTTTTGTTACTGCGTGAACTGCCTTATTGAAATATGATATAAAGTGGGTCTCAGAATGTACAAGAAGCACTGCATTAAAGTCCATTGTTCTGTGCCATGTCTATAAAATATGATAATTTATTTCACACCAGTATTTTCAGAGTTTCTGTGCTACCCTGCTGCTACTGACGGTCTTTCATCACGTTTTACGCTTGAACAACTAAATGAATGCTTAGGTTAATTTAACTGATTGCATCCTAATTACATTACAACATCAATGCTGTAAAAGGAACCGTATGATATCAAAAATAGTCACATTAACCTTTCACCGAAAGTGTATCGGTAGTGGAAAAAGCACTAGCTGTGCATTTACCCTATTGTGCACAATAAGAAAAACTCGATTTAAAGAATTATCAGCAATTAATCAAACATTGGTTAATAGATTATATCCCTACTTGCTGCATTGACAAACAGAGGACTTTGAAGTTGTGTCAGATTGCATTTCAATAACACTTTCAAACTTAAACTTGGCTAACCTGGAGCCCCACAGTCACAGCAGACTTCGTTTCCAGGCATGCGCAGCACGTCCTCGATGATGGCTTTGGTCAAGTCCTCCAAACTGTCATCTCCAGCACTCTGCTCCCCACGAAACGCCATGTTCAGAGCCTCCTCCTTACTATTAGTCAGCACCGAGATCCATCTGCACATCACACAGGCACGTGTTTATATGCATTAAACACCCTCACACCACCACAGATGGACACGCACATGTGATTTCACACATACACATGAAGACCGGTTTATACACAAACAACCATTTAGTCTGTATATCAATATATAGGTGTTATGCTGATATTCGATTGGCCACAGACACATAAAAACTAAACGAATCCACAGAAAAATGTACTACACACTATATAGTGAATATTTACAAAATAAGCACAATGATTTTAATGGAGATTTAATACTAAGCTGGATAGTCAAATGTTGCATTAACTTGCATGAGCTTTTTATTTTGCCTTTTTTATTTCTGGAAATTAAACATTTTAAACTAAATTATTCAATATTTTTTTGGAAATGATCTGACCAAAAAAAAAAAGTAATATTACGAAATTAAAATGTAGCAGATTACTATAATAGCAAAGCATAATTTTCACTCCAGTCTTCAGTCCAACATGATTAATTTGTGCTCAAGGAACATTTGTTTTTTTTCTTTTCTTTTTTTTTTTTTGCAGAAATGGTGCATATTTTTTTCAAGATTCTTTGATTAAAAATAACATACAAAAAAAAATCTTTGATACAATTAAAAGTCTCCTTACTGTCAATGATCAATTTATTCCTCCCTTGCTAAACAAATTACTGATAATATCTTACTGATATTATACACACATGCACGCACGCACGCACGCACGCACACACAAACATATATATATATACATACAGTTGAAGTCAGAATTATTAGCCCCCCTGAGTTATTAGCCACCTTATTTAATTTTTTCCCTTAATTTCAGTTTAACGGAGAGATTTTCTCAACACATTTTTAAACATAATAGTTTTAAAAACTCATCTCTAATAACTAATTTATTTTATCTTTGCCCTAAGGACAGTCAATAATATTTTACTAGATATTTTTCAAGACACTTCTATACAGCTTAAAGTGACATTTGAAGGCTTAACTAGGTTAATGAGGTTAATTAGGCAGGTTAGGGTAATTAGGCAAGTTATTGTATAATGATGGTTTGTTCTGTAGACTATTGAAAAAAATATAGCTTAAAGGGGCTAATAATTATGACATCAAAATGGTGTTTAAAAATTTAAAACTGCTTTTATTCTAGCCGAAATAAAACAAATAAGACTTTCTCCAGAAGAAAAAATATTATCAGACATACTGTGAAAATTTCCTTGTTAAACATCATTTGGGAAATATTTTAAAAAATAAAATAAAATGGGGGCTAATAATTCTGACTTCAACTAATATATATAGGAATATCACATGAGTAGCAGTGCGATATGGCTGTATATTGGCACTGATGGAAGGCATGCTCTGTGCCACCAGTGGTGACATACAGCCGTATATTACTGCTACAACTGTGATATTGCGTTTATACAACAGTTTGACGGCATAATCATGTATATAAAAAAAGAAAATCAAACACTGAGAGTCTAAAAACCCTTTTGAATGAGGAACTACTTTTTTCCGCATTTCCTTTACATCTGCAGCTGCATCAAAACAGCAGAAACTGTTACTACTTCACCAACAAAACTTTAGAGCTAGTATTTGAATGATACTCCAGTGTAATGTCTAAAGTGCTGACAAAACAGCGTATTTTGCAGACATTTTATGATTATAAGGCTTAATGGCATGAAATGTCATCAGTCAGAGATTTCCCAGAATTTCTCTGTTCTAATCGGGAGATCGCAATAATAACCCTGAAAAAGCTAAAGCAGCGCAAACACTACCAGATTACTGTTGCATTTGAGATAAGAAAAAACTCTAAACACATGCGGGCTTTTGTTCTTTCTTTCTTTTTCCTGATCTAGTCTGCAGTAATGAAAATAGGAGACTCAGGGTTATAATACGAGTGGCCAACACAAAATACATACATTCCTGATATGCGAGTTCCATCTCACACTCAATACACTACAATTACTATGGTATAAATACAGCACCGCAACATACAAAAGAGAGAAACCGACTTAGAATGTCTCTTACCTGTTTTATAATGTTTGATCAGCTGTAGTTTGATATTACGCAGGGTTTTTCCTCCTCTAAAGGCTTATTATGCGCTCTATGTCGCCATTTTGTGGATGGCGCTGTATCTCAGAAATTATACATTTTTAAAATAGGCACTATCCTTATAAATATACTGCATAGTTGCAATCTAAACAACTACACACTCACCTAAAAAGCCTTGAAAAGTACATTATGTTGTCCAACAGCTGCAATTTTTGTCAAACTGTAGTGAGTTTATTGATCTGCTGTCATTCTATGTGGGTGGAGTAATACAGAAGGGTGAGGAGGCTGTGCGAGTTCTGTTTTTGCAGAATATCACACTGCTATCAGCCAATCAGATTGAAGAACCAGACAGAACTGTTGTATAAATATATCAGATCTTATATATAAATTCAGATCTAAATCCCATTGAACACCTGTGGAGAGATCTTAAAATTGCAAGACCTGGAGCAGTTTGCAAAAAAAGAGTGGTCCAAAATTCCAGGTGAGAGGTGTAAAAAGCTTATTGATGGTAATAGGAAGTGACTGGTTTGAGTAATTTTTTTGCAAAGGGTGTGCAACCAAATATTAAGTTAAGGGTGCCAATAATTTTGTCCAGCCCATTTTTGGAGTTTTGTGTGACATTGTCAAATTAGCTTTTGCATAAACATGTGTTAATGCAATACCTTTCTGAGGGAAATACTTGATTTACTGGAAAGATTTCAGGAGTGCCAACAATTTTGGCCATGACAGTATATAAAACTTACAAAGCTCTAGCCTTACACACAGGCACAAACTACTCTGGTTAACACGCAGAAGCTCAGATACACACATCTCATTTTCACACATAAATGAAATAACAGATAAAGATCTCGACCTCACACATTCACACTTACATCACAAACTCCTGTTCGTCCTCTGCCTGGAAATGATATGTTCGATTATCTGGAGAGGGAAAGAGGCAGAGAGATTATTAGGATGAAGAAGTGCATTACGCTAACTGGCCTTCAGTCCCTCAACACTACACTGAGTGCTCTCTGGCTCAGTAATGGAGTTACACTTCGAGCACTCGGCACGCATGAAAGTACTTTCAAGTTTAGTTTCTGTGTAGACACTCACGAGAGATGAGGTCAAAGCACTTCTTATCCTCTCCGCTGGGTTTAACCTGGCAGGTCAGCAGATTCAGTCTCACCGGCTGCCTGTTGGACTGGACAGGGAGTACAGTAATTACAGTTAGCGAGTGCGTGAGAGACCCACACATCAAGAGACAGGACAAATATAACTAAGGAAAGGATGTCCAAAAATACTACATGCAAAAAAGTACACCTAAATCCACTAAGCAAGGTCTATAGCAGGGGTCTTGAACTCCCAGGGCATTTACATCCCCCTGTCCTGCTCTTTCCGACCCGCAACTGACATCAAAAATATAACGAGATTTGGTCCCCTAAAATATATGTTTTTGAATGACTATAATTGGTGTGTGTTGTGATCTCCAGCAGTGTGTTTCTGCTGGAGATTACTTTATGTAGTTTGTTGTAATCCTCAGCAGTGTTTTCTCCATTGGAAATCACTTCCCACTGAATTACATATCCCAGAAGTCTTTGCCCCTATTACTCCTGTCACAGCTGACAGTCATTTGGACACACACACACACAAATATTCTTTTTTTACATTTATTTCTGTATGCTGCCTGCCTTATGACCATCTGCCTGTTTACTGAGCATGACTGATTGCCCGTGTACATCTGTTTGCTCCTGTATTGACTGTTGCCTGCCTGACCATTCTCTGCATAATAAACCTGCATTTGAATCCGCACTACCTGTTGTCGCGTATAGCCACTTGTGGTTTTGACCTCCCACCTATTGTACATTTAAAGTATTGCAGTATATTATACAGGTTTTCAGTCTTACTTTAGTTTTTTCTCAGTGTCAGGTCCAGAGTAACACATATGCGTTTTAATTCTGTGGCTGATTTAAACGTTGAAATAAATGTGCGTAAGTGCTCTATTTTTACTAAAACTCTATTTTTGTAAATATTCAAGGGTCTGTTGATTATTATCAGTTTTATACCACCTGTATTTTATTGAACAAATACTTTTTTATGGCTTACATGTTATGCTGATGGTGTAACAAATAAGCTAATTTTGCTGATATTCTATTTAAATGGTCCCATTTAATAGATTTTCTTCATATGCGTATTGAGATTTCTATGAAAACTGCTGGTTTGACTTTAACATGTGCAAGTAAATGTGAATATGTACTTACATTTCCCCTTTTTGTTGTAGTTTTACAAAAAAGAAAGATACTGAGAAGAACAGTTGCCAGTAAAGTCAGTAAAGTTACTATGCTATTTGTTAAACTTTTGGTAAAGCAACAATTGGTTGGGACAGAATAATAATAATAATTATTATTATGACTATTTAAATGCTCATTTAAACAGCCACAGATATATTTCAGCAGTTGTGAGAAACAAAAAACTTACTGATTTGTTGATTTGTGAAAGGTAATGCTTGAATTATAAACATCATGTCTGTTGTCCTAAGATGCATCAATTACGTCACTTTTTTCTTGTGCTTAAATGTTAAAACGACCCTCCTATGAATTGTCAGTCACTGAAATTGCCCCCCACCAATTTCAGTTTGAGAACCCTGGTATATAGGCTCTCTCCTATGCAAGTAAGTTAAAGTTGGTTGGAGCTAAAATGTGCAGAAAGATAGGCACGGACAACCGTACTCTTAAAGGCTCCAGTGTACATCAAATGAAATTGAAGAATGAACTGAAATTTTGTCATTTCTAACAAAATCCAGCAAAAAACGAAGTTGGGTTTGAGTTTGACTCTTTCTCATCGTTGTGTTTTGAAAACAGCATACAATCACTCAGCCCTTTCGAACCTCTTTTTAAAAAAAAAATAATATCTTTGCTTGAAGTATTGTATATTAAGGTCTTAATGTCATACTTGTCAACTGTTCTGTTTTTCCCTGGATTCTGCCGTATTTTACAGTTCTATCCCGCTATCATCCCATAAAGGTATTTTTACTTATTTCTCCCGTATTTTCAATCTTTCTATGAAGGGTGGCAATAAACATTAAGGAGCCGATCCTCCCTATATGCAACCCATACAGCCAAACCACCAGACATCCCTTGCTCTTAAATGTGTGTCTGTTCTGTGCTTTCGTTTTATTTAGGCATGAAAACACTTTGAAATAAATATAAAAACGGAGCGATTCCTCTCCTTTTCATTACAAGAGCCTTCGCCCCTCCTACGCAATCCTCAAAACAGTCATATAGCGTGACTGTCAGACGTGCTTCATAGTGATAAATAGACGCTGTTTCCCAAACGGTTTCTGTACAAGCGATTTGAAGCGGAGCAAAAGTCTAGGTTTTGGGTGTGTGTTTGAACCATAGGTTTGAACAGACATATACACATAATTAATAATAATAATAACATCTAAAGATGTCGATCTTGGTAAGGGTGATTTTTTTCAAACACAACTAATTTTGTCCTAAACATATTTTTGAGCTGTTGCATGCATGATGACTTCTGAGACTGTTTACTTGTTGCAGTGTTCAGATGGCAGAGAGACGCCACGCTGTGTTGCCAAAACAAGTGAAAGAACTAGAATTTGGAGACACGGGTCATCAGTGTTGCATTTATTAATGTGCTGCAACAAAGGTTTTGTTTTCATTTTCCTCTATGAGAGCATTGCTGGACTCACGTGTGGATTACAGTGCACGTGACAGAAATTCGTTTGTAAGGAACATTTTTTACCCAAGAGTTTTTCGCATCTGGAAATGGCGAAATCCGGATTTGTCAGTCGTCTCCTTTTTAAAAAAAGACACAGTTCCAGTGTGATTGTCCTGTCTTGACAGATTTGGTAAGTGTGTGTGCAGTGCCCTTTGTTTAACACAGATTGCAAAGTTACTTTGCATTGTCCACAGTGCTCTTTCAGTTTTTAAAGATATACCATAGTCGCCGCATTTTGTGACAGTATAGTCTATAGACACACGGCTTTCTGATGCTACCTACTGAGTGCATAAGTTATAAATGCGGAGGATTTTTTTTTCTTCCATTCGATGTGCGGTATCAAACATACCATTAAAACTCCACTCTTCCAGCAGTTCCTCGCTTTCAATATCTTGTTTGTCACGAGTGACATGCAGGAAATGTTCCTGAATAAAAAGTTAAAGTGCCAAACTGCAGTTAAAGTCGACAAATTAAGAATTTGGCAAGTAATTTGATTACTGATGTCCATGTAAACACAGTCACTGTCTTTCTCCTCTGCGTCTGCATGGCCAAATGGAAACTGCCATATTTGCAAATCCTTCCCTCTTTCCCTCCCCCGACACTCCCACCTTAACAGAGCTGGACACGTCCACTTTCATGACTTTTTCCAAACTAGAGGTGTGAAAACACCCTGCTGAGACAGGGGGGTTTCATGGCCCTTTAAAATGACACCTCTGTTATTTAATGTAATCAAACTAAGTTATACAGTGAAGAAAATTCATGAGATTTGATAACTTGATTCTATTTCTTTATAACCTAACAGCAATTAATTTTAATAAGCTAAACTGTTTGCTAATTAATTTGCTGCGAATGTTTACTATTTATTTTTTGATTTGTAAATAATAATAATAAAACATATTACTGACCTTTAACTGTTTATTTACAATGAAACAGCTATCTTATTTTCACATCCCAATGTTGACAGGTATGCTTAATGTAGACAAGACAATTCAATTCAATTCATCTTTATTTGTATAGCGCTTATACAATGTAGATTGTGTCAAAGCAGCTTCACATGGAAGTTATCTGGTTAATACAGACCAGGCTTTTGAAAGAATTAAACACTGACTTGGACGTACAGGTTGAAATTATACACAAATATATCAATTATATTGAAATTATATATGCATCAACATTTCTCATTGTTGTTGTTGTTGTTGCTGTTGAACAGCATTTTAATTATTAAACAATTATTGGCCAATTCTGATACAGATATTTGTCATTTGCATAGTTACTTGAATGTCAGAATGTTATTTGAATGTTTTTGAATGAAAATAATGACTATATTCACCTTATTATCCGCGTATGAGTGGGCGCAGCCATTTGAATCTTTTTGATTTGAGACGTCAGGTCTAATTCATGTCCATTCATTTTTAGACATTAAAAAAGCTAAATAACTCAATAAAAAGCTTAAATAACATGCCAACAGAATATGTACTATACTTGTTCCTGCTGTTTTCAAAAGTGCTACTGTGCTGTCATGACAATGCTGGTAAAATGACGCATCTTGATTCACTGTCAATAAAACTTTACTCAATTTTTTTTATTAAATTATTGATCAATTCAAAAATTCTTACAAAATTACTTTATATATTTAATAAAACAATTAAAAATGATTACAAACCATTTTCAGTTTCGGTTTTCAGCCAAGTGCATCATGAATTTCTGTTTTCAGTTTCTGTTCAGAATTTTTTTATTTTGTTGCTTCCTTAAGGTCTTTGCACACTGAAGTCCGAAATGTTCATATACATTTTTTTCATATTCATATGTGAAAAATTTGCCACGTAAACAAACCTTACACACTGAGTACGATGTGTATTAAATAATACATTCTGAAAAAATACAAAACATTTCAGAGTCAGTTTAAGCAGTGATACTGTTCTCCTCCAAAGTAGAAAAAGAAAGAGGAATAGGCTACATAATGTGTTCATCCAATACTGCATAGAGAGGAAGGAGAGTTCAGCTCATTATCAAAGAGCTGCGCTGGATTATCCCGAAATGCAAAGTTTATTTCAGGAAATCAGTGAAATTTTGATACATTGCTTGTGATACTTATTCACGTACATTATTGCTTGTAATACATATTCACGTACATAAACAAATCCTGAACAGAGACTGGCAGTACGTATAGACATTTTAATAGATAGCATTGACGTGTCGAAGCAATGGACTGAAAGCGGACCATGATTTCTATTATAATGCCTATGGGTAGTACGTTAAATGGATGAACACACACACACACACACACACACACACACACACACACACACCACCATACAGCAGCAGGGCAGAGGTGCGCCAGTCACTGAATCCAGTCACAGGTTCTCAAGTCTCTGCCAGATTTTGTTTTTGTTTTATGCACTGTATTTGTCATAAAGTTATCTGTGGCTCAAATGTTGGCATTCTGTATTTGGCTTTTTACTTGTACGGTGGCTCTGAACTGTCACAACACCTCTCAAAGCACTTTTTCGCATGCAAAAAGTGGAAAAAAAAATCGAACCCGGTTCAAATTTTTTTTGGACAGATGAAAGTTTCAGAGGCAGTGTGTCAATACAATTCACACCACGTGAGGTCAAATTTAAATTTTAACATGCAAAAATTACAGAGGAAAATTTCAGATTCAGTGTGCAATAACCTTTAGCATTAGTGCATGCTTTTTAAGTACTAAGAAAAAGCCAATATGCTAGTAATATACATAAGCAGCTAGTCTACAGTGAGGTCTACAGTGTCCTTAAACCAAAGTGATGCTTTTTTGTACATAGCAAGAATGATTTTGCTGGAAAAACCTCTTGGGGAAAAAGCCTTTGCTAGAAGCAGTGCGGTAAAACAGATGGCTACAGATCCATATTGGTAATAATAACAGCCGTGATGAAATAAAGGACTGCCGAATTAGTTCATACATGGCATCCGTGCAGCATTGTAGAAATTATACCTCAATTTTTTTTAATTGTTCAGTGTTACTAGAAATATGTAACTGGCTGCAAATTGAGTATCCAAGTTTAAGATTAATGAAAAAAAAACAATAGTAATGTTCAATAAATTCAGTAAATATTCAAATGTACTTCAATGTAGCATTCCATGCCAAGGTGACTGCAAACAAAAATAGCAGCACTTTTTTGTTGATGAAACATGCAGATGTGATGGCAGAAAATTGCAGCACATTAAAATGCTATCAGACAGGAATAAGAGCATGCTGCAGCGCAGAGACTGAGGAGAGAAATGCATTCGCTTCACACAGTGTCTGCTGAGCAACAGTGTCCTGACAGCAGATTACATGAGGAAACTCACAGACCACCTGCGGCCCAGAGCACGCTGGGTCTCGTTCCTGCTAATATCATTATTGTATGACCCCCCTGTGCTCACTTTTACACGGCAAGTTTTGACTAAAAGTGTGGAAACTACTACAACCGTGTTGCTTAACTGTTCATATAAGTAAAAAAAAAATGTGTCCATTTATTCTGTATTTGAGGTAGTGAAAGTACTCACTGTGGCATGAGAGATGGTGAGGATGCCATTTTTCACTGAGCACTTCCTCCTCTGCCACACCTTACGGATTCTGACGAAAGAAAATCATTATACTCTTCCTTAGCATCTTAAACAGGTTTTGGTCATTGGAACAGAGAAGGAAAAAAGTTGAATTTTTTTTCCCATTTAAAAATAAGAATAAAAAAATGTAGTTTTATCACATTTTTAAAGAAAAAAGTTAATTAAAGAACTAAATGAACTTTGAAACCCAGCATGCAATCCTGTTCACAAGAAAATATATACAAAATAATAAGAAAAAAATGTATACAATAGGCTGTAAATATGGTACACTCTCAGAAAAAAAGGTACACGGTGGTACAAACAATGTTCCTTAAGGAACAGTTTTATACCTTTGTAAAGGTTTTGTACCTTATATGCTACAGAAAAGACCTCTTATGATACTGTTTTATGGTACAATTGAAATGAAGGTACACAATTGTGCTAATTAAAAAGGTACATAAGTGTTGGACAACTCCTTTATTACAATATCTATGAAAATAAATATTACTGATTATGAATAATTTCCATATTAATACATGAATCTTCATTTAAAATATATAGAATTTAAAGAAACTTATAAACATTAATTATTAAAATCTATAAAATAAAACAACTGATAAAACAAAATTATAGGTATTCTACCTATAGATAAACTAAACATTTAAGGCATTTTTAATAACCATTTGATAAGCATTTTCTGATAAATACATTTTAATTATTGATATCTGCACCTTTTGACATTTGTATTCCACTACGCACGTGAGCTGGCAAAATACCTGCATATGAAAAGTGTTTATGCAGACATTTTAGTATTGTAAAACTAATCAAACACTGTGCATATCTCGTTACAATACTTTTGCATGTTTCCATTTTTTTTTTAAAATTAAGAAAATTAAATTAACTTTTAAATGATAACAAAAGTATTGAGTGAAAATTGGAGAGAAAAAAAGGTTTTTTATATTGTACATGGGAGAATGTGTTTCTGTAACATCTGTGTGAAAAGTGTTGTGAAATATTTAGCAAAAAATAGAGTTTTGATTATGTTAAAGTATTTGTTATTCTTTATTGTAAATGAAAAAGGTGCATTTACACAAAAATAAACTTTTTAAAAGACATTGTTTAAAAACGTATTTGATGTTTTATATTTACTGAAAATAAATTAATGCTTTTTGGATTTAGCAAAATGCCTTTAAATAGTTCTTGAAGGACCACATTTGACACTGTTAAGGTACAAAGTGTCTTGTCACTACAGTAGTACCTTCATGGATCAGATTTGTACCTTTGATGAAGGTACAATATTGTATCTGCAGGTTTTAAAAACCAAAGGTACATTTTGGTTTTCCATGGTACAAATCATGTCCTTAAAGGTACAAACTACATTGGTACAAATTTGTTTCTTTGTCTTAAGGTATAATTCTGTTCCATAAAAAGGTACTGCTCAAGTGACAAGGGTTTGTATCTTCTTTGGTACAACATTGTACCATTTTTTCAGAGAGTGTAGTTTAAAATAGGAGTTGGTTGTGTTAGGTGATTGACAATCTTATAATTTCCCTTAAGCTGCAATACATTTATTTCCTATAGCTATACTGTATATTTATTGATGTCTTTTAAATTAATAAAATGTTTTAATGGTTCAACTTGGTCATTGCAGCAAATTACTGAAATATTTGTACAAAATGAGACCACAAAACCAGACTATTTAAAAGAGTCAAAGGTGAAACTTCCCACTTTTGCACCAAATTAAGTCTAAAAGATGTCTAATAGATGTCTAATAGACATCTAAACATAGTCATCTTGGCTAAAACAAGTCTAAATTTGGGCTGTCTGTGAAAATCTAATAGACGTCTAAGAATAGGCCATAACTAGACTAGTCATCAAATAAACAGAAATGAATGACTACACATATAAAGTCTGTCTAATCTGTCTATTTGAGGACTAGTCTAGTTTTGGGCTATTTTTAGATGTCTATTAGACTTTCACTGACAGCCCAAGTTTACCCTTGTTTTAGCCAAGCTTTAGATGTCTATTAGACGTCTATTAAACACAAAATTGTTTGCTGGGTAATGTTTCAAATAGCATTTGTGAAAATAAATGTCAAAACATGGGTGAATTGATGTCATATTTTTCTTCAGCACAACAAATATATTTATTTAAAAATGAAACAACATGCTTATTTTGACCTGTACTTTTATAAATATGTAAAAGAATAATTGATTATACTCAGTTGTATTATCTTTCATTATATTCAATTTAATAATATGTCATTAAATAATTATTGTTCTAAATATTCCAGACATTTATAAACATTAAATATTTTGTAAATAATGATATGTATGATTGGTGGTTATTCAATTTCATTGAATATTACATGTTCTGTATGTTGCTGTATCAGACTGTTGTTTGACAGTTGGAACACATTTTCATCTTTTACCATGAATCTGCAATTTTCTTGGATAGTGTGTGTTACATAAACTCTTTTCTAACAAATTAACAATTGAATTTAAATGAAAATTTATTTCACAGTTTCAAACTTGGCATTGGAGCTTTTTTTTACATAATTCTGACATAAATGTCTAACAAATTAACACGTCAATTAGTAGGAAATTATACTTTTTTATTTATAAAAAGAGTATTGAAGTAAAAAGAGTTTTCTCAGCAATAGTGTTTGTATTGTATGTCTTTACACCAGAGCTGCAACAATGTGTTAATACTAAATCAGTCAATTACAGTGTAGCCAACTCCATTAGACACAATGATTAAGAGACAATTAAGTCCCTCTACACACAATATACAACAACCACAACATCAGACTCCAATTCACACAAGTGTGTGCGCTCACCCATCACTCTTCTTGAAGAGATAGCCCTTCTTCTCACTGCCAAACTCCTTATTGCCCTGCAGCTGGTGCATGCTGTACCCGCTCTGCTTACTCTGAGAATCCTGCACATCATCACAAAAACACTCATAATCTGACTCATGAACAGTACTGAGCACATAAGCATACCAATATACAGTCATAAACTGAGTCAAAAACCCCATAAAGTAATAAACGTGTAGCCAAAAGTATAAAAAGAAAAATAGTACAAAGATATATGTAAAACAAAGAAATAGTTTATTCTAACATCCAATGTATTCACAATAATGACAATACAGGGTTTCTGCTGGTTTTAGGACTTTTTAAGACGTTTTTAAGACCATTTTAAGTTTAAGTTAAGACCCGTATCACAATGATGAAGTCATTTGCAGTCATAATACATTATAGGAGTGGTCCACTACGATATCATATTTTAAACTTTAGTTGATGTGTAATGTAGCTGTGTGAACATAAACAACATCTCTGAATGTAATACACACAAAGTTCAATGCAAAGGGAGACAATGGCTTTTACAGAGTTAGCTTGGCAAAGCCTACAGCGAACAAAGTTGGGGACTACAAAAAAATACAGTCAGGTTAGTGAGATCATAAACGCTTCAGGTTACGCGCATTCACCATTCGCATACACCTCGCGGAGCAAAGGGCATAGCCAGAGGCACTGTAATGCTGTAATGTAGCAGAAAAAGCTCAAATGCCGTCCAAACGCTGCTATTTCCACAGAGCTTCTTCAGTTTCTGTATTTGCGCTTCCAAAGAACATGACACAAAGAGAGAAGTGCTTACAATTTAATTTTAATTATGTTCCAGAGAATTATTAAAAAGTATATAGCTAGCATTTGACAAAGGACAGCTTCAAGAATCTCTACCAGTTCAGTGCTGGATTCGGCTAAAAACTCCTTAAAGAAGGAGCAGCTCCAACCATAACAGACAAAGCTGTGGATTGTGAGCCACAACCTGTAAGTGTTTTTATTTGTAAAAAAAGGATATATTACATGCACAGTTTCTAGCATTAACTGTATGTTATAGCAAAGACGTAAACAAGGAAGTAAACAATGAGAAATGCTGTTTGGCAACGCTAACAATTTAGCTACAAATTCAAATTCATCAGTCAAACCGGTGGCAACAGCCACAATCTTCAGCAGTGCTGCAGTGTCTCTCTATGCTGCTGAGTTCTCTGTGTTCTACATCTCAAATAACAAACTCTCAAAAGATATGTGAAATTTTCATATTACTTAAGTTACACATGCTTATTCCAAATATGTGAAAGAGACTTGTCATATTTTATTTTAGAGAACAAGCGTGAGGTTCAGCTGTGTCTGATTCAGGCACAAACAGATACTGCTAACAGCTACTCTGACTGACAGTAGGTGCGTCCCAAATCGGATACTTATGCACTATTCTACGCCATTTTGTAGTATAGTGTAAGCAGTGCGTTCACTCTGAAAACTTGGATGATATCCAGATGATACACTCATTCAACCGGTAAAATGAAGTTTGGAACGATGAACACTTTATGCACTCAACGATCGCAGCTTTGCTCACGTAGTGGAAGGGGTGGAGCTATCATGTTGGATAACTTTATTTATTTTGGATGGTGAAAGCAAAGTTCTTCTACGACAGGGATTATAGCACCTCCTGATGGTGAATGCGGTTCTACTCGTGGCAGGTACTATTTGATAGTTTGGTCATTTATTTCACTGATTTGGCAACCGTCAAACGTCATCAGGGAAATGGTTTAAATTTCCGCTTAGTAAAAAAACATTAGTGGATCATTTGGGACGACACTACATACATATACTATGCTGTTGAGTGTGTAAGTGCGTAAGTGCATAAGTGCATAAGTGCATAGTGCATAAGTGCATAGTGTATAGTGTGCCATTCGGGATGCAGCTAGTGTTTACACTGCTTTTCCTGGTGACGTGACCCGATTCATGAATCACAGTGCATTATTTTAGCTGACCAATCAGAGCCTCTTGAGGGCAGGCCTTTCAGAGGAACTAGGAACTATGACAGTCTTTTTCATGTTAGCTGAGTACCTGTATAAAATCAAAGTAAGATATCTGAAAAAATAATGTGGTTTTCTACAAATGAAGCATGAACACACATTACTTTGCATCTTATAAACACAAACAAGTCTTAAAAATACACTGTGGAGCACCCCTTAATTAAGACAACCACAGAATTATAAATAAATAAATAAAAATGTGCAATGTATGAGCATTTCAGTAAGTTTTAGAGGTTATGTTACATGGACATAGGAAAATTAATACCTAAAACACAATACTTGTGTGAATTTAAGACTTTTTAAGGTCTAAAATTTAAGATTTATAAGAATTATAATTCTTAAGACCCTGCAGAAACCCTGTAAATAAAATCAAATATATAAATAAATAAATATATACAGTACAGATGAGGAAAATGCAATCTGGCAAATGTTTTTGCTATTTCTGAACTTACTCTCCTAGACTTCAGTTGGAAGGCAGTGAAAGAGAAACAGAGATGCAGAAATGCAGATGTCAGATTATTGTTATCATATTTGCAGTGTGCACAGAATAAAATAAAGAGCAAGTATTCACAGCCACGTTGGGGGATAATACAACCCAGAGCATTGTTATTCAGTCAGGACCAGAGACGTCCGGTTCAAATGAACATCGACTCCAAACAAAACACATAAAAGATCAAACGCTGGGCTCTACAAAAGAGCTTGTGCTGTCACTGCCTGATCCCCATGTCCACGTTTCCTCTCTCTCATGAGAACATGTACGCTAGCACACAAACACTGAAAACATGTCTGTCTCTGAGGCACTAAATGTCAGGACAAACGAGACATGAAACACAAATTCTCATCTGGACTCATTCAGTTTTTTAATGCCGGGTGCAGCTTGTAAACCTATTGTTGCTACTTGCTCAAATGCCCTGTTTGCTGAGGCTTAATAATTATTATGAATAACGTTCAGCTAAAATCTTCTTTAATGCTGTACGGAAGAAAGAATAGCCTGAGGGAGAGCAAGTTCATGAAATTTTCATTTTTTGGCAACTACCACTTTAAGTGACATACCTTTCAATATATGTCAATATCATCTTTTTTTACTCTATTCTACCATATGTTTCTACCATATGTACATGTTTTGTGTTTACCAATGAGTCATGTTTCATTTCTAAATTAATTCAATTTCTGAAGAAATTATATGAGAAATTATATTGAATGATTGCAATAAACGTTTCTGGATGAATAACCATTTTGAATTAATTCCTTGAATGAAGGAATCAGTAACTGCGATATTGCTGTCGTACAAACTCGTATGTGATTTTTTTTTCTTCCCATCAGAGAAGTTACGTGAAAATTGATGATGCTTGTGTGGTTGTGATACTGAGTGACAAAAATTTACAAGCAAACTAAGGCAGCGTACAAGCTCCCAATCATTTTTTATGTGTCAAAAATTTCAGGAGCTGACGACTTGATTTTTTATTGGACTTGATATTTATCTCAGACGAGTGCACTGTAAATTGTAAATGCATTCATAGCATCTCTAAGCCATAAAGCCTATAGAAATGCATGTAAATGCCATGCAAAAATGTCAACACTGATGTCATTTAATTGGTTACAACTACGGACTTTCTTAGGATTATCAGCCTAAGATCAGTATCGGCCGATAATCACATTTAATAACTTGATCGGTACTCGCCAATCTGGCCGATTTCATGAACCGATCGCAGGTGTTTGTTTATGAGTTTACAAGCGTATATGCGCTCTCAGATCATGAGATGCACAGTGATTTTCGAATTATTACATTTGTTAGGTTAAATGAATAGAGCAGTAAAGATATCGTGAGTTCACATCCCCCCTCTGTCATAGAGCTATCGAGCTGCTGTGAGACTCTCCGGATGTGCTGTCAGTAGTTGGAGACGAGCAAAATATGTGAATGGTCCTGCGTGTATTTAAGCCTTTTTACATATTACAAGTTTTTATATATTACAATTTTATATATTATAACTTATATTAATTTATAAGTTCCCTAAAAGCTGGCTGGAATTATAAATAAAACTTAAAAGTAATTTTTTTTAACATGAATATTTTTTATATAACTTCTTGTAATACACTTATTGCAATAAACAGAAGTTTATATGCCTATTTTCATCCCTAGTTACAACCCTAAAATGGCTTTCCAGTTCTGAAAAGTGTAAGAGGTAGGTTTTGGAACTAAAAGCACAGTTTATTTTCACCCTGCATAAATAGATATTTTATTGCATAAATTGGTTAATTACTGATAAATTGTAAAAATGTTTAAATAAATGTTGTGAGTTTTGAGTTTGTTAATTAGTTATATATGCTTTTACTAAACCCATCTTTTTTTATTAATTGAACCTATTTGTATGGCAATCATGCTCAAGCTACATTACCCGTGAAGCTGCTAGCAAAGTGCGACAAAAGTGATCTTTAGCTCTGCTCACTCCCATGAAGCACCATGAATGATGTAATGCAGACTCATCTCTTATGCGCTAAAAATACTTCATTAGGAGTATAAACATGCATGTTTTGCCATAAACTATAAATCGATGGTTTATATACAAACCACTAACAATTCTAAATAATAATTTGTTATTGGATTGTGACATTCGCATTTCACTAATTTACTCTAATTATTTTATTTTATTATTTTTATTTATTTATTCACTTTATTATTGTTTATTTTCCCCCAAGTTCTGTTTAACGAAAAAAAAATATTTTTTAACACATTTCTAAACATAATAGTTTCTCATTTCTAATAATTGATTTCTTTTGTCTTTGCCATGTTATTTTGGTCATGATACTAGCATTTAGCTTAAAGTGACATTTAAAGGCTTACAC
The DNA here is from genome assembly GCA_903798205.1 of Danio tinwini. NCBI lineage: Eukaryota > Metazoa > Chordata > Actinopteri > Cypriniformes > Danionidae > Danio > Danio tinwini. The sequence continues at coordinate 19,324,670 of CAIGQZ010001336.1, read as the reverse complement.
ATAAAAAAAAAAAAAAGTTATCTTTATAAAGGTAAAAGCCAAAGGGGGAAAGCAAATATCTCTTCTATCTCGCTTCTAAAGGGAAAAAATCTCTGTCTATAGCTTTGGGATTTATATTTATTTTTACATTGTACCTATATTTTTGGTTGCAGCATACAACGATGATTCAATAGATCATACATGTAACAGCACTATTCTGAAAGATCTCATATAACAGATTAAAGAGTCTCATCAAACCATTGTGGATTAAAAACTTTAAGAGTTTAAAAGATTAAAGGTTTGCTAAAATATCCCTACCTCCTTCTGGTCCAGCTGTAAGGAAGATTTGATGAGGTCTCTGAGAGCTGTGAGCTGTTTTTTCTCCTCATCCTGGGTCTGTTTTATCTGAAAGTACAGATTTGCAGTGTTTCAATATGGGGTGAAAAAAACAACATAAAAAAATGCACTGCTATTTCCTCTTTTCAAGATGTCTTCATAATAGTAAACACTTTCTGGAGAAGACTGTTAGTGAACATTTATTACTTGCTCCAAGGAACAGTTGATTTGAGCTTTGCTTTATCCTGTCAGAATATGAGATAATATTTCACTCTCAAAGACTCATATATTAAAACTGCTTATGTCTTATTGTATCATATTTAATACAACCACGATGCTCTCACAAGAAGAACTGCATTATTACAGAGTGAACAACAATGTAAAAGCAAACAATAAGCCATAATAGTACAAAATGAAAACTGAGCTCACATTATAAAGATCAGCTGCTAGTTTTTCAATATACTGCTTCAGCTTATCTGCAGTTTTCAAGCCATCCTGGAAGAAACTGAGAAAATACACAAAACAAGCCACAAATGAAATGTTCTACTGCATTGGTTTAACACTGTGTACTATTGATTAACATTTTGGGGTCAGTAAGATGTTATTAGAATATGCACAGTATTGTTTATATTTTATACTAACAAACATGTTAAGATGATATATCATTATATGTCATCACAATATACATTACATTACGTCAATGGGAAAACAGGACTAAGGGAAACTCACTTGCACTGTGCATGATAATACTTGATGAGATTCTGGAGGAGATCCACTCCCTTCTTGGTCTTAATCTCATTGACTTTGATCAGGTACTGTTGGGAACCATAGACAATAAAGCACAGAGAGACATTGGTTTGCTAATAGGAAATTACATCTGAGACACTGCACCCTTCTAAACACACATACACACTTGCTTTGAAGTCGTTCAAGCGGCTCAACTATAAGAATTTTGTTCAAACACTCCACCCAAACACATCTGGTTTATGAAAATATAAGAAATAGAAGGGAAAACCTAGCATCAGCCTCCATCAGTTGTCTCATGCATATATGTGTAGAGACAAAGGCAAAATTGTTAGACCTCCAGTGACATTTTACATCTTTTTTTAAACATTTTTCCAAGTAATTTAACAAAGCAAGGAATTATTCATTCATTCATTCATTCATTCTTCTTCGGCTTAGTCCCTTATTTATCAGGGGTTGCCACAACAGAATGAACCGCCAACTATTCTGGCATACTATTCTATTTTCAAATACTATTTAGGTCGAATAGTATGCGAATTGGGACGCAGCACAACTCCTTTCTTCATTCACTTGAGGCCTGACTCATGAATATTAATCAGGCTATATGAATAGATCGTTCAGTAATGTTACCTAGCAACATCAAAACACCCTAATTAATATTCATAAGCCGGGACGCTGCCATGATGTTTCAACCAGACACTTCAAAATTTGCTCCATTGCTTCTGGCTAAAACTGAACGCCTTTGAAAATCCCTTTGCCTTTCACAACACCGCAAATAAGAGCAGACATCTTGGCAGTAACTTGCTGAACAATCAACACTACCGTCAAGCTGACTTCCAGGAGAAAAGAGACAGAAAGTTTCAATTCTCACAAGCCCACACACACCTCACACATCTGCAGCTGAAAGATCCTCCGCTCCTTCTCCATCTCTTCTGCAATCTCTGCCCCGGTGATTTCTGTGCGGATCATGCCGTGCTGCTTGGCATGTTCTCTCTTCTCCTTCTCGATTTTTGTGCTATGGCGGAAAACACCAGAAGCAGAAGATGACTACATTTCAGATGTTAAACAGAGGTGACTGTTTCACTATGATGATGATGATGATGTATTGTGTTTCTTCATCTTACAAAGAAATCTGACATATGACAAATATATGCAAACTACATATATGACACAAGTTCATACAGTATATGAAACGTATATTTTAAAATACAGCAAAAATGGCAGCTTACGTGTACGTGAGATTTTTTGGTCAGAATTACAAATATGTCTAAACACTTATCGGCCACTTTATTAGGTACACCTGTCCAACTGCTTGTTAACGCAAATTTCTAATCAGCCAATCACATGGCAGCAACTCAATGCATTTAGGCATGTGGACATGGTGAAGACGATCTGCTGCAGTTCAAACCGAGAGTCAGAATAGGGAAGAAAGGTGATTTAAGTGACTTTGAACATGGCATGGTTGTTGGTGCCAGACAGGCTGGTCTGAGTATTTCAGAAATTGCTGAACTACTGGGATTTTTACGCACAACCATTTCTAAGGTTTACAGAGAATGGTCCAAAAAGGAGAAAATAGAAAATTTTCAGTGAGTGGCAGTTTTGTCAACGCAAATGGCTTGTTGATGCCAGAGGTCAGAGGAGAATGGACAGACTGGTTCGAGCTGATAAAAAGGCAACAGTAACTCAAATAACCACTTGTTACAACCGAGGTATGCAGAAGAGCATCTCTGAACGCACAACACGTCCAACCTTGAAGCGGATGGGGTACAGCAGCAGAAGACCACACCAGTTGCCACTCCTGTCAGCTAAAAACAGGACACTGAGGCTACAATTTGCACAGGCTTACCAAAATATGACAATAGGAGATTGGAAAAACGTTGCCTGGTCTGATGAGTCTTGATTTCTGCTGCGACATTCGGATAATAGGGTCAGAATTTGGCATCAACAACATGAAAGCATGGATCCATCCTGCCTTGTAATGGTGTGGGGGATATTTGCTTACTGCACTTTCGGCCGATTAGTACCAATTGAGCATTGTGTTAACACCACAGCCTACCGAAGTATTGTTGCTGACCATGTACATCCCTTTATGACATGACAATGAGTTCACTGTACTCAAATGGCCTCCACAGTCACCAGATCCCAATCCAATAGAGCACCTTTAAGATGTAGTGGAACAGGAGATTCACATCATGGATGTGCAGCCGACAACTCTGCAGCAACTCTGTGATGCTATCATGTCAATATGGACCAAAATCTCTGAGGAACATTTCCAGTACCTTGTTGAATCTATGCCACAAAGTATTAAGGCAGTTCTGAAGGCAAAAGGGGGTCCAACCCCATACTGGTAAGGTGTACCTAATAAAGTTGCCGGTGATATTTAAATATAGACTTTATTAGGCATACTTTACTAATACCAGGTTGAGAAAAAAAATAAGCGGCCATTTTTGCTATATTTCAAAATATACATAAAAAATACATTATGTAAAATATGTCATATATTGCCATATATCAGTTTCCGATATGGGATTGCTGTAAAAGCGCTGTATATCACCACATTACATTAAACAAGCTTTTGCTAACTAATACCAAAGAATAAAGAATATAAACACATGCTAATAATACTTACAACTTGGTTTCATAGTCTTTCCATGCCTTGTCGAAAGGCTTTTTAAGGTCCTGTGTAGAAGGAAATAAATAAATAGTGCAATTAGGTTTACTGTGTAGAGTTATAGAGTATTTTTCAGAGTTGCTAAACTGAACACTTTGTTTTACAGTATATAGCATTGCAAAGAAATCAACTAAAGTATATAAAGATGAACATTACTCAGATGCATCTGATGTATAGTAGCATATGAGAGATATGGACTGTGGTAATGCAATTGGTTTATCAGATTTTCCCACTCTCAGGAACCTATTTTCTGGATGTAATGACGTTATTCACTTTGCTACTACCCAAATGTTCATCAGCTCAAATAATAATCGATCATGAAAGACGCACAGATGTTTCGGCTGAGTCTTTTTGGAGTGTGTTAGTTTTCTCTGAAGTGTATTAGTTTGCTGGCTTCTTAGAAAATAAATGTGTATATTTACTCCGCCAGGATACAGATGTTTACAGATGTTCAAACCTTATCGGGCTTGCAAAACCTCAAATAGCCTTTTGGGCAGGCACTCTTCAGTTTTTGGTACCCCAAAACAAATTCAAGTGGCCTTATTAGAAAAGGCATTATTTACTAAATTTAAAGAAATACATACATTTACTAATAAAAAATTACAATGGCATTCATTATAATATATACATATATATACAGTTGAAGTCAGAATTATTAGCCCCCCTGTTTATTTTTTTACCAATTTCTGTTTAACAGAGAGAAGCTTTTTTCAACACATTTCTAAACATAATAGTTTTAATAACTCATTTCTAATAACAGATTTGTTTTACCTTTGCCATGATGACAGTAAATAATATTTTACTAGATATTTTTCAATACACTTTTATACAGCTTAAAGTGACATTTAGAGGCTTAACTATGTTAATTAGGTTAACTAGGCAGGTTAGAGTAATTTGGCAAGTTATTGTATAATGATGGTTTGTTCTGTAGACTCTAGAAAAATATATATAGCTTAAAGGGGCTAATAATTGTGACCTTAATATGGCTTTTAAAAATTAAAAACTGCTTTTATTGTAGACAAAATAAAATAAATAAGACTTTCTCCAGAAGAAAAAATATTATCAGACATACTGTGAAAATTTCCTTGCTTCGTTAATCATAATTTGGAAAATATTTAAAAAGGAAAAAAATTTAAAAGGGGGGCTAATAATTCTGACTTTAACTGTATATATATAAGCCAATGTCTCCCTTTGCATTGAACTTTGTGTGTATTACATTCAGAGATGTTCTTTATGTTCACACAGCTACATTACACATCAACTAAAGTAAAAACAAAAAAGATATTGTAGTGGACCACCCCTTTAACACCTCTGTTATTTAATCCTCCATTAAAAGAGAAAGTGCTAAAAATATTTTGCTAAATACTGTATATTCACTATATCCCTTCTGAGTTCTGCTGTTGCAAACTGATGCCTGATGCACAGCCTATAGCTGTCCTGCGTTTTGTCCTAATTACCTCAGATGATTTGCACGTCTCTGAGCAATTCCTGGTTACACATACAGGAGCATCGCTATGGCTGCTTGTTAATGCTTTATGAGGCATCTTTTCCAGTGCAGGAAAGATTTTAGAGAGAGCTGATAATATCCTCCTGGGACGGCACTTATAACCTTCAACTGCCTCTGCCTTTGTCAATAAGGGCTTTAGAGAACACTTTCGTTTCCGCTGAGTAAGAGAGTGAAAGAAAGAAAGAGAAAGATAAGAGAGAGAGAAAGAATGGGGGCTGGTAGGTATGAATGCATCCTCCATCTACAGAGCAAAACAAAAGTGAAGCCTCATCACTTCCACTCAGAAATTCAGCTGATGCTGCAGAGGCTCTTAGCCGGGGTTGTGCTAATGTGAAAACAATCAGACAGCAGCTTTAGCGCAAGTCATTTTCTCAATCGCTACATGTTTGCCTTCAAGCCTCAGACATCAACAAGCGTCTGACAGGAGTGGCCAGTCTGACGCCTGAGCTCCTCAACTCAGTCAACCAGCAAACACTTCGAACTGACTGAGTCAAAGGGCGTTAAACACTCCCACACTCTGTTTACTAGCGTTAGCATCGGCTGTTGCCTCAGTGCTGCGTTTCATTGAGGACAGTGGCGAGAGGAAGCCTGTAATTTAACTCAGACAAGATTTATAGTGTGCGTTTTTGGGTCCGAAGGGACTCATTTAAAGCAGGTATGGGGCAGTAAATCAGGGTGTTCCTCAGAGGGGACTTTTCCAATTAGTTGAGTCCGGAGACGCGGATGTAAATCTTACCCCCTTCACTCCCTTTAGATCTCCTTTGAGCAGAGAGTCCAGGGTGAAGATGACGTTGTGGCTGAGGCTCTGGAGCTAAGGAGAAGAGACAGAGCAGTGTTATAAAGCTTGTGATCAGAGAAGCAGTTATTATAGTTCACAAAAACTACAAAAAAGTAAACCCATTTTTGTTACTTGAACTAAAATTGTCATATTTCTTTTATTGATATAAATATTTTACTCAATATGAGGTCTGAAAACATTTTTTTATATTGACCCACTGTCACATTATGTAAAAAAATGTTAAATTAACTTATATTGAAAAAAAATTATTGTTTTTTACCATTCTGCTGAACAAAAGAGTGAATAAAATAAAATAAAATAAACTTTCAATTCAAACTGAATTGAAAAAAATTATAATAAAATAAAAAGTTTATTTATTTAAATTAAATAATAATAATAATAATAAAGTTATAATTTAAACAGAATTGAA
>CAIGQZ010001336.1:19246312-19318125 GCA_903798205.1 Danio tinwini | reverse complement strand
AAATTTAATTTAATTTCAAAATTAAATTAAATTTAAAAATAAAATAAAGTAAAAATAAAAATATATAAAATATATATAATAAAAAATCTGTAAAATATAATATATTAAAATAAAGTTTCAACCCAAACTAAATTGAATTAAATTAAATTAAAATATAACTATATAGAATAAAATTCAATTTCATTAAAATTTGTAATTAAATAAAAAAGTTAAAATAAACAACAAATAAATAAATAAATATAATAAAATAAAATTTTAAATAAAAATAAAAAATAATAAAAACTGAATTGAAGTAAATTTAAAAATATATATAATAAGATAAAATAGAATAGAATTCAATTTTAAAATAAAATAAAGTAAAAGTAAAATATATTTTTAATTAAAATAAATAATTGTAAAATAAATAAAATAAAACAAAACAAAATAAAATAAAAAATAAATAAAATAAAAAAATAAAAAAAATAAAAAATAAAAATTTAAATAAAATAAAATAAATCCCTTACCAGGTTCTTGAGGAGAGCAGCCAGCTCTTTGATAAGTCCAGAGAACTTGATGAAGGCTGTTCCAAGATCAGAGTTATCTCGGCTGATGAAGTTGCTGCCAAACTTGTCCAGTGCCAGTCCATAATTCTCTTCATTCTGCACATGTTCTGTAGAGAAGATGAACAGAACATGCATATTATGCAAGGTCAGGGGAATCTACTACTTCTAGGGATCTATCTATGCTGCATCACTAGTGTCAACAGACTTCAGTGATATTTTTTAACATGTTTCATGAATCCTCCTACAAACTTACAGAAAATCCATGCTCTTCCTTCCAATTGCTTGCAGATTTGCTATCCAGGATAGTGTCTGGTGTGAATCCTAGACCCCAGGATCATGAATAAACCAATAAAACCCCATTCAGTAAACACAGAGCCATCCACTAATATTGACACCCACTGGCAACAGCCTCACAATACAATACATATCGCGATACATGGATCACAATATATTGCAATGTACTGCACTGTCAGACCAGTAGCCCTAAATCTGCCCGAAACACTTCTCTAAGGTGCACCGTTCATCAGTAGGAAAAATGAATGAAAACTATACAGCAAAACAGACATGCTAGATGTGAATGATTTGTCTACACTTCAGCATAAATATATAACCACAGTCATTTATTATAAAAAAAATCTATAAATGTATATACATTTTTGTCATTGGTGCATTTCAAACAAACAAGTATTCATCATCATTTCACAAAAAGATACACATACACTACTTGTTTACTTGCTGTTTTCTTGCATCCCTTTATTTGCAATCACAGAAGTACACCAAAAATACCTAAATTAGTGCACTATTTAGGGTATTGGGGCTATTTCGGGTACAGCCCAAGAAATACTCAAGCTTGGGTATTGCAGATGCTAGTCAATACCCAATGGTCTTGGGTTCTGTAACTCTCTGAAACTATAATCCCACATCCACAAACATGTTTAGATGTGTTTATAATAATAATAATAATAATAATAATAATAATTCCTCACATTTATATGGTGCTTTTTTAGACACTTAAAACGCTTTACACAATAAGGGGAATCTCCTCATCCACCATCAGTGTGCAGCATCCAGCCATATTGCGCCAGACCAGACACCACACACCAGCTGATTGGTGAAGAGGTGACAGAGTGATGGAGCCAATTATGATATGGGGATGGTTAGGAGGCCATGATGGACAGAGGTCAGTGGGAAAATTTGGCCAGTGGGCAAACCCCTACTCTTTTTTTTTCCATTTTTAACAACCACAGAGAATCAGGACCTCGGTTTAACGTCTCATCCAAAAGACGGCGCTCACTGAGCAGTATAGACTCCCCATCACTATACTGGGGTGTTAGGACTCACACAGACCGTAGGTTGAGTGCCCCATGCTGACTTCACTAACAGCACTTCCGGCAGCAACCTAGCTTTCCCATGTGGTCTCCCATCCAAGTACTGACTGGGCACAGCCCTGCTTAGCTTCAGTGGGCAACCATGTGAGAATTGCAGAGAGCTAGCTGCCGGCTAGCTTATTTTAAGAAAGAAGCATCTACTTTTGTCCAAACACCAACTCCAGTGTCTTATGCATTTTTTGTTAATGTTTTGAGCAAAATATCAAAAGGTTAAACAATAAATATACAGTGGTCCCTCGCCATAACGTGGTTCACAGTTTTGCGGAACCTTTTAGTGCGGTTTGACATGCTTTTTTTTACAGCTCGTTTAGCGCATTATGTTTTGCATCCTGATTGGCTGTAGACCATTATCAATCAATCTCCTCCGTGCCTTGTCTCCTATACAGTACAGAATGCGTTCAGCAGCTTGCCTAATTTACATAAATCTTCAATCTCTAGCAGTGCATCTCTGAAGTGCTGTACTGTATGTTTGCAAGTTTTCTCCCCAACAAACCCCACAATATCGACAAAACATTCTGCACTGTCAAAGGCACCTGCGGTAGCACCCAAAAGGCAGAGGAAGATGCTAACCATCGCACAAGCAGTTGGACTTCTGGACATGCTAAAGGAAGGTAGAAGGTTACACAAGGTGTTTGAACAAGAGAGAAAAGTGTGAGAATGTTAATGCCTGTCTGAGAAAAGTGTATAAAGCGTGTAGTGAGGGTTTTACAGCCTTAAAACATCTATAATAATTGTAAAAAATAAAATAAAATTGACTATTTTGCCGATTTCACCTATTGCTGGTTATTTTTAGAATGTATCTACAGTACTACTGTATATTTTTTCCCGAAAGTCTCTTTAGCTTTGTCCAGTGTAAAAAAACAAAAACACACACCGTGTACATAATAAGAGGCATCAAAAGAAGACAATGTGACCCTCTTTAGTTCTATGTAAAGTTTAGGGTCACCATACTGGACACAAATTTGAAAATAGAGTCATCTGGGGCTGATTGATCATCTTCCTATAAGTCACAGTAGGACCCCAGTCTATGGCAGAGTGACATTATTAGGCCATTAGTCTTGTTGAGCAGCACTAATAAATGAGGAGGTACAGTAAAATAACCAGCTGGGAAAGTTTACTACAAATGTTTTGGACACAGAGCAGCAATCTCAGGGAATCTCAGACAGTTATGAGAGCTCAGAGTATGCTGCAAACAAATAAACCAATAAATTAATATTATATAATATATAAATAAAAAATATCAGCTCTTTTATGACTGCTTATTTTATTTTTATTTGACTTTTTTATATAAAATGTAACATTGCATGTACTTATATCAATAATATTAACATTTTATTAGTATATAATTTATTAACAGCTCTGTGTAGTAAATAATGCTTTACCTGAAGCATGTGAAAGTACCGCACGTCTTTACTCCAATTTCCAAATAACACACACTTTATATTTTACTTCTAAATTATATAGATAAATAAACACCAATACAAATAATTACAAATAATGACTTGCTATTTATGATAAATCAGTTTGTCTACTAATCCTTCTCCAATAAGAAGGTACTTTGCTTACTTATTCGTGATTATTAGGGCTGCGCGATACTGGAAATATATGTAATATTGTTGTTGAATATTGTAATAACAATATTTCTTACAATAAATGTTTCCCTAGAAAAATGCAATTTTTATTAGCTATATTTTGAAATAATTTTTAATGATATTAAAATAAACAGGTAAAATATATTTTTTTAGATCTAATTAATTCTAATTCAGACTAAAAAAGGTGCAAACTTGTAGTCTGATGAGTGGCTGTTGTGATTTTTCTTTCTTGTTCTGACTTATGTGTTTATTTTCAGCTCTGGATTCACCTCATTGAACCACTTAGGCCAATAGAGAAACAGCAACTACTGGGGAGGTGGGGATAAAGACAGTAAGGACCCATTTAAGGGGTCAAATTTAGATAACCAATGAATAAAATAAATGTAATTTATCACACGTCTGCGCTACGTACATTCCATATACTATTATTGCGAAAATCAGACCCCCTAGTTTTTTGCAATTCCGCGATCGCTGAATCCAACGCAAAATCAACAAAAAGTCAAAATTTTTTGTGATCCAGAAAAATTCTTAATTAAAAGCAAAATAATCGCAAGAAATGTAAATAATCTCATAAAACACAAATTCCAAACTATTCATTTTCTTTTCAGCTTAGTCCCTTTATTAATCTGGGGTCACCACAGTGGAATGAACTGTCAACTTATCCAGCATATGTTTTTTGCAGCGAATGCCCTTCCAGCTGCCACCCATCACTGGGAAACATCCATACACAATCACACACATACACTCTGATTAATTTTAGCTTACCCAATTCACCTATAGCGCATGTCTTTGGACTGTGGGGGAAACTGTAGCACCTGGAAGAAACCCATGTGAACACAGAGAAAACATGCAAACTCCACACAGAAATGCCAACTGCCAACTGATCTTGCTGTGAGGCGACAGTGCTACCCACTTTGCCACCATGTCGCACAATTTCAAACTATATAATCAAATCATATTTATTTCAGTTTGCAATTGACCCTTCGCTAAGCCACACCCAAAAACTGCCACACACCAATCGGGGCTTAGCAACCGTAGGAGGTCTGTCAAGCTTTCAAGTGAGGGAAACAACCAAAGAGTTGTGCATATGGATTGTGCAAATCTGATACCAGTATCCTAAAAGTTTGGATGGGGTGGTGGAATTTTTTTTCCCTTTCCAAAACCTAAAACCCAAGGGGAGAAATGCCAGTGTGGATCAAGCTGTGTGAGGGGTGCTAAAAGAGCAGGGTTAAGTTGGTTTTGTTTTTGATATTCCTGACACATTCAGTGATAGACGGCAATAACTCAAAAACCTCTTACATTAAAAAGATCTAAACTGTGTTTCCTACAAAAATACAAAGCAGGTTATGTTTCACAGCTTTCTTTTTCTTTTTTTTCCTCGATATTATGAGCGAGCACAATCCAATCATATTTCCATCTGTTTTAAGCTACGAATATTTGAAATTACATATTAATAAGACAAAACAGAGATGTGATCACAAACTGAGCACATGCTATCAATATACTTCAACCGCAGCTGTTTTTCAGTCATTTATGTGCCTCATGTCCATGTCAGAGATACAATTTACTGATTTTTTCATCGGTCTTTTGGAGATTTAGTCATTGGTGATATGTTATATCGGGTTAGTGGCTGTTTTCACGGTTTAATTAGTTATAATTAGATAATTTTTTTAATTTCACCTATCCTGCTGTGCATGAACTAAGCTGTTGAATGGTCAGCGTATGAGGCGGCTATTCAATTTTGAATAAATTATTTTCTAACTAGTTGCGTATTAAGTCGTGAATATACCCCTGTAATGCATACTGCAGTCCTTTTTTGTCTGGCTTTCTCAAATATCTCACCTGTTTGCCAAAAATGACTAATTATATCCCTGGGAATGTCTGACACCAGTGCATACATATTGTAATAGACGTGGCAGGCACGAAAGCTTGACAGGTGTAACAACAGTAACTGAGGAGGGCGGGGCTTAGCGAAGGGTCAATAAATTGTTTCACATGACTTTAAATGACTGTACTTTTTTGTTTTTATTCTTGCCATAATAAAAATATATTTGTAGAACAGCCCATGTTTGCTTGTCGTTGATATTTTAATAAACTTTAATATGTAAAACTGAGATATGAACAAAAGCAGGTGATGCATCAAAGTTTGATTAAAAAAATCTTTGAATATAAATGTTGAATTGATTTGGAAAAATCTATAAAATAATTTATAAAACTAATTAGTTTAAAATTCTTCAATGATATTATTGATATGACATAGTTCCGGAAACGTTGTACTTCTCTGTTTATCTGTCTGAATTTACGGTCAGTTTGTTTTGACCGACCCCTGTCATTTTAAAGAATATCACAACGGCGAACGCGTCAAGTATAAAAGCCTCGTCCGTTTCGTGTGGTGCACGTGCAGTCAACAGAGGTCTGCGACGCGGCACCAGGCGAAAGTATAAATCAGGCTTAACACTTCAGCGTTTTCTCTTCAGCGTTTTCAAAAAGCTCTGTTTTTAGCGCTGGAAAACTCCAGGGTAGTGTGGACGGAAGGTGTAACCAAAGCAAAACTTATGCTTTTTAAAACTAAAACGTATTAGTGTAAACGGGGCCCTAGTATGACACAAATGTGATTCATTCACAATCATGTAAGTGCAACTGGTTGTTACAGCTCCTTTATGCAACCAATAAAACGGCTTATATAAACACTTCAAAAAAGCAGTGCTGAAAACTTGAAAACTCCCAATATGACAACATTTTTAGAAACTGTGTTGAGAACTAACCAGTGCTGGAATGGGAATGTTTCATGACCTTTTTATTATCACGAACACTGACATTAACCACTACATAAAAAAGATAAGATCAAGAAGGACATACATTGAGAATTTTGATTTATATGGTAAAATAAAGAGGTAAAAATGATCCATTGATGTCTGCAGAGAAGATAAGAAGATCCCACCATGTCAAAGGCAGATCAGAGATGTCAGACAGGTCTAAAGAAGACTGTAAACAAAATAAAATGGCATGAGCAGAGAAGAAAAGCCCCATGCCGAGCGTCAAGAGCTCAGGTATTAATCATCCGGAGCTGATTAAAGTGCCTACTATACAGTCACATCTGATTAGGTAGAATCGTGACACACACCGATGCCTCTTGAACGCACACAGCAGACATTCGAAAACACAGCAGGATCGCAGTTCAAGACCCTTAAGGCTTCAGGAAGACATCGGTGAGCAGAAAGAAGAGTGTCATAAACCGCCAACTTATCCAGCATATGTTTTTATGCAGCGCATGCCCTTCTAGCTGCAACCCATCACTGGGAAACACCCATACGCTCTCATTCACACGCATACCCTACCTACAATTAAGCTTACCCAATTCTCCTATAGTGCATGTTTTTGGACTTGTGGGGAAAACCAGAGCACCTGGAGGAAACCCATGTGAGCACGGGAAGAACATGCAAACTCCACACAGAAAATGCCAACTGACCTAGCCAAGGCTCGAACCAGCAACCTTATTGCTGTGAGGCGACATCGCTACCCACTGCGCCGCCCGCTAGAAAATGTATATGTTTTATTTTTTTAATATCTATACCTATGTGTGGGAAAATGCTGTGTGTCTTTTACACTTTTGGAGCATACAGAGATGCACCTCATATGCAATAGAAGGATATCACCAGAGTGACCTCTACCCAAACTGAACTGCACCATCAACCATCTACCAAAACCTTTCTCTACAGAAATTTGAAAACATATTGCAATATACCCACAATCCTACTGTTGCACTGGATTACTGGATCAAAACTCACCTTGACCCGAGTTGTAGATTGCTTTGACGGATTTCTTGACCTTTTGTAAAGCAATTCGGTCCTGATCCAAAGCCTGGAGAAACAGAGAATGAGAATGATTATAAACCACAACTAAAGGGTCTGTGATTCATTTATGAGTCATCATGATCCTAAAATTCCAGAGGAATCACATCACTGGGCACACCTCAAGGAGCAAAGCCAAACATCAGGAATCCCAAAATTACACTGTAACCATGACAACACTGGAGCTGTAAAGACTTGGATGCATTACCAACACTCAAATGTGCCAACATGTTTGGAAAACTTATGGCTAGAGAAACAAAAAGCAGCATTTACACTAGTGAACTGAATTTTTATTTTATTAAACGGTCAATTCAGCCTAAAAGAAGAATGTATCAGTGTTCCAGGATAAAAAAGGAGATCACTGAGATTTCTGTCCATCCATTGAAAGTCTATTCGTCCAAAACTGTGATGCTTATACATTCAATCAATAGGAAAAAAATGAGTCCATGGGTGAAATACACAATTTTTATTTGGTGTGACATTTACTCACATTAAGGACTCTATTTTAATGATCTAGGCACGAAGTCTAAAGCGCATGGTGCAAAAGGGCGTGTCCGCATGAACTTTTGCTATTTAAAGGATGGAAAAACACGGTTTGCACCCTGCAACATGGTCTAACATGGGTTGTGCTTGTTCTCTTAATGAGTTATGGGTGTGTTTTGAGCATATAGTTTATTAAACAAATCAGAGTCTCGTTTCCCAATACTTTAAGAGTCAGTTGCGTCGCACCATGGTGTATTTGCCATTTACATGGCTTTGTAAGTGGAAAAACTGAAAGCTTTACTAGCAAGAAAACAGTTAAACAGACCATCTGCATTGCGAGAATAAAGAATGAGCCTCCTCCATTCAGCCTCTTTACTTTCTCTTTACTTTACTTTTACTTTTTACTTCACTCTTTTACTTTCATGGATAAGGAAACATCGTTGTACGCACTCCACTGAAGACATCCATTAGCCTACGTATTTAATTTTGTTTGTTAAGCGCAAAGATTTGTTTCAAAACTATTTCTAAATTCAGTTATAATTTCCAGCAAAACAAATAAATGAACAATAATGAGGAAGTGTGGTCATAAAACTGAGTTATATCCAAACACACGTCTTATTCTCATAGTAAACAAACAAAGCCCCCTGAGATGAAGAAGGCATGAAGGCAGGGGTTTTTATATTTATGTAGAAAATAATAATTTTTGTAATATTTTAATCCTTTAATTCTTTTCATATGTAAAGATATTTGTATATTGCTGTACATCCTGTGTGTATTAAGCAATGTGAAAGCATTTGGACAACTAATGATCTTTGCGCGGGACTTTAGACCAGCTTTCAGTTGATCAATGGCGCTGTCTATTTCAGCACCTCAAAATCGCAATGAGCCAAAGATGTACCTTACCACACCTCTATTTTAGACCAGCACATTCATGAATCCATAAAGTGGTGCAAATGAATTAGCTATTTAAACAACGTGGCGCAAAACGTGAAAATTAGGATTGCGCTGATCTGAAAATAGCAACAAATCAAGCCATACACATCTTGCACCTTATTGCACTGAATGTATGATAGGGCCCTTAAACTTTGATCGTCAGTCATAAACAAAAGCACATCAAACAAGAATTACTCAAATTCTTCTGAGATTTTTCACTGATCAATAATGTGAAGTGAATAAAAACACTTTTTGATCTCTTTTTTGAAAGTGAGAGATTTTGGCGAACAGACTTCCGGTGAAGAGATAGAAATAACAGGTCAGATCTTATGGGTTAGAAATGACATGAGAGTGAGTAAACGATGACAGAATTTTGATTTTGGAGTGAACTAACCCTTCAAAAATGATTTTGATTAAAAAGTAATTCAACTAACTAATTAACTTAACAAACATCAGACAAAATCTCCTCAGACAAGGCGGCATGCCATGGCAAAATGAGACTGCTAATGGGTACACAACTTAACATACCAGCAACGGACCCTTGACAAGCAGTTTCCTAGCAACCGCAGCATAAGGACGGGGAGAACCCTCGACCACACTTCACTGTCAGTGTGTGGATGATATCATTTCCCAAACCAAACCGCTGAGAAACTAAGAGTGCTGCAAACAGGACGAGCTCCTGAGGGAAATCTCCTAAAATATTTTGATGCATGACAGTAAACAACAGGGTGTCAACCAATCCTGTTTCCTCCAAGCAGCCCACTGACTTTCTGTCTATTTATTTCTGCCTTTTAAAAAAAGAAACTAAAATGTAAAATACTGGGAAGCATGCAATTCCTGATTTGCTCTAGCTCCTGTTGACCCATGCCCTCCTCCCTGTCTGATTCTAGGAAATTTTGTATCTTTATTAAATTTGCTTGTTAAATTAAGCAGATTCAGTGCATTTGGTGAACAACAGACTCTGACATTAGCTAGGTTTCCTTCCAAAGATGCTAAATAAACGTAAGTGCAAATCACATAAAGCATTTGCTAATAAAGCACTGCTTTATCCAATGAGTCAAAGAGAACAAAATTGTTACTTTCTGATTGCACCAAATATTTAAAAAAGAAAAATGGAATTTTTGGGTAAACTAAAATTGACCGTAGTGTATGAGTGTGTGTGTCTGAAGAGTGTGGATGTTTCCCAGTGATGGGTTGCAGCTGAAAGTTGCTGGATAAGTTGGAGGTTCATTCCGCTCTGGCGAGCCCAGATTAATAACTGGACTAAGCCAAAAATGAATGAATGAATGAAAAATGGAATTTGCTATGGTAGGAGGTAAACTCTAGAGGATGCATGAGCAATATCACACTTGTAGCAGTGTGATATGGCTGTATATTGACACTGGTGGGAGGCGTGCGCCTTAGTCTCACACCAGTGGCGATTTACAGCCAAATTGCACTGCTATGAGTGTGATATTGCATTTATACAACAGTACAATGGCATAATTGTGCATATATGAAAGAAAATCAAACACAGAGAGTCTAAAAACCCTTTTGTATGAGGAACTACTTTCTTCCGCCATTCATTCACATCTGCAGCTGAAAAAGAGGAGGAAAGGAGAGGCACAGGTGCTGCTAGGGCGAGGCAGACAGCGCTTTCAGAGTCCTTAGGTACAGCAGGCAGGCACTATCCAGGTACAGAGAAAATGTGGCAATGTGGCTGTATTTTGTGGGCTTGGGTTTTCTGTGACAATGATAAAACAACGGAAAAAGGTTCAAAACACTTTCAGGGGAACCGGATTAACACATCACTAAAGGTAGAAGTGTGAAAGTTATTTTCTAAGATGTTCAGGCAGCGTTTTAAGATATACATGCTCATATGCTGTCAATATGTAAGTTGGATCTTTTTTTGTATGATAATTTTTCAACAATAAACAAGAATAACCCATAATGTGTCTCGTATTCAGTATGAAATGACACTTTTAAGCACACTACTTGTTACTTTAATTTCCACTCACAATAACAGTCACTTTTGGGCAGTATCGGTATCGGATTGGTATCGCCAATACTTGCCTTAATTTTACTTGGTATCGGATCGGATAGGAAACCAGTGGTATTGCACATCACTAATACAAACAGATGGCCAACAAAAAGTAACTCAGGGTTATTCAAAAAGCGGCCAACACAAAATAAATACATTCCTAATATGTGAGTCCCATCTCACACTCAATACACTACAATTACTATGGTATAAATACAACACTGCAGCATAAAAAAAGAGATCGATTTAGAATGTCACTTATCGATTTTATAATGTTTTGATCAGCTGTACTTTGAAAATACGCCAATCTTTTCTCCTCTAAGGGCTTATTATGCAGTCTCTGTCGCCATCTTGTGGATGGACAATGTCCACAGTCTTTGCTCTGCTCAATGACAAGCTGATGGATGCAGACGAGCTGTAAATATAAATAGTTAAAATAGGCACTGTCCTTATAAATAAACTTCAAACTTGCAATGTAAACAACTTCATTCACGCCTAAAAAAGTACATTATGTTGCCCAACAGAACCAATATTTGTCAAACTGTAGTGAGTTTATTGATCTGCTGTCACTCTATGTGGGCGGAGTAACACAGATGGGTGAGGAGGCTGTACGAGTTCTGTTATTGCAGAATATCGCACACAACTATCAGCCAATCAGATTCGAGAACCAGACAGAACTGTTGTGTAAATCAATATAACATAACGTTTGACACTCTGTACAACAAAAAATTATATTTTTACATTACTTTGAGGGTTAGGGTGGGGGTAAGCATTAATAAAATACAATTAATGGGTAATTTAATAAATAATATACATACTTCTCGTTAACTTCCGACAGCAGCTGTATCTCTTCTAGCAACAACTATGGTAGGAGAAGCCACTGTGAGCCTATTATCTTTGTCATGAGGGGGGCGTGATCAAAAGCCATCGGAACGGAACAAGGCCAGTAATACAAGCACATGAGCATCTCCTGTGGGCGCCACCTGTCCTGCGCGGAAATATAAAAGGAGGAATGATAACAGAGGAGGACGAGAGAGGACCAGGCCTGGAGATTGTGGTTTGTTTTGCTTTCAGTTTGGCGGACTGCTGCTGCCTGTTAATTTTTGCTTTTTTATTTATTATAATACTAAACGTTTGCTGGTTTCCTGCCCCCTTCTTCCCTTAAACGAGTGAGTTTGAAATTTATTACAATCGTATATAATAAATAAATGAGCTTGATAGAGAAAAACTAAATGCAAAGAACACACAGTAGCTTTCAGAAGCACGAGACACTAAAGACAGTTATAATGGGAGGGAGGGAGGTAATAATACCAAACCACTTTGATGACAGACTTTGGCTAAGGCATTTTAGAATGACCAAAACAACATTTCAGATATTTTACAATGTGGTCAGTCGACTGGTTTGTCTAATAATGCTGTCCTTCACACCCATATTTGTTATCACATCTCTTAAAACTAAATCTCATGACTTTTTTTGATGTGCATGTTGGAATTTATACTGTAAACGTATTTCCATCTTAGTTTATTTTTTCTTATCAGGCAAAAAGTTTATTCTACTCAGTTGTGTGCATTTTTTAAACACATTTCAAAATGTATTTGCATCTGGACATTTCCTTTAAGCCTTTTTTATGCAATATTCCAAAATAGGTGGATGGAAGCATAGCTAGTCACAATGCATTCAAGCTCTCTGTTTCAGCCGTTAGCAAACAGATGTGTGTCCAAACAGCCACAGCTACCAGCACAAACACTCCCTCCTTAACACACTCCCAAATGTACCCAAAAATAAGCTGTGGTGTCTTTAAAGAAGCCTTTCAATGGCAATTAATGAGAAACGCAGAGCTTAAGGCTACAATTTGAAAGCAAATCCCTCTACTTTCATGACAGCTCTCTGAAAATAACATGCTTTTCAACAACATCTGATCATCATCACCATGGCTGAGGTCTTCAACCTTTTAGAATGAGACATTAAGGCATACTCTATTATTAATATATTATTTTAACTGAATATATTAACATATTTTATTAAGAATAAGCCATAAATATACATTTGTTGTGAGGTTAAAGAAAAGTAGGTAATAGCTACAGTATGCACTTATATGGTTATTTTAGTAGTTGCGATAACTTTAATAATTCTATGTTTTTTGGAGACAATGACCAATATATAGGCCAATAAATACAAATTGTGATATAAACTGTAAATGTAAACCTGGTAAGAAACCTTTTCAAATATTTATATACAAAATACAGACTAGGGATGCTCATAATACCCGATTCACTGTTAACCGAAAGGGTGTGTTTTTAACCGATTAATAGCATCAGTCAAACTTTTTTTTTTTATTGGCTGCATAAATGTGCAACACATATTTCCTAACTCGTGGGATGGTATATGTGCAACCACACATGCCTACAGACATACTTTGCCAAAGAAGCAAAATGAAAGAAGACAATTGCTGGTCAGTTTTACAGATAAGTTGATGCCAAATTAGCGCTGATGCTGACTGCCTCTGTCCTGGATCCGCATCATAAACACTTCTGTTTATTTGCACAATTGGAGAAAGAAGTCACAAAACAAAACTTTCTGAAATGTGCACTGCTTTGAAAACAAGCCGGCCATAAGTCGGAGTGTTGGATTTTCTCTCCATCAGAGCGTGCTCTGGCACTGCTCATAAACACAACAAATAGACTTTACATGATTTACTGTACAACGAACAAACCAACCTTTTTTCCATTTCAGTTATCAATAGTTCTTATAAAATAACAATTTTTAAAATAGCCTACATAATCTACGAATCAAACAAATCCAAATTTTTGCATAATGATCCAAATCCAAACAAATCTTGATTTTTGCATAATGATAACTCCGCACCAAACTGAGGCTTTCATTTAACAGCTTATAAAACATACATGCAAATTAATGCAATGTCATATGTAAACAACAAAATTGATATATGCTCTAGTAGCCTATACTTTATAAAAAGTCAACATATGAGCCTTGTCATTGTCTTTTATCACATGCAGCACACGCACATGAACCGTGAGTGAGAGAGAAAATGAAAGCAAACAAGCTCTAAGGTAAAATCCAGACACTCAAGACATAATCTTTAAAATAATGACTTCTATTGACAGAGGTTTGTGATATAAGAATAACAGCGGAGCATTAATTAAATGATATTTTTCGTGGATCGATCGATCTACGATCGAGTTAGCCTGCTATTTTTATTTGATTGGAAAAAAAACATATGATTGGGAAAAAAATAAAGCCTATGCTGGTTCTTAAAAAGGATTCAGTCAGTGTTTTCATTTAGTAATTTAAATTTGTCATTTAAGTGAAAAATATGTAGGGCAGGACTATTTATTTAATTATTTTTATTTAGTTTAATATTTTTTTCTATGCTGTTGGAAACACTGCAGCTATTTTAAAATGCAATATTTAATGTGTCAGACACAAAATAGACACGTCGATTAATTAATTTTTTTTATTAAATAATAATTTTGTATTAATCTGACCAGTTAACTGTTAATATTTGCTTAACAAACAGCAGTTGTCGGTTGGCAAAATGAACCAAAATGAGCAACCCTAATACAGACCCATATCAGACAATATCAGACACTCTGAAACAGCAGTAGGTTGCTCTACCATTGAGAAATTAGGATAGAAAAGTCTATTCTGATACAAATAACGAAAAAGGGACACACATATAAAGAGGAAAAACAACAGGTTTCTATACTGTTCGTGGCAGAACGAAACTCAAGTCAATTCTAGTCAGTATCCCTAAGTCCTGCTATATGTTTAGAGATGATTTGTGTTTAAAGCATTCATTGTGTTCATGTACCTCCTGCTCCAGCAAACACAAGGCATGCTGAGGCAGAGCAATAATGAGCATTCGGACAGTTGTGGTGCACTGATCAAGAACCTGTGGTCATGAAAGCAGTAGTCTCATGTGATAAATGATTTCCCGCTGCGGTCACTCTCTCATTTTCTTGCAGCTATGTTTGGACATTGGTACACCAAAATTGGACTGCCCACTATGGACCAGGGAGAGACGGACGCGTCAGGTCGAGACCCTTCAGAGCTTTTTTTATCCTGGTCGTTTCCCTTGTTAGTCCGTTTTTATGACCGACAACATCCTGTAGATTCCAGGATTTAAAGGAACATTATGGGTAGCTGTGTAAAATAGCAAAACAATGTTTTACAAAGGACTTACAAAGGAAGCTTAAATGCAAGCAGGCAAGATTACACAACTTTTTTTTCTCATATATTCCCTAAAACTAATTTTTTGGATGAAAATTGCAGCTAAACAGTAATTTTGTGTTTTATTATTTCCATTTAAAGTAACTGTTTTCTATGTTTTACAAAATGTAGTTACAATTAGGGCTGGGCGATTAGGCCTAAAATCTAAATCTTGATTAATTGAACATTTTAAATTGATTACGATTAATGAACAATTATGTTGCATCGTCCTACTTGACTAGACATCAGACGTGGCTGCAAAGTGGCTTTATACTTCTACATGCTCATTGTGTTGCTCTGCAGTCTGCAATAACACTTCCGAAACACTAGCTGGCAGCAGGTTTTTATGTTCCTCTGTGTCGAGTTTCTTTGTGGGTGTTTTGTTTTTTCTGAATGCTACCTTACTGTACAAGTAGCTCACTTATTCAAAGGTGGGAACCAACCGACAACAACTTTAAACATAAGGTAAACACAAACAAAAGTTTCCAACTGGAGCTCCTTCACAGGACTCCACACTTGTAAACACTTACTCCAACAGACTCGCTGCTCTCCCGCAGGTCTCCGCGTCGCCCCACGCTCGTCACTACTATCAAGCTGACCAATCACAGAGTTTGTGCTACGCGTCGACACAACGTTTACTTTTTGATTAATCGCCCAGCCCTAGTAACAATAGTTGAAGTAGCTAGTATATTATTATCTGCATATACCCTGTAACAATAGTTGAAGTAGCTAGTATATTATTATCTGCATATTTTTAAGATTTTTATGTTTATTAGTACTTTGATAGTACTTTATGTTATATTTATTAGTACATATTCTGCATTATCTTATTCCACATCCCTATTCTCACCTACTTAAGATAGACGTAATGTGTAAGTATTAACTACTAATAAGCAGCAAATTAGGATTATTTTAATCAAAGTTAATGGTTTATTATTAGCAAGAATTGTACCTTAAAATAATTGTGTTACCCAAATTTAAGCAGTCAGTCCTCCAGCCTTCAGTGTCACATGAACCATATAAAATCAATCTATTATGCTAATTTGGTGCTCAGGAACATTTGTATAATATATACACAGGATTTGCTTAACATTTACAGAGTACCTGGACTGGATTATGTTTTTTTATTATTATTAAGACATTTGCAATACAATTTTAAATATTAATAATTGTTTATACGTGGGCTGCACGGTGGCGCAGTGGGTAGCACAATTGCCTCACAGCAAGAAGATCGCTGGTTCGAGACCAGGCTGGGTCAGTTGGCATTTCTGTGGGGAGTTTGCATGTTCTCCCTGTGTTTGCATGGGTTTCCGGTTTCCCTCACAGTACAAAGACATTTGGTACAGGTGAATTGAATAAGCTAAATTGGCCGTAGTGTATGTGAGTGTGTGTGCTAGAGTGTGTGGATGTTTCCCAGTGTTGGGTTGCGGCTGGTAGAGTGTCCCCTATGTAAAACATGTGTTGGATAAGTTGGCGGGTTATTCAGCTGTGGCTACCCCAGATTAACAAAGGGACTAAGCCAAAAAGAAAATAAATGAATTGTGTGTATATATATATATATATAGAAAGATATATGTCAGAAATATATATAAGAAATCAATCAAGGTACCCTGTAAACATTAAATAAATTAGTTTTCTGATACATACGACTAAGACTGTAATACCATTACATATCTAATTACAGCAGTCTAACTAACCACATCCTCTGATGGTCTTGTAGGCTATTAGGTGTGACCAAAGTGATCAGAACGTGAATTTGAGCTTCACAGCAGAGACATTAAAGCTCAGCAGGTGACATCTTCATTAAAATCCGGATAATCTCTTCCCCTTTTAAGTGTGAATTGAATTAAATACTATTTATACATTTCACTTTAAAGTTAAATATATAATTTAAATGTGCAATGTGATGTAGACTTACTTTAAATTATGCAGTAAATAAAATAGCAAAAATAAATGGACTTTTTGATTCGCAGAATATCATGAAAGTTCATTCATTCATTTTCTTTTCAACTTAGTCCCTTTAATAATCTGGGGTTGCCACAGCGGAATGAACCACCAACTTATCCAGCATATGATTTGTGCAAAGGATGCCCTTCCAGCTGCAACCCATCACTGGGAAACACCCATACACACTCATTCACATACACTACGGACAATTTAGCTTACCCAATTCACCTGTAGCGCATGTCTTTGGACTGTGGGAAAAATTGGAGCACCCAGAGGAAACCCACATGAACATGGGGAGAACATGCAAACTCCACACAGAAATGCCAACTGACCCAGCCAAGGCTCAAACCTCAGCGACCTTCTCTCATGAAAGTGAGTAAATATTATTATTTCTCTGCACAACATAAAATCTAATTACTATTACAGATTGAATATAAACACTGATATCTACTGTAGTGATCAACATCAGCACAGAATAAATAATAAAGTAAAATAAAGTAACAAGCATTCAAATGAACACTTTATCAGTTACACAGTTACGCCAGTAGATGTGAGTGTTTAAAAATGTATGTCACTGAATTATTCAGTCAAAAGATCACTTGGGTGTGATGAAAAATGTGATTAAACAAGTCTTTTTTCGATTCAAGTCAGTAAACAGCATCAGGGTGCAAATTGCAAGTGGGTTTGGGGGGGATTGACCCTCCTAATTAACGCTTGATCACCTCTGAAGGACATCAAAACAAGATGTATGGGGGACCAGCCCTTTAATAGTAAGAAATAGCTTTCTTCAATATTAGTTCTTAAATATTAATAATTCAAAATGTATAATATAAATATACATTTGACCGCGTCCCATAATGGTTTATACCACTGTGATGCATTTAATCGCTGAAAACAATGGTGGGAAAAACATCATTCAACAGTGACATTCATACAACATCATTCTGGCTGTTGTAGAGCACTAATAGACATCTTTAATATTCAAAAAACACGTTTCTTGTAAAATAGGTGTTTATATCTGCATGTAGCTTAAAAAAAGAAAATTTAGACACATCATTTGTATAGTTTGACCTACAGTAACCTCTAAAATAGTCACTTAATATACCTCAAAACACTGGAAACGTACATTTTATTAATGAATTAGATGTAATTTAAATACATTCATGTATTTGATTCACTGAAGCATGTGTTACCAAACTACTACCGAAAATTTTGATCATCAATGTATAATTCGCACACTGAACAGCATATTATTTAGATGTATATGGAGAATCATGCGACAATTGAAATCACTACTTTGCATTTTGAATATCTGTTCACAATATTTCGTTTTGTAAAGTTAAGTTGGGATGCTAAATCACCTACGTGAACTGTGTATTTTCAATGCTACACCATCTCCACCCCGAAGAGAGACCAAAAATGAAATGCAGCACTACAGTTATTACACAGACAGGGAAAGTCAAGTGCCCTATTGAGAACAAATGCAACATTACACTCACTGGCACCATAACAATATGACACTCTTAATAAAGGCCTACTTTGTCCTTCCATGACTAAGCGTTTGCTCTTTATGACTGGACAGAGTGCAGTAACGTGCTAATACTCATCTACGCTACTCACAACAAACCTTGACCCTCTGTTCACCCACTCAAATGATGGGCATCATTGAGCCCTTTCCACTTTTCCTGGAGCGCTCAGTAATTCCAGCCCAAATTGAAAGCACCATTCAGGACAATTTCTCAAAACCAGTCACAAGCACTATTCTAATGGAACTACTTACAGTTAGTTTCTGCCAATGTCTGTCATTTCATGTATGGATTGAGATGGGACTAAAATTTTTTGTGTTTATTAGGAACATAGGAGCTTGTGTTTTACATGTGGATATTGAACAAGACCATGTGTTCAAGATGCGTGAATTGCATATGGTCATTTAGTGTTTAAACATTTTATAAAAGTTATAAAAAAATAAAGAAAAAAATAGACACATTTAACATGACGGTTTATAGAACTTCTTATAATAAACCCACTAGAATAAATACATTTTACAACTTACATCATTTTCACATTATTTATTGACTGCAGAAATTAAAATACTCTTAGCTGAAACTAATATTACAGTAACCAGTCTTAACAATTTATGTGATTTGGATGTGATTGTAGTTGTTTTCATTTTTTTATTTCTTCACAGGTTGGCAAACACATTTACATCCATTATTGCTGCGCAGAATCCTAAATACCGTCGTGCTAGAGATTGTACTGTAGTACGTTGACCAAAAAACATTCAAGAAAACAACCCAGGCTCATTGGAAATATGAGCCCATGGCTACATTTTTGACAACCGAGAAATATGTACCAGTGTTTCTCAACCACGTTCCTGGAGGACCACCAGCTCTGCACATTTTCCATGTCTCCTTAAACAAACACACCTGATTCAGATCATCAGCTCATTAGCAGAGACTGAAAGATGGGTGTGACAGACAAAGGAGACATTCAAAACATGCATTGTTGGTGGGCCTTCAGGAACGTGGTTGAGAAACACTGGCCTAAACTATGTCTTCTTGCAGTTTTTGTATTCGCAAATCCACTAGAGGGCACCGTGTACATTTCTGACAATCTCAAATACGTTACTAGGGCATGTTTTCTCATGTGTGTCATTTCTCGTAAATCCACCAGAGGCCACTGTGTATGTTTCATACATTGAGTGTCATTGAAAGAGGCTGGTCAGCTTGTAATGCATAATATATCAACTTAATATCGACTGACCCACATCCCCTTCCCTAAACCCAAACGAATAGTGTTCTTAAAAGCAAACATGGCCGTGTGCTTTTACCACTGTATCAGACTGCTTTTTTTTTTGGTGGCTGTTCATGGTGAGCTACCCAGTCATGCCAGAAAAGCCATGCATGCAAAAAGTAAGCAGTCAGCAGTACCACCCCGTTTTTAAACAAAAATGCAGCCATTAGGTACCCCAAGGCACATATTTCTCAGTTCTCAGAAATGTATCCCTGGCCACATATTCCCGACGTGTTGTTTTTTCAGCAATCTCAGACAATCGCATTTAGACAGGATGAGATTTGTAATGGGACAGCCGAGTAGGGTTGGGTAACATTTGGGGTCATTTCAATACTGGTGCTAAATCGATACTTTTAAAAAATGCCAAAATGGTGCCTGAACCGATACTTTTGAGCCACAAAATTATGGTGGATGACTCTAGAAAAAGTTAATTGACAAAATAAATATTTTAATCTTTTATATTTGAACTATATAATTAAAGTTTAAAGTATACATCGATTCATATTTTATATATTTGAATTGCACTAATATATTTATTTTGATCATTTGATTGTTAGCATGAATGCAAGATTTGCATTTTGCAATTAACATTACATTATCTTACTACTACTAACCTGTGGAAAGGCTGTCATCAATATCAGTGAACTCCTTTTTTCTAGGGTTGTGGCTTGAGTCGTCTGAGTACATTTACATGGACACCAACACTCCAATTTTAATATGATTAAGACAATACTCTGATTAAGAGTCTACCATGTACTGTAAACAGCGATTTTTGATTACCTTAACCTGACTAAAGTCATAATCGAACTCAACAGAAATCAAACGAAGACATGTGGAGTATTCAAAATTACATGAGTCTCCGGAGGAAATGCTGAAATTGCCCTGGAATTTTTACATACTGTAAGTCATTGAAGAAAAAGTCAGACAGCACATTTGGATGGGATTAAAATCACAATGTACGTCTGTAAAAACAGAAATTTTTGTAACTTCCCCCAAGTCCAAATATCACTACTTACTGATTTTTACTGGGAAAAAAGAAGCCAACAATAAACTAAAAAACACACACTTTAGAGCACCATCCATCTGTGCAAATCTCAAAGCGAAGGTCTCTCAGAAACAAGATACTGGTGGAAAAACAGCGCAATAACACACTTTTACTGCCGCCTGAAGCAACCACAATCCATTAGATTCACACTAGGAACATCAAGATCGATACTGGACTTTATCAAGAAAGCCAATCGAGAAGACCAGAGCAGGCCTGCCAAGCAAGAAAAGACGGCTTGCCAAAAGGGTCTTTTACTAGAAAACGTCTCCAAGACTTAAACATAGCGCCATGTGCACATTTAGGTCAGGAGAGACCTGCACCAGCTATCAGCCACAAGAAACATGAACTCCTTAAGGAATTACATCTCGCTGCCAAACCCAAGCCAGCAGACTTGACTGAAGCGTACAGCGCAAGGGAAAAAGAGCTCAGGCCAAAGTTTCATGGGGTTTATGAGTCAGAACTGCAGTCCAAGGGTGATCCGGCTTTATTCTGTCTGTTTTCGTTTCAATAGCTGAGGAAGATAAAGATACAAATGACAGAGAGAGACGCAATGGAAACATTACATGAAGTCAACACCCTCGATAGCTGAGCCACCGAACACCCACAGGCCTGGCAGACGCCGCTGCAGCGCTGGCACTGATTGAATCTGTGGCTCTAGATATGAGAAGAACAGGTCATTGTGTAAATTATGGTCTGTTTGGTTGGTATCCATGGCCACGGGCCCTCCTATGCTCACGCAGAATGCTAGGTATGCCTTTGGTTCAGAGGATTCATGTTCTGTCCAAGTCTGATTAATAAAACACAGGCACACAGACGTAAACACAGACACACACACACACAAGGCCAGGTGGAAACTCTCGTGGGATGCTTAAAAGAAACACTGGGTTCAATAATTTTGAAAAATGCAGGCATAACTCAATGAATCTGACAGATAGCATTTATAATTTATCAGTCAGCTCGATGTATTATTATATATAAATTAGTGAGCATTAGATTTCACAATGGTAAAGTTCATTTATATATAAATAAGCAATATTTAGTTGTCATAACTGATTATTAAATGTCATGATGCCTAAATTCCCTTGCAGTTTTAAAAGACAACTCATTTTAAATGTTAATATTTAATATTTTTATTTATTTAGACAAACCGGTATATAATTTTAATCATAGTTGAGGCGGCTTGTGTGTACAGACATGTATTAGAGTATGTTTTAGGCTAAATTAATTGTGAACGACTGAATTATTATAAAGCAATTCACACGTGTATTGTTAGAATGTACAGTTTAAGTCAGAATTATTCAACCCCCTTTTTTAAATATTTCCCAAATAATGTTTTAACAGAGCAAGGAAATTTTCACAGTATGTCTGACAATATTTTTTCTTCTGGAGAAAGTCTTTTTTGTTTTATTTCGGCTAGAATAAAAAAAACATTTTTAAAACCATTTTAAGGCAAATTTATTAGCCCCTTTAATTTTTTTTCGATTGTCTACAGAACAAACCATCATTATACAATAACTTGCTTAATTACCCTTAATAATGATCTTATTATTTGTTATATGACGGATAATGGGCGACGCCGTTGTTGCTAGAAGGAATACAGCTGCATTAATTTATTAGCTTCTACCGCTATCTCAACCCTAAACTCAACCCTCACGGTAATGTAAATATATTATTTGTTGTACAGTGTGTGCTATATTGATGTGAATATTAGGGCGTCACGGTGGCGCAGTGGATACCAGATAAATAAACGGACTAAGCCGAAAAGAAAATAAATAAATGAATGATGTGAATATCCTCATATGTATGCCATCTAGACTTTACCCTCTCCTGCAGCGGGGTAAGAGATCCGAGTTGGATTGGTCATGTTTATTTATAACTTTCTTCAGAAATACATGAAGGCAAGCAACTGTTTATCTGGGAGTAGAATAAAGAAAATATTCTAGTAACATAAACAGTGTGTTTTTTAAGGTTTTTTTTAAAGGTTTTACAAACCTTAAATGGTATGTTTTGCTTGTAGTTAGGTGTATTTGAATTTCTGAAACAAAAAAATGTTTTTTGTTTGAAAACATGGATAAATTATGATTTATGACAAGCGCTGCACACCTCTTTCTGTGCCTCAGCGCATGCCATCAGATTTGAATTTTAGCAGTTCATGATGTGCGCTGTGAAAGTTCTAATCACACCGGTGTGATCGTACGCTCCAGGGACCAGCCAAGGCTGATTACACCGGTGTGATCGTATGCATGAAAGGGTTAAAATAATATTAACTGACAGTCATTCATCTGCCTGTAACATAATCACAAGACCTCCTGAAGACCCCAGCAGCAAATGATGTATATAGGTTGAATAAATCAGTCAAGGTCTTCCACAACAAACATCTAAACGCAAAACAAAAATAGTCTTCTATTAATGCTGCTCCAAAAATTATATTTGAGCATTACCAGTAGCAGCTAGATCAGGGTGGCCTTTGTTGACAGCCGTCTGGTCAGCCCTGAAGGCCGGTGAAGACAAGTGTGTCTAGTGACCTCAGTGCAAGGACACGAGTCGCGGCACAAGTCTCTCTCTCTCTCTCTCCGCCACTGCATGTGCTTGTATAAGCATCCAGCTGAGCTCAGGCCTAGACGATTCTCAAATGACAGACACACAGCACAATCACACAGCAGTTAAGCAGCAGCACTATTATCTGCTGACTAACACTGAGCAGCCACTGAGAGCTACTTCTGACTGATAATGACAAAATGCCAGTCACACCAGCACATCTAAGGTGATCAAGCAAAGTGTAGAGTAAGCAAAGTTCTTCTTTGTGCTTTGCTATGCTAGCTGTGGTGATCCTATAGGTTTATTTAAACAAAGACAAAACTACAATATCTATAGCAAGTGTTTCAAGTTAGCAATTTCCAACAGGCAAATGAGAGTAAAAATAAGTGTTTCTTATATTTGCCTGAGAATGGCATGTGGTTTTGTGTGATTATCAAAATGCAAAAACTGTTTGTTGTAAATGTTGATGCACATGAATTTTATTTTGGCAAGTTTGAGTTGCTTATAATGTACTCTTAAAAATGTAATATTCACCTTATTCTCTGCGTATTCTCCAGCCAATAAACGCAATAATTTTGGCTTGAGACTTCCGGTCTCATTAACTTCAATTCATTTTTAGACATTAAAAACAGCTCATTTTGCTGCTTGGTGTTGCAAACTGATATTTTCTTATTATATTATTCTGCTTTGTCTGTATAATCATGCAAACACTTGTTTGTAGCGTAAGTAGTTTGACCATTTTTTGCCGCTCATTATTCATTATTCGCTCATTATGATGATGACATAATTAGTGTGGAATCATGGGAGTTGTGGTCTTCATTACATCCTTCAGGACTCCTGAATAAGTAAGTTCATGTATGAGCAACATATTTTTTATGGTAGTATGAAGCAGAGTAAGGTCAAAAGCAATCAAAGTGAAATGAAACCGCTATAGCAATCGCTCATGAGAGACGAGAACAACACAAAAGCAGCAGATATGGCTTTTTTCCAACCCAGGCTCATTCTGAAAACCTACCTCTATATACATTTCTGGAGAGTGCTAAATACATCCCAAGAGCTACGTTTTTTTGCTGATTGTGTTTCGCAAATCCAACAGAGGCCGCTGTGTACACTTTTTGAAATCTCACTATTCTCTCGCAAGTGCCATTCTGATTTACTGTTTTTGCATAAATCCACCAGAGGCCACTGTCGACTGACAGAATGACTGACCGATCGACTGACCCACCCTTCTCTTTCCCTATACCCAACCAATAGTATTTTCAAAAGCACTGATTAACCAGTATATTTTAATATAATATAATATATATATATATTTTATATTTTAATATAATAAAATATTATTTTATTTTACTGTTGCTGTATAATATATTATTTACCATTTACATTTCTAATTATTTCATTATTATTTTTTATTTTATTAGTTTGAAACAAATAATTTCTTTGGTTTGTAAATTGTACTGTTGTGATACAAAATGGTATAAAGTACTATTATTTACCATTATTTTTTCATTTATTTAGCTTTTTTATATTATTATGTTTTTTTATTTGTAATCAGTATACAAAAGATTAGTAACTAATACAGTACAAAATACAGATCATGTTAAAGGAAAATGGGTACTAGAACTAAATACCATAATTGAGGATGAGGTCTGGATTGAGTTATGTGAAGGATGTCATAAAGAAATTAATAGTCAATTATGGAAAGAATTTGATTGGAAAGTAAAAATGAGGTACTTTAATACTCCTTTTGTAATTTCTACATATGTAAAAGGACCATCTGTTGCTTTGTGTTGGAGAAAATGTGGTAACATTGAAGATCATACCCACATATTTGGGACTGTCCTTAGATTAAAACATTTTGGAAATTAAAAAAAAAGGAAATAGATAAGATATTAGATATAGAAATACCCCTCGGTCCAGTTATGTGCTTACTGGGAGCACTGTCTAAAGAAATGTTTATTGAAGAAACAAGATTTGTCCTAAGGATATTATAAAAAAAATGATAACAGTACATTGGATGGAAGAAGGTTCTCCAAAGGTGGCTCAGTGGATTGAAAAAAAATGACTGCATGTCTACAAATGAAGATTGATATTTTTCTAAAGAGGCAGAAAAATATTACGATATATTTAGATGTATATTTAAAGATTACTTAACCTTTTACCATTGTAGTTTGAGGTAACTACAATGTAACACAATATAACTTGATGTACAAATGTATCCCAAAAGTACTTATGACGGCAGTACCTTTTATTAATTTTTTAATTTTTTTATTATTATTTTTATTTATGTATTAATTAATTTATTTATTATTTCATTCTAATTTAATTTTTTATGTATTCCCTCATCTGTAAGGGGTTAATTTGTTGGGGAAGGGGTTGTTCTGGAAAAAATATATTAAAAAATCTTAAATAACAAGTTAAAAATAATAATAATTTGTAATCAGTAAGTACAAGTCCACACTAGAAATATAAAGCTAGAGGTAACATTTTGTTGGAATCGCTTAATAATGAGCAACTAAATCCATTTATAGACCACAAAATTGGGAACAAGCATTCCTGAGATCCTCATCTTTTATTTCTATAGATTGCATCAAAGCAGCTTAACATAGATGAAGTTGAATTAAAACAGCTTTAGTCCAGTTTTCACTGTTGAAATTCAGTGTAATGTAACAAATGTCATGCTGAAAGTCAACACAATGAAGAGCAAATCCAATGTCCACCTAATAACGTGATTTTCTTAATATCCCTTAAAGTGGCTCAGTGATTAGTATTGCCGCCTCACAGCAAGAAAGTCCAATAGTATCTGGATGCAGCCTTTATGATGCAAGCTGAGACTGCATCACTCAACGATGCAATGTCAGACACAATGCACTCAATAGAGTAAGTGACATCACTGTGATGGGTAGGGTTAGGGGTGGGGTTAGGTGAGCGCATTAAAAAGCATTGGATGCAGCTCAGATTGCACTGCACCAGGTCTGCAGCTTAGACCCTTCTCAGAAAGTCACTGGTTCAAACCCTGGCTGGCGCAGTAAGCATTTCTGTGTGGAGTTTGCATGTTTTTCCTGTGTTCACATGGGTTTCTTCCGGGTGCTCCAGTTTCCCCTACAGTCCAAAGACATACGCTATACAGTAGGTGAATTGAATAAGCTAAATTGCTGGAGAGGTTGGTGGTTCATTCCGCTGTGTCGACCCCTTATAAATAAAGGGACTAAGCTGAAGGAAAATGAATAAATAAATGAATGAATGAAGTTACCCCTGCTCTAATATGATGACTCAATCTAGCTAATTTTCCCAAACTTTCAAGACTAAATGCTAATTAATTATTTTAATGATGATTAAACACTTTTGGAAAATGACTTCACTTTGTATAAAAGCTAAATGAAATAAAAGTAAATTGCGAGTAACTGTTCAGTCTTCTTCAGCTCAATGAAAACACAATGTTGTGAGAAAAATGGAAATCTGCTCAGCACTAAAACATCCCACTGTACAATCCCACAGATCTCATGCACCAGGAATTTCGAGGCAAGCAAATGTCGCGCAAATCCTCTGATTTCCCATCTGGCCACAAATCAATGGCTGCAGATCAGGTCTGCCGTAAAATAGGTCACTAGAGCGATTTATCGCCGTTCCCTCGACTACCATGCAGGCTCTCTAACGCATGAATGAGTACACACAAAATAAATATGTGTAAGCTAAAAAAAGAAAGACAACATATGCCAGTCCTGCAGATACCAACTGGAAAATACCGAATAGCTTTAAAAGCAGACCACATTTGTTAGCATGTGCTCTTTCATGTTGGCAAATATCCTCATTGTTTCCAGAGCAAATCAATAAAATGCAATAAAGAGATTCCTCAATACTGTCGTCATCCCTGCTTGGAGTTCACTAAACAAAATGCAAACCAAAATACCGAAAATGTAAACAAATAAAGTCCTGCACTATTACAGAGAACACTATTGTGCTTAATAATACAGTTGCTGTTGAGACTCCCTGCTTTATTCGCTTGGAGCAAACAATGCGAACAATGGAGCATATTTTGAGCAAATGTTAAAGAGGGTGGACATCTTTTATTCATATTTTTGTTGGTGCTGGAGACAGGGATGACTAAGCAGAGGGTGTATCCAAGCGGTGTTCTATTGTTAAGCAAAGAAAGGTATTCCACTGACCCATTTCACTCTCATTCAAACCACCGAAGAGGAGTTTGAAGACTAAAAACCTTCAACTGTTCAACACGTGAGAGCATAAAACATCCACAATTGTGTCCGGTTTTGTTTATGGTCTCCCTTTAATGCTTTAAGCTCCGCCTCAGGAGTGCAATGAGTGAATCTGGAGTTGGATGGGTTTTGCTGCAGTGCAGAATATTACAGTGCGTCCCTGTGCGAGGGATTTATTCAATGCCCATGTAAATGAAGCACTAACTGCTTTATCAGTCAACTGTGGACTTCTCCTTTAAGCACTCGGGACGTTTTTGCTTTTTTTTTTTTAGCTGAGAGGATTAACAGTGTGGGCATTACTGCTGGGGTAAAACAGTAAATATCTGACATCATATAAAATAAAACATGAAGAACTTCCATACAAGTGTAATGATGAAAGCTAGATTTACCCATTCGGTTAATTCTGAACTGTAAATTGTGAGCATTTAAAAAATATTTATTTATCTATGTGTATGCATGCCAGCAGCTTGTCGATATGTAGTCTATATATTACCATTGCCATCTGGTCCTCATGATGAGAATATATGAGTGCAGTGCCACAGAAAAACATTACCACGACTGAGCGGTTTTGTATGGAATACAGGATTATAGCAAAAGATGCTGTGGACAAAATGGAGTGAAGCGAAAATATAGATTGCACATTAAAGTGTTTGGCAGTAGCTTGTATTAATATTAATAGCAAAGCATTTTGAAGTAATAAGTAGTGTAATGCTGAGGTTTTAACCCATAACATAGTTTGTTTTGGTTGCTTCAGCTCCTAATGATTTCAAATGCACCAATCCAGTTCATTGAGTCATATTCATAATCGTCATGACTCATGACTGCACATGAAATTGCAGCAAGCTAGCTTAGAGGATGAAAAAAAGCTTGTGGGCTCAGGGTCTAAAAAATACAACCTACCCAAAGCATTTTCCTAGGAATTATAACAAATATATTTGTATATACAATTGTATTTTGGTTTTATTTATTTATTTTTTTTTTAGCTTAGTCCCTTCATTGATCTGGGGTCACCACAGCGGAATGAACCACCAACTTATCCAGCATATGTTTTTACGCAGCGGATGCCCTTCCAGCTGCAATCCATTACTGGCAAACACCCATACACACTTATTCACACACATACACTACAGACAATTTAGCTTACCCAATTCACCTGTACCACATGTCTTTGGACTGTGAGGTAAACCGGAGCACCTGGAGAAAACCCACGCGAACACAGGGAGAACATGCAAACTCCACACAGAAATGCCAACTGACCCAGGCAAGGCTCAAACCAGAGACCTTCTTGCTGTGAGGTGATTGTGCTACCCACTGCGCTACCGTAATGCCTCACTAAATCAGAAATTATGGCAAATTAATAAAAATAGAATTTTATCAAATTTAACAACAACGATTAATAAAAATCCTTTTAAGAAACCCTATGAAGTTTTACTTTTATTTGCATCCAAAATAAATGTTTTGTTTTTTTAGATATGCATGTGTATTATATATAGAAGCGACATAGAAGCGACCTTCTTGCTCTGAGGCTAACCAATGAGCCACTGTGAGCCACTGTGTCACCTCACAGCAAGAAGGTCGCTAATTCGAGTCGCGGCTGGGCTAGTTGTTATTTCTGTGTGGAGTTTGCATGTTCTCCCTATGTTCGCATGTTTACATATGCATTGGAGTGACGTCAACTTCCCCTTCATCTGATGGGCCAGAGAAGCAACTTGACTCAAGTCAATCTTGTCTAGTGGACCAATGATGACGCTGAAGCCTGCCTGTGATTTAAATGAAACTCACATTGCATGTTTTGGAAACGCAAGAGGAGAATGTTGGAGCAAGAGCGAAGGGGGAAAGACAGTAAGCGCACAAAACATTCAAATATGAGCAGAAAAAAATTATTTAGTCTAAACACGTCTTCATTTTTGATTTACGCAAAATATCTTTTGGTACACGACCTTGTTGTTTCTTATTCGGCGTTTAGTTCTCGCTTTTGCACGTTATAATTTTACACGCAATGTCAATATTTTGATTTACGCGCATCCTTTTTCTATCCGCGATCGTAATATTTTAGGTGGGAATTTGATCCCATAGGCAAACTATTTTATTTTTATTAATGACATGCACAGATGAATTGTTCACCACAAAACTAGCAATGTGAGCTAACAAAATCATATGGTTAGTTTTGATTTGAGTTATCATTTGTACTTTAAATATAAAAGTTTTAATAACCAATTTCTTATAATTAATTATTTTGTCTTTGACATGATAACAGTGCATAATATTGGACTAGTATTCTACTTAAAGTGCTATTTAAAGGCTTAACTAGGCTGATTAGGTTAACTAGACAAGATAGTTACTTGGGCAAGTCACTGGACAACCGTGGTTTATTCTTTATCCAATTAAAGAAAATTATTTCTTAATGAAGCTAATAATAATCCCCTTAAAATTTGTTTTTTAAATTAAATATTCTATCCTAACACAAAAAAACTTTCTTCAGAAATAAAATATAATAAGACATAACTACTGTTGGGGGAAAATTTTGAATATTTCACTTGTTAAAGAACTGAAATTTTACAGGAGGGCTAATCATTTTGTCTTCAACTGTATGTATCTACATTTTATTTTATACAAATGTGAGTGTTTATTTATGTCTTGTGACTTGACTTAACAAATTGGCCACTTACTACATATTTGCTATAAGCACTATTTTCTAAATATGTCATCAAGGCAGAAATGACAATTATACTTGATTAGATTCAACAGGGTTCGTTCCAATTGATTGAAATTAGTGCATGTATGCAGTAAAATGTAAATCTGAGATCTAGCCTGAAGGTTAGTGCATGTGCTCTGACACGTGTGATTTGCTCATATGGGACAATGCGAATTCACATCATCTGTCATCTTATCTGTCATTTCCTCATCCCTATCCCCTTCTTCTCCCTAGCCCTGTCATGTCTGGATAAAATAAGAGAGGAAATCCTCTGAATTCCAGATGATGCTTTCAAAAGACGCCAATGGGACGTGTGGAGCTGCCAAAACAAGACACCACTGAGAAGACTCTCCAGATTAGGGCTGCGTGATATTGTGATGTTTTTATCTTTCAGCAATATAAATTGCAATAGTTTGTATACTTACACTAGATAAAATGAATAGCTCTACTTGAAAAGAATTCATAATTTAGATTGATTGGGATGGTTTGGTATAGGAGTGCATTTGAATAAATAATAATAAACTAATTACAAGTATAGATTAAAAGTGAAGCAAATATACAAATGAAATAAATAGTATTTTATGGTTTTCTGGGAGCCTAGAGGTATTTACCGTGTCCTAACTACAAGTGATACAGCACGATAAAAGGTATCTTTTTCATGTTGAAATAAGTTTTTGTTTTCAACCATCTGCGACAGTGATGTACAAAACTGGTATTTTACAAACTGTTTCTATTTCCGCGAGGTCGTGGCAAAACAACACCATAAACTGCTACGCCAATTATCTCCTCAGGTACAGATTATGTGCCTTTTCAATGTTAAATGCTACCAATGTGAGTTTAAATAGCATTTTGCATGACATTTATTGCCATACTACTGAAATCAGCATCAGATACTTCATGTCAGATCTTGAAAATTAAATAACTAGCAAATGGATTGAAAATGAAAGTCTGTGACTCAGTGCAAACTAACAACATCAGTCACTCAGCCAATGTACTTTTAATAATGTTAAATAGGTTAAATATGTATTAATTAGATTATAACCCTTACCAATTCTTCGGAGTACAGCGGATGACTTTAAAATGAATGGATGGTATTTAAATGTTTCTGTCGTGCCGCATTTGGTGCAGACAGCCAAATTGCTTGCTGCTGGAAACTTGTTGTGTCACATGTAGTTAGGACAAGGTGTTAGGCAAAAATGTAATAATAAAGTGTCAAATAATGTACAGTCTTCATTGTGTATATTGATACAATTCAATTAATATTTCTTAAAGTTATCAACATTATAATTTCTTGTGCCTGAATGCTTTAAACTGGCTTAAAATGTTATTAACTTTATAGTTAAACTTTGCAATGTTTTCAACTGTGGCTCTTGCACTCAAAAAATTTTATTGCTTGTTTAAACTACTTATTTAAAATTAGCTGAAACAACACAATTCTTGAGATTTCATAGGGCAACTTAATTTTTTTATGTTCAATTACATAAATTTGTTAAAAGTGTTAAGTTAACTTAATCAATTTGTGTTGGGACAACATTAATGAATTGTGTGGAACCCTGCATTTTTTACTGTGTGGTCAATTATTACCCTGACTCCACATTGCAGATCCTATGATGTGAATATTGCAGATGCACACATTGTGATATGGGTGCTGAAACTATATATTGTGCAGATCTACTGTGTAGATCCAGATTAAGGATGCACAATATTCAAAAATCGGATATTGCAATTTTTGTTTTTTCAGCTATGTACAGTTGCAATCAGAATTATTCAACCCCCTTTGAATTTTTTTTTCTTTTTTAAATATTTCCCAAATGATGTTTAACAGAACAAGGAAATTTTCACAGTATGTCTGATAATATTTTTGTCTTCTGGAGAAAGTCTTATTTGTTTTATTTTGGCTAGAATAAAAGCAGTTTTTAATTTTTAAAACCCATTTTAAGATCAAAATTATTAACCCCTTTAAGCTATTTATTTTTTCCATAGTCTACGGAACAAACCATCATTATACAATACCTTGCATAATTACCCTAACCTGCCTAGTTAACCTAATTAACCTAGTTAAGCCTTTAAATGTCACTTTAAGCTGTATAGAAGTGTCTTGAAAAATATCTAGTCAAATATTATTTACTGTCATCATGGCAAAGATAAAATAAATCAGTTATTTAAGATGAGTTATTAAAACTATTGTGTTTAGAAATGTGTTGAAAAAATCTTCTCTCCGTTAAACAGAAGTTGGGGGAAAAAATAAACTGGGGGGCTAATAAATCAGGGGGTTGAATAATTCTGATTGCAACTGTATATTGCAATATGAATACAATTTCCCGAGATGGATTAAAAAGGTCATTTTTAAGTTTTTTCTGGAGATGCTAACAGTATTCAGGTACAGAAAGTCAATAATAAAATGTAAAATAAGACTTCATTTTATAAACAGTTCAATACAATTCCTATTTTTTATAGCTCCAAACAAACGTTTTAAACTCGGTTGAAATGAGTACATAGTCACAGACATTAACACATCCAAATGATAAACTTTCACTCTATTAAACTCTGCAGTGACTCTACAAATCTCAGCCCAGGCTCATTCTAAAAAACGTACCACTGTATACATTTCTGAAAAGCGCAAAATACATCTTAGGATGCTTTTTTTTGCAGTTTTTGTTCTCGCGTAAATCTACCAGAGGCCACTGTCGACTGACTGACTGACCAATCGACTGTTTAGCCTGCATTAATGCATTCAGTGTAAAGCTGCACAATTAAATAATAAAAGATTGTGATCTCAATTCAAACCAGCGCAACATGAATGATAAATGAGAATGATTTGCAGGTTTATTAATGGTTCTGCATCCAAATCTGTGTTTGATTGAGAGAGAATCAGTTTTTACACTTTTTCAATTCGTTACAGTCAAAAAACACAGAAGTACCAGGATAACAGTTTATAGTTCAGATATAAACACTGATGTTTATGGTAAAGTTTAAAATCACAGTTTAATGGAACTTGTTGACGCTGGTGAATGTTTTGTGTAACCAATGGGTGGCGGCAAACAACCATCAAAATTGTCACTAAATAGATTTTCAAAAATGATCCATCTATAATGAAACATGAAGTGTTCTGTGTGAATTGTTTAATTAT
Organism: Danio tinwini; assembly: GCA_903798205.1. Lineage (NCBI taxonomy): Eukaryota > Metazoa > Chordata > Actinopteri > Cypriniformes > Danionidae > Danio > Danio tinwini. The sequence goes on along the minus strand of CAIGQZ010001336.1, from coordinate 19,284,723 downwards.
TAATTGAAAATAAATATGATCTGTTGTACAAAGTGTTACATTTCTATATTTATATTATCAGCAACAGTAGCAAAGATCATTTTTGTATTAAATATTTTCCTTTTTTCAGCTGGTTCTTTGTTGATTTTTTTTATTTTTTATTACAGGTTCTAAGTTCTGTTTGTTAAAACTAATGTTTTTTGCAGTAATATTTTTGTATAAATAGAAAGCAATTGATATTTTTCTGCTCCCTTTTTGATGATCCAAAAAATGGTCCGATCCGTGACTCAACAACCATAGTGTGATCCGAACCGTGAGATTTGTGATCCGTTACACCACTACCCTGTACTGTTAGTTTTAAAGACAAAATGCAGCCATACGTACTTCTAGCTACATAATTTGTGATCTCCAGAAATGTATAAGGGGCTATATTTTCACAATGAGCCTATGTTGACAAATCTGTACAAAAAAACTTGTTTGTCTTGTTTCAAGTCAAAATACCTAAAAGCTCTAAAATCAAGAAGGATTTTCTACATACAGTAAAAGTAAAACAACAAAAAAAACATTGCTTTATTTTCAGATTTTATGTAAAAATGAAGTTTTTCCTTAAAACAAGCTAATAAGCAAGCAAATAAGATAATTTTTCTTACCACACTGGCAGAATATTTTGCTTGTTTAAAAATCATTCTCTCAATTTTGACTTATTATTTCTAAAAACCAAACAAAATTTTTTATTTGTCTAAATTTAAGATGGCTTTAAGAATTTTTAGATATCTGGACTAGAAACGAGACAAAAACTATAAGTATGAAAAGCATTTTTATATCACAGTAGTGCATGTTGCAATATCAGAGCTGAAACGCACATATTGTGCAGCTCTACTCCAAATCACCATCACTAACTAAAAATCAGGGGCTCTTTTCACAACTGGTCCTGAGCTTTCTGTTCATCTCCTTAACACCATTTCAGAAAAAAAAAAACACGGCCAGCCTGCCCATGTGTATAATTTAGAGCGCTGTTCATTTACCTCCCATTCATTCTGTCTCACAATGCCTCCTATCACTACCCTAGACATTGCTAATTCATGACGGTGACGTTCACGTCTCTCAGAGTCATTCGAGGATCGCTGTGTCTTTCTTGGCCATTAAAACAGTGTGTCAATAGAGAGCAGGCTCTGTGGCAAAGCAAGAGGAAGCCCCTTTATCCACCCGCAGAGCTCTCTCTGTTTTCTTGGCAAGTCAGGTGTTCAACGGTCCATGTGTAAGTAGGTTAATCCTTTCTCTCTATCTCCCTCTTTCTGCTCCTGGAACCACTGCTCTGGAGAATAACCTCTCCTTGTAACGTGAACTATTCTTAGAACATCACTAATCTCGGATCCACAGCGGATGAGCAACGCTGGCATGACTTGTGGGATTTCTGCTCTTGGAGAATTAGGGAAGCACAACTGGCTGTTCCTGAGTGTTGTTACTGTTATCAACAAAAAAAAGAAACTGCAAAAATTATTTCCTGACAGGGGTTTTGTCTTGTTTCTAGTCCAAATATCTAATAATTCTTAAATCAAGAAGCATTTTCTAGACAAGTTTAAAAAACTGGTCAAATGTAAGCAAGTTTTTCCCTAAAGCATGCTAAATTATCTGCGAGTGGGATAAGCTAAATAAACTAGACTGTAAAAAATTTTATCTGTTAATAAACGGTCAAAAGACTGGCAGCAGGGATGTTCCGTTAAATTACAGAAAATAACCATTTTACAGAATTACAATTATTTGACTTTACAGTCAAAATTCATTAAATTACAGTTTATTACTGTTGATAATTTGCATTTAAACTGTGAAAAATGGAAAACAAACTGTCAGAATAAAAAAATTTAGATAATCTGTAAAACAGTAATTTCTTGCTCCATAATTACAAGTTATTACTGTAATTTTACAGATTGTAACTGTAATGACACAGGTAATTACTGCAATTTTACTAATTATTACTGCAATTATACAGATTATTACTGTCATTTTACAAATTATTACTGTGAATATATAATTTATTATTGCTATTATACAGATTAATTAATGTGATTTTAAAGATTATTATATGTATGTATGTATGTATGTATGTATGTATGTATGTATGTATGTATATATATATATATATATATATATATATATATATACACACACATTTTTTAATTTACAGTGCATGCATTATATGCAGCCTATAAACAATAGGCTATTATTTGACAACCAATTTGACAGAATTTTTGTTTCCCTATTTTTACAGGAATAATCTGTAAATATTAATGTAAAATTACGTGTTACTCTCTGAAAATACAGAATTTTTTTTTAAACAATGTAATACCAAAATACAAGCAATAACTGTAAATTTAATGTTACAAATTTTTAATACATAAAATATCTGTAAATCAACAGGTAATTCACTGTATAATGAAAAAATTTGAAAATTCTGTAAAAAATTATCTGTAAAATAACATTTATATATTATAGATTATATGTGTAATAAATGTAGATTTATTACGTGTAACAAATGTAGATTATATTTGCTTGTTTTACAGAGAAAGTCCTTTAATTTTGACTTGTTTTTCTGAAAACTAGACAAATAATATTATGTGTCTTCTTAATTTAAGAATTTTTAGATATTTGGACAAGATATTTGGACTTTTTGCTGTGAACATTGTGCAAATAATCTAAGTGAAGGCATTTTTATATTTAGGACAGCTTGATGTGTGTTTTTTATGTAAAATTGATGTTCCCATTTCCCCAAATGTCACTGATATTACATAGATTCACTGAACACAAAAAATCATACACGTTTTTTTATTTTGAACCCAGTTTCAAGCAAAGGTTATGCAAATTCGCAAATCCCGTTTGACTCTATTTTGCCCCTCCGCTAGTCCATGCTTATCTATGAACATAATAACATGCAGATATCTAGGTCACGGGGACCACTGGCCCATCTGTCTTCGCTTATGTTCCACTGCATTTGTTGCTTTTGACTAATTAACTGAGGTTGATCTAATCACAGTTGCACTTGTATGAGGTGGTTTACAATCTCTGTCCTTATGAATTCATCAGACCTATAAAGGAATTTGCTGTTTGTAAATAAAAAGAAAACATGTAATTAATCAGTAATTGTTTGATAATTATGTATGAATAACAAACAAAGCTGTACAACAAAGAATATGTACGAAACAATAATGCTTGCTTTGATTAATTGAAGTTGTATGTTCCGCAAAGTAAATATATTAATATTATAACAGTTAATATAATTAATAAATACTGTGTCAATAGAGTAATTGGTGCCAATGCTAGAAGTATTTTTTCCCTATAGGGTTTTCAAAAAAATGTACTGAAGCATTATAAGCCATTAACTAAACCCACTATTGACCACTTTTTGATTTGAAGACGCATGTAAAAATCTGAGAAAGAGACATTTGCATTCAACTATGACAATCCCCTAATGCACCGAGAATGACACCATCAAAACTTTTATTTTTATTTATTTAGTTTTTTATCCATATGAACAATATTTTTCAAGTTTATTACAAATTATGAGTAAATATATACAGCTATTTAAAGGTCCTGTGAAGTGCTTTGAAAGGTGCATTTTTATTCGATGTTTGATGTAATCTAAACTGAAAACTAAGAGAGGGCGGGACATAGAGTAGCTCCTCCCCTTTAAAAAAAAAGGGGTGTTTTGTTTATCGCAGCTCTGCCAGTGAGAGCGTTGAGCTCAATCGCATCAAATCAAAAGAAATGAGAAGTGTCTTGAAGGGGGCGGGGCACGTCAGATACTAGAGAGCATTTGATTGGTCAGGGTTTTATGAGAAACTGAAGTAAAAAAAAACGTTGATCCATTTAGGTGGAAGTGACAAATACTATCTTTACATGTTTGTATCAGTTTTATGACTTCTAAAGAAAAATTTTGTCTTTGGCTGTGTCCCAAATTGCATACTTCTATACTATATAGTACGCTAAAAACAGTATGCGAACTGAGTAGTATGTCAGAAATCATAGAGGTCGAAAATCAGTATGTGAGAAGTACCCAGATGACTTACTACTTCCGGCGAGATTCTGAAGTGCACATCGTATGGTGGCTACGATATACCATGATGCCCCTTGAGAGAATTCATGAATGGGAGTGAATCGACACAACTCACGTGAGTAGGTCACATGATCCTGACAAAATGGTGGATGTAGTATGTCAAAGTTCCATTCATACTGCTCACATTCATACTGCATAGAACGTATTTTTGTAACAGCCGAGTAGTTCATTTAAATTTAAATACAGTACTTACTGATTAGTAGGCGGTTTGGGACACAGCCTTTGTTTTGTCCCACACAAGCTTATAGATATCCTTAAAGACTAACAAACTGATACTAACATGTAAAAAACATTGAAATTTCACTGGACCTTCAAGTATTTCGAGACCTCTGACGTCATTCGTAGTGCTTCATGAAAGGGGCGGAGCTAAGGGTTTTTATTTTTGGTGATTGATAATGTACAACAGTTCTGCTAAATAAAACAAATGTTTCAATATAAACTAATGCAAAATAAAACCACATAAAACATCTGAGCACACAGCAGGTCTGCCTTTAGGTTTCCCAGCTATTGCTTAAAATATATTTCTGTATACATAAACAATTAGCTTTTTATTTTCAAAATGTAACCTGATTGATCTGACTGGTGATGTCAACATGGCAGTGCCCATTAGGGAGGACCCACTGCAATAAAAATGAAGTGATTTTTGTAGAAGACTGATATTTCTGCATCTGCAGAGTGCACAATCTGGCATTACATGGAAGAAAAAGGAATTGACCAAATTCCCATTAACTAATTTGTAGCTTCCAACATCCACAGCCATGATGACATCACAGAATTCCTCACGACAAATTATGACGTTTTCTCCTGTGAAAGCCACAAAATCAATAAAAATCAACTGACATCTCGCGTTGCAATTCTAATGTAGTTGTAGATTATTTGGCATCGCTGATGAAACCGTTACTCCTTAAGAATACATTAAAATGTCAGGAACAGATTAACCATACACAGTTCAGCTCTATTAAACAGCAGAAATTGTGACGTAATAATATTATCGAATAACGTAAACTGTGTAAACTGAGTACAGTTGTAAACAACTGATAAATTCATATAAATGTTCACCAGCGCCGCATTATGTGTAACGTTACAGTAAATTTACATCTAACGAACTACCCGCAGCCCCACGGGAACCGACTGGTGCTTCACACCACCGAGAGTCAAGGAGAATCTAGAGGTTGTAGGGCAGAAACGAGTGTTAAGTGCGTTCAAAGTGAATCCTCCATTGGACTGGACCGTTATTCGCGTCTTGCACAATAGTGAGCGAGTGGAGGCTCCCCTCATCTGAGAGTGACAGAGCGGCCTTACCTCTTCCAGAACATTGACCGTGTTCCGGCAGCTCTGCAGGCGGGTGGTGAAGCTCGAGGTCGTGGGGGAATTGTAATCCTCCGTCGTCTCCGAGAGAAACTCGGACACGGAGATCTGATCCGGCATCCTTGCAAACGCAGTCGCCCAGTAAAAATGGAGGGGAGAAAAATCACAATAGCACCATGAATTAGACAGGGGTGGTCAAAAGCGGAGCGGTATCTCTGTTTGGGTAAGGCTGAATGGCAAGGCAATGCGTAAAATGAAAAGAAACGTAGCCAAATGCCTGGCACTGCCTTTTCGTCACTGACTGTGCAATTCCCTTCCCTAGAGAGGGTCGTTGTGTGTAATTTCCCCGTCTTTCCTCTTCCCCTGTCTTAATTATCCACTTGCATCTACATAAAACGGCTCTCACTCCTCTCCTTGTTCCCCCAATGTAGGATATAGGATGCTGGTTTAAAATACCCTCATTCCGCAGCTTAGCTTTTAAATGGTGTGAAATTGTTAGTGTTTCCTTCAATTATAGTTGTTCCGGTTTGTAAAGCGGTTTCATTCTGTTTTCCCTTTCTGTTTCCTCCGTTTTCCCCCAGTCCTGACGGTCTGAGCTCCCTGACACCAGCGCGTGCACGCACGCTCATCTCCTCCCACCGCTGATGACGGGATAAATAAGAGGAGCAGCTGCGCATGCGTCACGACGCAATGGAGAGGGGTTTTACTTCAGCTGCTTTGTACAGAAAATCTAATTAAGAAACAAACGTGTATTCACTTAAATATAATGGTCCCAAAATAATGTTATGGCAGTGAAGCCATTAAAGAAACTATTTTTGTTTTCCTAAGAACCATGAGAAGCTATTGACAGAACCATGTTTTTCTTTCAGAACAAGTTAATATTTTAAAGAACCCTGTTTTCCCCTCAATAAAAAATATTTTCTTGAATGGAAAGTTTCCAAAGGTGTTAACAGTTTTTCCTGGAACCACTTATGCCGATAAAGAATGTTCACTGAAAAAAAGTGTAGCTTACAGTGCATATAATAAAAGGCTATTAATACAATAAATACAAAATAAAGACATGCAATAAATATGATGAATTGGTAAAATAATGAAACAAATAAATGGTAAACATCATAATAATAATAAATAAAAATGACCCTTCACTGCATTTTGTGATTATATTTAATAATACTCATTCACATCTTGTAAATGTTATGTAAAGTAATTACGTTTAGTTATTTGGTTTGACAGTCAGTCATAAATGTATTAAGCACAGCAAAAGCAAAATTATTTTCATATCAAACGGTCAAATTAGATAGATTTCTTATAAATTGTAGCTTATTACCAATAACTTAATTAAGAAAACTTGTAGTTAGCAACTTAACTGGGATCTCACATAGGTACATTTTGATTAGTTCTGGATAAGTTTTTGACCTAACTAGTGTATCACATTGATAACTGAATAAGACTGAATAGGAATTTGAATGGGAATTAATTAATCATTAATTAATAACAGTTTATTTTTGGAATTTGTTATGCACTGAAAATGGTTCCATTCGTTTCTCAAATTCATCAATTTTACTTTGTAGGAACTTTTTTCACACTCTATTAATGCATCTTAAAAATCCAAAATCAAACAAAAGGTGCTCAGAAGTAGCTTAAAAATATGTCGGTGCTCTTTGGGTAAGGGATTCATCAGAATAAATAACAAAAATCAGTCCAAGGCACTCGAAAAATATAGAAATATATTTTAGATATATTTATTATATGTTTTTATATATTAATATAGAAATATATTTTAAATATATATTTATTTTTATTCATATTTTGAATCTTTTAAAAAATATTATTTCCACATTTTTCAAACGCCGAGACTGATTTCTGTTATTAATGCACCTTAATTGGACATCTCACAACTGTGGCAACTGCAAGAGACATCTGAAGAATATAGATATGAAAATAAAGTGATGACAATTGTCAAATGACAGTTTGCTGTTAATATACTCATCCTCAGCCAATGCAAGATTTAGGTGACCCTTTATTGAGACATTCAAGAATAATTTTTTAAGCTTAAATTGTGGTCATTGCTGATTTATTAACAATGTACATTAAGAACATTTTTGTAAAGAATGCTTTTTAAGACCTTATTTTGCCTGTATATGCTTTGTGTGTGTTTCCCAGTGTTAGGTTGGAAGGTTGGAAGGGCATCCGCTGTGTAAAACATATGCTGGATAAGTTGGCGGTTCATTCCTCTGTGGCAACCCCTGATTATTAAAGGGACTAAGCTGAAAAGAAAATGAATGAATGAATGTTTTGTGTGTGTGTGTGTGTGTGTGTGTGTCTCAAGTAGCTATTCATTTCTATTTTATGAATTACCAAGGATCACAGTTTCAGCTAAAAAATCTTCTGTAATGTTCTCTTGAGGAACAAAAGTCACATGTTGGTTTTTATTAATCTTATTTTATTTATTCTTTTGGTGAACTATCCCTTTAAACAGTTTGATTACTCTGCTGTAAACTGAGCAGTGCCGGCATATTGATGTGCAAATCTGGAGGAAGGATAAACTCACTGGAAGCACATATGATGTGCAGATGAATATTTAAAAAGCGAAGTGCATTTTTCAACTCACCGACTCCATAATGAATCCCTGGAGGAAAAACTTGACAAACGCGAGGACGAGGACCTCATGGCTCTGTAGTCACCTCAGTAAAACAATTTTGAGCTAAAACAATAAAAAAGATATTATCAGTGAGGGGATAACATCTCAAATACATCTGCTCCCTATTGAAAAAAACCCCAGCTCATGCTAGTAGCTACTTTATAGCTGGTGAAAGCTTGTAGACACCATCCAAAATGCCAGAATCTCAAGCTGATCAAGCTGTTTTTTTAAGCATGTTACCTACAACAAATGGCAACCTTAAAAAAGTAGCCACCCACCATGTTCCAAAACAAAACTTCCAGTTAAGCTGGATTTTCCAAAGAAGAAAACTTGTCAATATTTAAATTTGATTCTCATGTTTTCCTAAGAAAAAAAAAACACCGCTCCTCTCCTCAAGTTTCTATTTGCTCCAGGCATAATATTTGTCCAAAACTATTTTTTTGCCACTCAGGGAAAAATAGCCACGCCTTATTATAACTTACCGAGACAGCTGCGGTTTCACTCCGTATTAATAGCTTAAAAAGTAATTGCAAAGCAGATTGTGCGTACAGCTCCGTGTTTCCGAGTGGCACCATATTCAGCGCATTGTGCTCCGTCCAGCGCGCGGACATTACGGGCTGAAATCACATGCCGCTACAGTTACAATGAGCAGGAATGCGCGCATTGATCTGCCCCATCTGGAGCTGCTGGACAGGAAGCGGGAGTCCGGCATGTGAGTCTGGAGGGGGCCGGAGGAGGGAATCCTGCACAGGACCACGACTAATGGCAGGAACTGGCAACTCTTCACTTTTAAATGGAAACCTGATACCGCGGCCCTAAACGACCGCATTCTGCGGTGTTAAAATCAGCCTCGCTGACGGAAATGACAGGGGCGTTTTTTGAGAAAACATCCTGATCATCTCTCACTAAAAATAATGCGCATCAACACTATATTAAAATTATATGAGGAGTTTTGTAATTAAATAAAGTTGCTAGAAATAACATAGATTTTTTTTTCATTTACCAAATATAGCTAAAAACCTGCATAGACATTAAATTATGCATTTAAAAATAATATAAAAAATGCATATTAAAAATAAAACATACATCATGGAACAGCCTCAAAACTGCTAAAACATTAAGAAAAATCATAATAATCAAGCTAACTCCAACTGTTACAATTTAACCATAAAAACCTTTTTACATGAAAAAATAATAAATGCATAACCAAAACATTGTTTAAAATTTTTTTTATATAAATATATTGATAGACACATATAGTGTTTTAATTATATCCATTATTAACACGAATATGTGTTTCTATATGCAATATTTTATTCGACTTTTTATCAGGATGTACTTGCATAATTATACTGATAAAAATAAATATTAAAGAATGTGGAGGATTAATACTGTTAGACATCCAATATAAATCCTCTGGATATATGTAATATAATTTTTTTTATTATAAATAACTAAATAAATACTATGATATCTTCTTTCATTGTATCATTTCTATACTGCAGGTTTCTGGGTTGGTTGAGAGACATTAAAGACATGTAAAGGTTGAAAGTTATTGTTTTAAAATGTCCTTAAAGGGGTGGTCCAGAGTGTATTTTTAAGGCTTGGTTGTGTTTATATGATGCAAAGCAATGTGCACTCATGCTTCATTTTGTAGAAAATCATGTTTTTTTTTCAGATATCTTACTTTGATTTTATACAGCTACTCAACTAACATGAAAACGAAGGTCCGTCTTCAAGAGGCTCTGATTGGTCAGCTAACATAAAGTGCTGTGATTCACGGATTGGCTCCACGTCACTAGGAAGCATCACGCGCCTTCAAGCACACACTTTTTGCTCTGTTTAAATACTGTCAGTTAGAGTAGCTGTTAGTCATATTAGTTTGTGCTTGAATCTGACAGAAAATGAAGAGTACACAGTTGAACCTCACGCCTGCTCTAAAAAAAACCTGACAAGTGTCTTTCACATATATTCAGAATAAGTGTGTAAGTAATATGAAACGTTCACATATCTTTTGCAAGTTTGTTATTAACGGTTTGACTGATAAATATGAATTTGTAGCTAAAATGTTAGCGGTGCCAAACAGCATTTACCATTGTTTACGTCCTCGCTACAACATACCATTAACGCTAGAAACTGTGCATGTAATAGATTAATTTTAACAACTAAAAATACTTACAGGTTGTGGTTTACAATCCACAGCTTCGTCAGTTGGAGTTTTTAGCTGAATCCAGCACTGAACTGAGATTCTGGAAGCTATCCTTTATCAAATGCTAGCTATATACTATTTATAATTCTCTGGAACATAATTAAAATAAATTGTAAGCACTTCTCTGTTTGTGTCGTGTGCTTTGAAAGTCCAAATACAGAAACAGAATGAGCTCTGTGGAAATAGCAGCATTGGACAGCATTTTTAGCTTTCTCTACCATAACATTACAGCGCCTCTGACCAAGCCCCGTTGCTGCGCATGGTGTGTCCGCAGGGTAAATGCATGTAACCAGAAGCCCTTGTGATCTCACTAGCCCGGATGTATTTATTGTGGTCCCCAAACTTTGTTCGCTGTGGGCTTTGCTAAGCTAGCTCTGTAAAAGCCAATGTCTCCCTTTGCATTGAACTTTGAGCGTATTACACTCCTCTGAATGTTGTTTATGTTCACACATCTACATTACGCAGCAACTAAAGTTTAAAATATGGCATCGTAGAGGACCACCCCTTTAAAAACAATGGATTTAATAATTCAACATTCCTATCTACAAAATGCCCCCCTTGCAAAACGGTTTATGTATCTGAAAAGACACAACTGAGTACAAGAAGGAAAAAAGTGCATTTATTACGCAGACTCTGCAACAGAATGATCCAAACAAGTCTTGAGCAGCTGGTATAGCCCTCACAGCCCCAGCAACTCTCTGAGGCGAACAAATATAAACAGGAGAACAGGGGGGATGTCATCTCCATTGCAAAGTCTCTCATCCCAAACGTCCACCTCCGAGCAACCCTGATGCTTTCCAAACGTACAAAAGCTCAACCGGCTCAATGCGAAAAATTATTTTCAAGTTAAAACAAAAAGAACAAAACAAAACAGCCAACACAGATTTTTAATAACACACCTATATAAAGGCAATAAAAACTGATGCCATTACCACACATGTAACACAGCTCCTTTAAAAGAAAAAAAAAAACAACACAGTGTCCAATTGACTTTAAGTCATATGGACATGTGAATGGGGAGAGCTGTTGGCCACCAGGTCTTGTGGTTTCTTGCCCTGTAAAGAAAGGGAACCAGATTACAGTGGGCATACTGTGAGCTCACAGCTACAGGACACCCTCTCTGCCTTTGGGAGGGGTGTTAGATTAGGGGTGTGTCCGGCACAGCCCCCCTTGTGAGAGAGCCTGGGACGGATTAGTCTGAATCAGAGTCGCTGCTGTCTTCTGATGATGAGCTGCTGGAGCCGTCTGATTGGTCATCATCATCGTCCTCATCATCCTCTTCATTCTGTGCATTAAGTAACAATAATGTAAAACAAAACATGAATACCTCCAATAATAATAATAAACAGAACAGATTTTTGAGATCTTAACAAGGAGTGGGCGATATGAGCAAAACATGTATTTAATGAGAAATATTATTTCGGGATAATGACTTATATTAGAATATAGCTATAATAACAGAAACAGCGCACAGAAGTATAAATGCACGTGCGAGGCTTGCGCCGTAGGTCACGCCGATCACTTGACGCAGAAGTATAAACCAGGCTTTATACTTCTGCACGCTGTTTCTGTTTCTTTGCAATACACTTCCGAAACACTAGCAGGCAGTAGGTGTTTATGTTTCTCTGTGTCGAGTTTCTTGGCTGGTGTTCTGTTTTTTCTGAACACTTCCTTAATGTACAAGTGGCTCAAATTCGCTCATTTTGAGGCGGGAACAGGCGGACGTGCAACAACTTAAATCATAAGGTAAACACAAAACAACCTCCATCCGGAGCTCCTTCACGGGACTCCACACTTGTAAACACTCACTGCATCGGGCACGCGGCTCTCACCTCTGCCCACACTCGTCAGCGATACAAAGCCGACCAATCACAGAGCTTACGCTACGTGTTTCATTTTTTTGAGAGGTGCGCGTCAACGTTGCTGACGGCCACAGCGAGGGGCTATGTGTCCACGCGTAGTCGTAGCATACGCGTCCGCTTAATGCAAGGCAAGGCAAGTTTATTTATATAGCACAGTTCATACACAGTGGCAAATCAAAGTGCTTTACATAAACAAGAATAAAAAGACAAGTGTAAGAAAATAAAATAAAGCAAATAATAAGAATGATTAAAAACATAAAAATGTGTTAAACGGGTTATAAAAGAATAAAAAGAAAAGAACAATAGTGCGATCTGTCGGACGTAGCACAGTGCTCATTCAGTAAAGGCACAGCTAAACAGATGTGTTTTCAGTCTGGATTTGAATGTGTCTAATGTTGGAGCACATCTGATCATTTCTGGAAGCTGATTCCAGCAGCGAGGGGCATAGTAGCTGAAAGCCGATTCACCCTGCTTTGACTAAACTCTTGGAATTTCTAGTTTATATGATCCTAGAGATCTGAGTGTTCTATTAGGTTTGTATTCAGTCAGCATATCTGTAATGTATTGAGGTCCTACGCAGAAGTATAAATCGGCCTTAAGTCACAAGTGTTTGCTGTAAATGGCATTTATTGATTGTAAAACAAACTAATTTAGGAAAGTGTTTATGTTATTGGGTTTTGGAGGTCTGTTTCATTAGGTTTACATTCATGTAATATCAAAGCACCTTCATGAGACTCTTTGAGAAATTATTTTTTTAAAGAAGTTCAGTCTAAACCTCTCATTCCCACTCAGCTCTGATAACCCAGTGTGATGTGATTGGTCTAGCGCTTACAGTGTGAATTTCAGCTCTGCAGGCTGCCTCAATTCTCAGTTATTTTACAGTGTATGACAGTAAAATGGTGTTGATTTCACCAGTGTCAGTTTGAGTTTGAGTCCAATGGGGAAATATTGGAAAAAAACTAGTTGATAAACCCAAACCTTTATCACAAGCAGGATGTTTATTAATAGTAAATGTTTTTTTTTTTAGTTTGTGGTACGTTAGATGTTAGTCACATCAAGATACAAATACTAAAAAGAGACATACATTTCTATTAAAAGGGTAAGTGTAGTGTAAGTTTATAGAATGACTGCACAGATCTAATATAGACCATTTTGAGGGATGTAAACAAAAACAATGGTCTCAATGTATTTCCTCTTTTACATTTTTAATTTCTATAGCTTCCGAGAATCCAAAAAGAGCCACATAGTGATAAATAATGTTATGATAGCTGTTTTATCATTAAGTTATGATTGAATTGCCTCTTGTTACCGTTTTGAAATAGTTTGATAACAAACAGGAAATGTTCATGGGCCAATGACATGGCTAAATTGAAATAGTCTATACTGATACGCATTCAATTTCCCAACTGTTACATTCACTATACACAATACCAAATAGAATTATAATTAACTACATTTATGTAAACACTTAACGCGTCTTAAGACAGGGAGGAAGGAAATTTGATGTGTAACATTATATTAGGTCTGTGCATCAGGCCAGTGTTTCTCAACCACGTTCCTGGAGGACGACCAGCACCGCATTTTTTGTATGTCTCTTTTGTCTGACACACACATTACAGGTCTTTCAGTCTCTGCTAAAGAGCTGATGATTTGAATCAGGTGTTATTGGTTAAGGAGACATGGAAAATGAGCAGAGCTGGTGCTCTAGGAACGTGGTTGAGAAACACTGCATTAGGCCATGGAAAATTATTCCCTAAAAATGAGCCAAAAGAGAAAAGGTCAAAAATATGAGCCGAAGGATATGCTGCACCACACTGCCAAGTGTTAAGCGCAGGTTTCACTCTCTCTCAGTCACTGTGTAGTAAAAACATCTAGACCAAACACAGAAAGCACTGACCTATGAAGCTTGTTCATTTCAATGGCTTGTTCTGCGCAAGGACAGTTTGTTGCTGTGCCGACCAAAGTGCAAGAGCAGCTCCTGCATGCTAATGCTTGTGGTTGTGCCACTGTTGCCAATGGAAATGCTGGTAAATCAGTTTTGGCCCAGAATTTTTATTTCATTGCATCCTTATAATAAACCTTCTACTATCTGTGCCCTTAATGTTGATTAAACAGCAAGAAAAAATTGCTTGCTTCCATTTTATTTGATTAGTCTGTTTCTATATTAATTCTTACTTGAAGGCTTATGTTAGACGACTTGTTATGTTTGTTTTAATAACAAAGATAAATAATGATTAAAAAACTATACTGTGGTTATTTAAAAAGTATTAATTACTAATAAAAAAACTGGTAGAATTAGATGCATAGTGATGAATCGAGATATTGCCCAGCCCTTAATTAAACCAAAGCAACATTAACCTCATCATCTTCGTCATCCTCATAACTATCCGTACTGCCAGACGACTCGTCATCATCATCCTCTGAGTCGGAAGTGCCTGTTTTTTCATCGTCGTCATCAGAGTCTGATGTGTCCTGCTGGAAACCAAGAGTCACACATCTTTCAAACAGGCAGCTACACATGTGTATCACTGTACCAGCACATATACATAAAAAAACACCATCAAAGGAAATCTGCAAACTTAAAAAAAATGCAACACCCTTAAACAGAGTCCACAGACTGTGTGGGTGATTAGCCCAGAGAGAGCGGGCGTTACCTTGGCCCGGTACGCCATGGAACGCTTGCCCCCCCCGGGACCCACTGTTGCGGCTCTGGCACCTACCGCCTTCCCCTTGGTGACGCGCACTTTGGCCCCGGGACCTCGAGCTTTTGTTGTGCTTCGCCGTTTCTGCGAGGGCAGAGAGAGAACGGGATGGGGGTGCAAGGACAGAGCAGCACAGAAAAAAAAACACGTTCAAGCTTGAGTAATGATTAGTAGCACCACAGTACAGCCTTAAGTATATTATACACTCAATCATGTTAGTTTACTGAGATACATGCACTACTGGTCAAAAGACTGAGATCAGCACATTTTCCAAAAAAAGAAGCCTATTCTGCTAACCAGGGCTGCATTTATTTGATCAAAAATACAGTAAAAACTGTTTTATATTATTAATTGTGCTATATCATTAATTTCATATAAGAAGCTATTTTCTTATAAAGAAAACATTATTCCTGCAATTTAAAGGTGAAGTTTTAGCATCATTACTCTCAGTCTTCAGTCAAATAATCTTTCAAAAATATTTATTATATGATGATCTGCAAATATATCAAGATACATTAATTATTATCATATGATAATTATCAGTGTTTATAATTATCATATGACTATTATCAGTGTTGAAATCTGTTAGGTAGCTTCATATATATATATATATATATATATATATACATACATATACATACACATATACATACTGTACATATATATACATACACACACACACACACACACAACAATTCTGTCTGGTTCTTAAATCTGATTGGCTGACAGCCGTGCAATATTCTGCAGGTGACAGTACTCGTCCAGCCTCTTCACCCTTGTGTATTACTCTGCCCACATAGAGCAACGAGCAGAGGACACACTACAGTTTGACAAATATTGCTGCTGTTGGACAACACAATGTACTTTTGAGGCTTTTTTAGTTGAGAATGTAGTTGTTTAGATTGCAACTATGCAGTTTATTTATGATAGCACCTATTTTTAAATAATCATAATTTCAGAGAAACCTTATCGGCAGCTATTAGCCTGTCATTGAGCAGACCAAAGACGGTTGACGTTGTCCATCCACAAGATGGTGACAGAGACCGCATAATAAACCCTTACAGGAGAGGAAAAACCAAGCACAATTATAGTTGATCAAATCATTATAAAACTAAGTAAGTGACTTTCTAAGTCGATCTGTCTCTTTTGTATGTCGTAGTGCTGTATTTATACCATAGTAATTGTAGTGTGTTGAGTGTGGGGTGGGACTCATCTTAAAGTCTTAAAACCGGAAATGGCCATCTGTTTCTTATGAGTCTCCTGTTTTTGTTACTGCAGACTAGTTAACTTTGGTAAACAGAAAGAAAGAAGAAATGCCTGCATGTGTTTAGAGCTTTTCCTTATCGCAAACACAACAGTAATCTGGTAGTGATTGCATTGCTTTGGCTTTTTCGGGGTTAATTATTGTGATATCCTGATTGCAACAGAGAAACACTGGGAAATCTCAGTAGACTGAAGGCATTTCATACCGTTCAGCTTTATGATCTTAAAATGTCAGCAAAATCAGCTGTTTTGTCATCACTAGACATTACACTAGAGAATCATTCAAATACTAGCTTTAAAATGACGTTGGTGAACTAGTAACGGCTTCTGCTGTTCTGTCAGCTGCAGATGTGAATAAATGGCAGAAGAAATTAGTTCCTCATCCAAAATGATTTTAAGACTCCGTCTTTGATTTTCTTTTTATTAACAGAATTATGCTGTCGAACTGTTGTATAAACACAATATTACAGTCGTAGCAGTGCGATATGGCTGTATATCATCACTGGTGGGACACTAAATTCAGCCTGCAGCCTCATGCCAACGCATGCCTCCCACCAGTGCTGATATACAGCCATATATATTATGTTATAAAGTAAGATTTAAAAGTATAATTAAAAAGGTGTGTACTTTTATACATCAAGGACAAATCTAAATAGTCAATAGAAACAGTAGAGACATTTATAATGTAAAACAATACATAATTCCTGACAATTAAAAAAACCTAAAATGTATCAGTTTCCACAATACTGGAATCTATGGAGGATTAACGTTATTGACTATAAATAATTATATATTACAATGATAGTACTATTGACTTACTATTAATGATTAACAATAATCATTTTTCATAATAGAACAGCAAAAAATAGCATATCATTGATGTCTGAAAGATCTGACTGAAGACTATATATAACTATAACTAATGATGCAGAAAATGCAGCTTTGAATTCCAGGAATAAACTACATTTTAAACTACATTCAAATAAATTACAAAAATATATATTTTAAATTGTAATACCATTTCAGTTACATTTTTACTGTATTTTACATTAAACAAATGCAGCCTTGGTAAACAGATCAGGCTTTTTATCCAAAGCACTTAAAAAAAAATCTTTCTGATCTTTGACCAGTAGTTTATGTGATTCTGAATGGAGAGAAAGGAAATAATTGAGCCATATGTGATTGCATGGGCAGAATCAGCCTTTACAAGCAAAGTCAATCATCTAATCAATCAGAGTGCCGAATCTTCCCATGCAGTGCAGGAGGTTTGGATACAGAGAAGAGGAAATCACAATCTCAGCTACATGAACGACTGTGTGAGAAGTTATGCTAGTATACAGAGCTTTTTTATTATAAAGCGCAAGTGACAGCAGCAAATATGAAGTGAGGGACTGCTTACCGTAGAGGAGAACTCTTTATAAACTGCACGCTCCTGAGGGGATAGTGACTTGGAGAGAGAAAAGAAAAAAGAAAAAACAGTGGGAGAGATGTCACTTTAAATTCAGACTCACTCTAGTCACACATTTACAGTACTTTTTTAATCAAGTTCTATGGATGATAAAGAAAATATATATATATTTTTAAACATACATAAATTTCTTAAAAGAATTCATGTTTTTAAGTTTGTTCATTTTTGATTTAAAGATTTATTTTGATTTAAGCAAATAAGTATATTTTTTACATATTTAATACATTTTACTTTATTATGTTTCAAATTAAGTTTTCAATCTTAAGTGTTTTTGGTAACACTTTACATTAAGCTTTTCCTTTATTAGCATGAGTTAAACACAAGAATACTTCATACTTCAAATACAGTATTTATTCATTTTAAAGGTGCTCTATGTAAGTTTTCAACTCCTCTAAAGCATAAAAATACCATAATATGTTTGCAGATATTTAAGATATTTGTTTTGAAAATGTGTTTTCTGTTCCAGAATGCTGTCTTTGTTTTGGTTCTTTTAACCCACCCAATGCCAGTTTAGCTAATTATATTTCAGCTCCCCGGGTTGCCTTGGTGGAAAACAGCGTATTTCATTCATTCAGTCAGGATGGCTCTCAAAGCTAAAATGCGACTTCCAGTGGACATTAGCAACCTCGGAAATGAGACACAGACTCCATATGAGGTTATTAATTAGCAAATAATATAAATAATACAAGCGTAAACATTAGATGAGCAGGTTACATTGTAACCGTGTGTACTAACAACACATTACGTGACGAGATTTCAGTGATAAACAATTTGGCTGTTTGCACCAGACGAAACGCGACAGAAATTTAAACAAAGCCATTCAGAAGCAATGGTAATGGTTTATTATCGAATTAATACATCTTAAATGATCTTTATGGGTGGTGCACAATTGCCTCACAGCAAGAAGGTAGCTGGGTTAAGCTCCGGCTGGGTCAATTGGCATTTCTGTGTGGAGTTTGCATGTTGGCCACTGGGTGTCAAACTTACATACTGCACCTTTAAATAATAGATGATTTAATCAAATCTAATACTGCACCTTTAATGTTTATCATTATCTTGACCTATTATGAATGAGTAATGAACGATTGTGTTTTTAAGAACTAACATTGACAGATTCCTAAATGCTGTTGAAAATTATTACTCATTTAATGTTAATCTTAAACATGACCTTTGTTATTGTTTTTTCTTAATTTCATTTCTGTATTTGCACATACTGTGTTTGTCATAAATGAACAAGTAGTAAAGCTTTTACTGTAATTCCAAAATGCTAAAAGTATAAGAAACATACAAAGTAGTATAAAAATACAGGTAACACTTTATTTTAAGGTGTTCTTGTCACACATTGTGTACTTACTATAATTACACAATTATAATAAATTATACTTAATTACATGCAACTAACCCTAAATCGAGCCCACATTGTAAAGCTAACCGTATAGTAAACACATGTAATTATTTAATGTTTCTCAGCAGTTAAATGAAGTGTTACAATGTAAAAAAAAATAGAAGACTTAAAAAAAAAAGTGTGATCAAATGTTCAAAGAAAAAAAAGATGAAAAAGATGCAGAAAGAAGTTTTTTTTTGGTTCATTTTTGAGTCTTTTAACTGCATTATGAAATCATGGCAGTGTTACATCTGTATTTTTTATGTAATTCAAGCAGGATTTCTCTTTTTTTTTTTACATTTTAATTTATTTGTTTCTAAATAATGGAGGATTTCAGCATTTGTGTCTCCAGTTTTATGATATTATCAAGTATAATTAATGTGTGTGTGTGTGTGTGTGTGTGCGTGTGTGTGTGTGTGTGTGTGTGACCGGGTGAATAAGTGTAGCGTTTGGCTGGATGTGTTAAAAAAAAAAAAAAAAATGAAAAGAAAACAAATAGCTTCCTGTTAGATTTTTGTGTTTTAGGAGGAGAATTGTGTGTAGTGTTTTGAGAAAAGTGTTTATGCAATTGAAAACGTGTTCAAGGCTGAGAAATAGCTTCTGGTTTTGGAGATTTGCTGTATAGTTTCGCAGTTTGAATGAGAGGTTTCAGAATTTGTGAGACATGAAAAGATTTTGTGTGTAAGCAGTTGGAAAAATCTGTACGATTTTTGACAAAATAATAATCTTTGTTTTGTTTTTTTCATAGAAGTTGATGATTGAACAAACGTCCTACCTTCACCCAAGCTTCAAGTTCAGCTTTGTACTCGAGCTGGTGTTCCTCCACCTGTTTTTTATATTTGTCCTTCTGGCTTTGGCTAAGTTTGTGCCACCGCTTGCCGATCTCCACCATGCGCTCCTTCAGGCTGAAGTGATTCAGCTCGCCGTTAGTTAAGAGTTCCTGAGAGAACATTTGATAACCGCTCCTGAGGGTCAAGAACAGAAGAGGAATGAGTACTGACACAGATGAAAAACTGTATTTGTTTTTAAACTAGGAAGGTGTCTCTCAGAAATCAGTAAAGTAAAAATGGCAAACTCACACAGGGGGCTTTTTAGGCTCGCCATCGAATTTGGGTTTTCTCTGTCCCTGTCCTGACAGAACCGTTCTCATCTCTAACAGCTCTCTCTGCACAATAAAAAAAAACAAGAAAGAACATGAAATAAAACAGACTTTTTTATTCATCCTTAACACAAAGACCAAACATAATTCATGCTGAAATGCTCATGACAACAGATGAGCAGATTAACCAAATAATGTTTACACAACACAATTATATATATGTGCAAGAGCGAACACATCTAATGTTGTCAGATTTATCAAGAATAAGTGACAAAGCAATAAAATGATGGTGTCATGCTCATTGAACAGTAATACTGTACAAGCTCCACCAACAGCACAAAACTGAGCATATACACATTGTGAAACATGTGCATCCATTGCAGACCCCTCTGCCTCTACTCTGGTTAGGGGTGACCAACATTTTGACATTTCTTCAGCACAGGTGAGAAGACAGTGGTCAAAACGTCTGGTCACTGACCACGGTTCGGTACTGAACCTCGTATCGCTTCTGGTCCTCTGCAGCTTTCTTGATCCACGGAATCTTCTCCTTCTTTTCCATGGCCTTCCAAGCAGCGTCCATGGCATTCTGCGCTTTCTTCCGGTCACTCTGCGAAGAGTTTAAAGGTGTCAGAAACTGAGATATCAAAATTTCCTATGATTTTTTGACACGTTTAAGGTCTTAGTACATTTCATATTAGACTAAAACAACAGGTTTGTTCCAATTTCATCACGCTAAACTAAAACATATGCGTACATCCACATTACAGGCTGTTAAGTTCCACTCACTGATTCATGCATGCACAATTCTACACTGAGTTTTCAAAAAGGTTGAAATCAGCTTCAAGAAGAAGGTGAAGCTTTTTCCAGCTTCACCTTCTTGCCCAAGTCAAGATATTTCTGAGCTAGCGTGATCTAGAGAAAGCCATTCATGCTTTTATCAGCTCTCGTCTGGACTATTACAATGCACTTTATGTTGGAATTAAATGTGCAGTATGTAAGTTTGACACCCAGTGGTTGAACTAGGTATTGCACTCCTGGATCAAAACAAATGCAAGAGCAGGTTGCCAGATTGAGAACAGGAGCGAGTGATTTAAGTCGTGTTCTAAATAAAAGCAATGGCACCCGATAAAAGGAATATTTTCCATATTAAAGGAGTTTTTGTCCTAACCAACACCTCAAATTGATATATTAGAAACGGCTTCTATTTCTCACAGGTGAACAACAAAAACCATGATCACCTCAGGTAAACCTCATGTGCTTTATTCAGTGTTAAATGCTAACAATGTGAGTTTGGATGCCAGTTTACATGACATTTATTGCCATATACTGAAAGCAGCAGCAGATAGTTCACCTCAAACTATAGAATCTTGAAAATAAAACAAACTGTTTGAGATTGAACTTTAGAACTAAACACATATGAGTGATTCAGCATGTACATTTAATAAAGTTAAAGAGGGTTAACGTGTATTAATTAGATTATAAACCTTACCCTTTTGTGAGTGAGTGCATATTCTGTGCTTCTGAATGTCTGTATATAAATTTCTGTCATGTTTCTTCTGGTGCAAACAGCCAAATTGCGTATCACTGTGTATCTCGTCACGAAGTGTGTTGTTAGGACACAGGGTTACAATGTAACCTGCTCACCTGATGTTTACGCGTGTAATATTTATAGCATTTGTTAATTAATAACCACCTCATGTGGAACTCTGAATCTGCATCTCATTTCAGAGTCTGCTACTGTCCACTGGAGGTCGCATTTCGGTCACGGACGCATGCTTTCAGAGCCTTTCTAAATGAATGAATGAATAAAATATGTGATTTTCCACCAAGGCAACCTGGGGTGCTGAAATATAATTGGCTAAACTGGCATAGGGCAGGTTAAAATTACCAAAACAAAGACAGCTGTTCGGGCACGGAAACACATTTTCAAAGCAGAATATCTGACTTCAGCATTGCTTTTCAGATAAACAAGGATGTTTATTTGGCATGTTTCTTAAATATCTGCAAACATATTATGGTAACATATTATGGTATTTTTATGCTTTAGAAGAGTCAAAAACATACATACAGAATCTTTAACCAAACCTTACTTTATCGGTTACAACTTGTGCAAAATGCTGCTGCTCGCATGCTGATGAATAGTCGGAAACGTGAGCATATCACACCTGTCCTTTACTCTCTTTGAATTGATTTTAAACTACTGTTGTTTGTTTTTAATGCAGTTCATATTTATGTGAGATTTTAAAGGTTCATAAAGCTAACAGGGCCCTCAGTCAGAAGGCCAGTTATTGCTGGAGGTCCCCAGATCCACATATAAACAATGGGGTGATCGTTCATTTGCAGTGGCAGGTCTAAAACTGTGGAATACCGTCCCTTTAGAACTTTGCATCATCACAAATGTGTCACTGTTTAAAACAAAACTTAAAACCTATTTATTTAGTCTTGCTTTTAATATTTGGTAGTATAAAATGCTGTTTATTGATACTTTTGTTCTCACCATCTCATGTATTTTAATGTTTAATTTTCTTTTTAATACTGTAAAGCACTTTGGGCAGCCTCCTGGTGCTATATCAATTTTAGTTGATTGATTGATAAAAAAACGATGCTGTGGCGACTTTACTGGATCTGACGATGTCGCCTGACACAAGTATGAGTAACTGTTTTATTACATTGCTTTGTCTCTTATTATAGATAATTTAATATGTAATTAGTATTTATGTGTTTTAACCCTAAATCACAGTAGCATTCATTAACCATATATGCAAAAGTATACATTGGTGGGCACACAGCAGCTGTCATTTCGAACTTTAGAAAATGTAAGCATGCAATAGACAATTAGATCTGTTAAAGTCACAAAGAGCTACATTACACATTGCATTAAAGAGTCAATCCATGCTAATGGTTCTTGAAATAAAAAAGGTAAAAAGTTTTCAAAGCAAAACTTAAGAATTGAAGCACATAATGGCTTATGTTATGAGAAAAGCTCTTCTTGTTGGCTTCAGATATAAAATACAATGTTCCTGGAAAATCATGAAGGGACTGATTAAATCTAATGCTCTAAAAATCTTAATAATAGCAATATTAAAGCAACACTGTAGTTTTCTGAACTTAAAATAAAGTCTCTAAAATGACTTCGGTAGTAGAATAACTCTCAACTGAATGAATTCTCACACTTCAATTGTACACTCGTTATCGCAATGCATTGTGGGATTGATTGAGTGCACTTCAGAGCATCCATGATGATGGTTTCCGACACCACAACAAATGGTTGCTCCCTCAAATATAGAATTATTTATTTGTATGAGTGGTGATTTCAGATACAGCCACAAGTCTAAGCATGAATCAATATCAGATGGACCTACATTCGGTCTAGTTATGTTTTGAATGGTTATTAAAATAAAGAGGTTCTGTTACTTTACAGCCTTACAAACTTATTTTAATGCCAGAGAGATAGGCTATTAGTATTGCATGTGGTACATGGGCTACTTTGCTGGGTCGGTGGACATGGTTTTCAAATGAGGTTTCTGAATGTGCCCATTCTATCAGCTTATAGTCAACAAATTTTCACTTATTGCACGGTCCACAGGGAAACTTACATAGTTACAGTATTCACGACACTGGTAGCAAAAATATTAAGCTTATGAACAACATGGGGGAAGTCGTGAACAAAAAACATAATGTTGCTTTAAAGCAGGGTTTCTGCAGGTTTCTTCAAATCAAGTTTAAGACTTTTTAAGACCATTATGAATGAAATTTTAGACTTATACAGGGCTAAACACAAAGGAATTTTTTTCGAATGGCCCGGTTACTTCTGTAAATAGTTTCTGTATTAATGGAAGATCATGTAAAGGGATGTGTTGCTTTAGTTTTAATTTTCCTTCCCTGATTAGGAAATTTTAATTAGAGAATTTGCTGTAAAAATGTCTAACAGTTGTTGCGAATTGTATTGCTTGGCAATAAAAAAATTAATATAAAAAAATAAGTTTTGACATGGATTATTGGTGTTTGGGTGTTGGCCAGATTGGGTAGTTTTACGTGAACGTAAGGAAATTAAGACCTGTGTAAAATGATTTATGACCTACTGTACAACACAATATTTCAGTAAATTTAAGTGACAATAACTTTTTAAAACCCTGCAGACACCCTGTAAATGGACAGATAATTCAAAAATTTTAATTGTCATCATTTACCTACTCTTCACTTGTTTCTGTTGAACACAAAAGAAGATATTTGTGAAGAAAACATCTAATCACTGACTTCCATAGTATTTGTTTTACCTACTATAAAAGTCAATGGTTACAGGTTTTCAGCTTTCTTCAAAACATCTTTTGTTCATCAGAAAAAAGAAACGCAAAAGTTTATAACCACTTGTAAATTTTCATTTTTTTGTGTCTTATCCCTTTGACAACATGTATTTACAATAGGGTTAGGGTTGTATTTAGATGTGGTTTATGCTTAGTTGCATGTAATTATGCATAACTTACTGTTATTAGTACAGCAAATGTAATATGTAACAAGAACACTGCAAAATTAACTGTAAACACTGCATCTTTCTTTAGCATTCTGTGATTCAGTCAAGTCACTCTTACTCTGTATTTAGCCAGATAGTCTCCTATCACGCTCTGTTGCCACATCTCCTCTGGAGTCTTAGGCGTTTCAGGAAGCCGTGTTTTCTTCTTACTGTCTCGCTTCTCTTTTGAAAGTCCATGCACCCACTGATCCAGCTCAGGGTCACGAACCCGCTCCTACACCACAACAACAAAAAACACATTACTGCAATCTGAGAACAGACCGTTTTAGACATCATAACACCAGAGAATTATAGCATGCAGGTATATAAATAAGGACACCTTGCAGATGCCCACCTTCACAGATGGGGATTTGGCCCTCAGGGGGCTTCCTGCACCCCCTAAGCTCAGCCTGGACCCGCCCAGCTTCTCCTCTCCCATCACTCGCTCCCTTTCCTCATCTGGGAGACTCTGCAGAGAGACAACCATTTAGACAAAGAGTCAGGAATTCAACAGTATCCATTTTAATAGTATGAGTTTATTGTGACTCGTACTTACTTCAAGGAACCTCTGAAGGTCAATCTCGTACTGTTTTTTTTTCTGATGAGAAAGATGAAGATTGTAAGTTTCATTTATAGCTAAAACAGAGTTAAATGCAATAATGGTGTTATTAAGAACTGTAATAATAGTATTAACATTTTAAAGAGCCCCTACTATGGGTTTTTGAAAATTACCTTCCATGCAGTGTGTAACAGCTCAAAGTGAAGTGGAATATCCAGCTAATGCTTAAATCTGAATGTGCACCATGTTTAAATCTAATGATTCATGTATAAAAGAGTCGACTCATAGTGGTTCAAATGAATCGTGAGGGTAGCGAATCTTTAGCCCTGTTGGCGTGACGTTGAAATCATGTCGCGAAGACGCTGTGCTCTGAAGTGTGAGGGAAAGCTAGTGTTATTATTTTTCCAAAAGATGAGGCTGTGAAGAGTCAGTGGTTGAGGTTTATTTTTTATTAAAGAAAGGATCAGAAAAGACGTATGGGAGTATAGGACTTTGTCAGAGCTTGACAGGATTTTTACAGTACACCATCAGCTTTTTCTACACGTGCGGGGGTCAAGTTTCAAAACAGTTCAGCTTTTGCCACTGTGGATTAATACTGAATGTGTGTCACTGTTTTTACTTATGGTTAAGAATAGAGCTATATGCTGGTGTTAAACTGCATTGCTTTAATGCACTCCTGCACTGGGCTCACACATACACTCTGCACTCTGACTACTTCAAAATGGTTGATAAGCGTTGACAAATCGCAACAGACTGGGTCATCGGACCAATCAGCGCAGATTAGCATCGCGCTAAGGAGGGGTTTGGAAACAAATAATCGCTGAATAAATCATATAGGAGTTGTTGTGATAATTAGGTAAAAATAAATGCATATTATAAGACAATGAAAGTGTTTTTTGACCTTGCACCATATCAGCCTGTTGTTTGAGACCCTCAAAACCGAAATATGACCTTTGTGTTTTTTAAAATATATATGTTTCTTGAATGATTTGTGTAACACTAAAGGTCGAAGTAATGGTTGCAACTTTCACATAAAAAACACTTCTGATCTCAAACTTTTGGACAGCACTGAATATACACATACATATTATATTAATCATCTGTCACTCTGCTTTCTTCAATTGAGGTCAGCAGCCTTTACAAGTCAAACACTGAAACCTTTTCCAATGAACATTATTTGCTATTCAGTTTTAAATGTTGACTTTTTTGTGTTAAACAATTGAGAATGGATGGGTCTGGCAGACCTGTTCGCATCGTTTCTGGAACATATCCTTCTCTTTCTGGGTCATCATCTTCCACTGTTTACTGCACAGCACCATCCGCTCCGTACTCGGCACGTCCTTCATGTTTACCATTAGTTCAGCACAGTATAGAGAATAGCCATTTCTGCAGAGCACAACCATAAAAATACTGCATATATGGCAAACACTGCTAATATCATAAACCAAAAAAACCCAGCTGATTTCAAAATGCTCAACAGCAGCAAATCTTGGAATAACGACTAAGACTTTGGGAGATAATTTTGCATAAGCCATGCTAAACAACTAAATTAAGAGATTCCGAAGAAAACCAAAGGCTGCTTAGTGGTTTGAAACATACGGTGGTGGTTTGGTTGGCCGGCCATCAAACTTGTCCTTGAGCTGCCGTTCAGCCTTGGTCAGCACCGATTTGACGTGCTCTTCTGAACTTGCATCTGGATGAGCTTCAATATACACTCTCATGGTGTCCTGTATGTGTAAAACAATATTTGAACAAAATACTTAAACCATGCATGTTTCCATCTCATTCCAACTGGTTTAACATGCAGCTTTTTTGGTGAACGGAATGGAAAGCAATTAGTATAGAAATTTGGAAGATGGACCCTTACTTTTTCTTTAAAACTAAAAAAAAAAACAAAGCGGTTATTTTATGGAGTAAGTGGAAACAATTTGTGGACTCTGAGATTTAACGATGCTAAAATAGATATATAATATATTATCTGTTAATGTAACTATGTAAGTCAGGTCACCTTTACGTTGTTCTATACCCTGCTGTTCTTGTTCAATATATTTTTTTCTTTCTCCTTTGGTAATGTAAACTTTCAGATATTATAAGTTCAATCTGTATCGTAACCTGTTGAAAAAAAGAAAAAGCATGTGACTTGTTTCAAGTGATGTCACTATTAGATGTCAATTTTTTTTTGGAAGGCACTGAAGGTTGTTGCTAGATCAGATATGGTTGCGGCTGAAAGTTTAGGAAAATAATTTTTATTATTTATTAAATCTCCCATTAATTGTATTTTATTAATGTCTACCCCCACCCCAACCCAACTATCACAGTAACGTAAAAACTGTAGTTGTACTGAATATTATTTATGTTATCTATTAAATTACCCAATAAATTATATTTTTAAATGTCTACCCTAACCCTAAACCTAACTGTCACAGTACTGTAAAAATATTATTTATTATTATATTGTGTCATTAAAAAAAAAATGCTGCTATATTGACTTGCATATCGCACTTCCAGCCGGCCATGTATCCTATCTAGACTTTACCAGCATTGAGGCATGTCATTATCCTTCTCTCATTAAGTTGTACAAAATGTTTAGGATACACCAATAGTGGATTTATTATGTCAACTGTGTCATTTTGATATTTCTGTGAATTTCATTGAAACATAATACAGTGAATATGAATACAATTCTGTTTTAGACATGTGTAGTGGTTTAAAAAGTTTAACATAAATTTAAAAAGCCTGTTAGTAACGAAATCAAACATATTATTTTAAACTATTAATAGATTCAGTTTACTGTAAATTATACATTTGTTGCATGTCATTCCAGTTTAAGGGAAATAAATGGACAATGGCTGCAATGTATCAGGTGTAAACAGAGATTTTATGACGCCAAAAAACATACCTCATAATGTTTCTGCAGCTCTAGAGCTTTGCTGATCCATTTCAGCCTCTTTTTGTCTGACAACTGAGACCACTGTCTGCGTAATGCTTCCTTTAACTCCTTCTGGCTCACCTAAAAGTATCAAACATACAAATCCTTTTAAAAATAAGTGGGTTTTAACTGATTTTTACGTAAATGACTGCAAAGCTCATTGTATGTTGCTTAGCCAGCATATGAGCATATGAACACTAGGGTGTTTTCCCCTGCCAAACTCTTTTACCTCGGGGTGGATTTTCATGTAGGTCTTCTTCTCATGGTTGTACCACAGCTGCTGAGGGGTCTTGGGCTTCTCTGGGAGGTCTGACTTCTTCCTCTCCTCTATTAAATCTGGGTGGTCCTCCCTAAAACCAATAGAAGCTACTCATTAATTCACCAATAATAAAAAATAAAGGAATTTGCATATGGAGGAAAGTGGACACTGACTTGAATCGTGCCATGTTCTTCTCAAAAGACTCTTTCTCTCTCTGGAACTCTTGAATGTACTTGAGCTGACAAAAGTGCAATTTGAAAAGAACAACAGATGGCCTTAACATGTAATATTTATATGTATATTATTTATGACAGAAACAATGTTCAAATCTTTAAAAAGAATGAAATTACACAAATGAAAGAACTTTATTTAAATAAATAAATAGCACTTTTATTTAATTTTAAGAATTTAAGTTACATTTCTGTTGCTATTTTCAAAATGCATAGCCACAATTTGACATTTAAAGTGATAGATAGTTGTCAAAAAAATTTAATTCTGTCATCCACTTTTTCCAAATATTTTTGAGTTTCTTCTGTTGAACACAAAGAAAGAAATACTAAATAATTTGGGGGGGGGGGGGAACAATTGACTTTCATTTAATTTTTTGCTCCTACTATGGTTATCAGTCTGCTTTTTCAAACACACTTTAGAATATCTATTTTGCTTTCAACAGAGGGAAAATAATCATAAAAGTTTAGAACCAGTTAAGTGTGTGAGGAGGAAATTTTCATTTTCAAGCAAACTATCCCTTTAAATTGTCCTGCAACAAGGCAAATTGACTGTAAGAACCATGTATTTTATTATTTGTTTGTTAATTAAAGCGTTATCATTTTTTACACTACTGTAGTATTTGGTAACAATCTAAAATTATCGTAATTTATTTAGTATTTTTAGATTTAGTGTTATGGTCATTTTAGTAGTTTGGGTTTTATTTAAAAAAAATAGTTTCTTTAATATAGTTTATTTTTTAAGTAATTACAGGGTTCTTACACCTTTTCCTAAGCCAAATTTAAACACTTGTCAAGCACTTTCCATGTGAGTTTTCAAAGTTCTCCAGCACTTTACAAGTGTGGCAAATTATAAACATACATATAAATACTTCATCACATTAAGTAACATACTAATCATTATTTTATTATTCTTGCATATCAACTATATCATGTTTAACCAGAAATTCTTTTTTTTTTAAATAAATTCAAAGGGTGCGGTGCAGATAAAAAAAAGACAGGAAGCTCACACTACAGGCACATGTGCAGACTCCAGTTTAAATGTTATGCTAAAGCAGAGATTTATTTATTTTTCTTTAAATAGTTAATTATTATTACCAATTAGTAAGATAAAAATATAAAAAAGCAACACAATTCAATTTTCAAGCAGATTATGCAAAATCTAAGCTTTTTTAAACATTGAAAAAACTAGACTTTAAAATTTAAGCATCTTTAAGGATTTTCTGCACACAAACAAACACGTTAATAACTATTAGCAGTAGTAAATGTAGTAAATAATTAGTAGTAAATGATGAACTAATGTGAGAACAAATGCTATTTAAGAATTTATACATAAATACTATGTATAAATACTTCATAAACTCAGATAAAGACTTAAAGGTTTCAACTATAACGTCATACTAAAAGGTATGTAGTATGAAGTAAACTTGCAAAATGTATTTAATGTCAACTTTCCACAAAAAACTAACCTTTTTCTTTTCAGGAAGCTCTTTGTATTTTTTGGACAGAATCTTGGTGAGATCCAAATTGCTCATCTCAGGGTGGATTTTTGCATACTTGGCACGCTTCTCCATAAAGAAGCGAAAGTACGGAGTGAGGGGTTTCTTCGGAAAGTCTGGATGTGTCTGAAACAGAGAAAAAGGCATAAACAACAGTATGAAAATTGCTCTGTTGGTTGACACTGAAGGGTAAAATATGAAATATTAGGATAAAATAGATTTTTTTAACATTCTTACCTTCAGTTTTTTCCCCTTGTAAGGATTCTTCACATATTCAATAGCATCAACAATGAGCTCTGTCATCGTTCTGTATTTACGCACCTGAAGTGTAAAAGTGGTTACAAATGATTCAATGCAAACAACTGACTCATCATACTCCACTCACCTTTATGACTTTCTTTTTGTCTGAAAACTTTCATAGTAGGAAAAAATACTAGTTTCTACACTCAAAAAAATTATGTTTGCTCTTTATTCAAACTACTTATTTAAAGGTGCATTATGTTAGTTTGACACCCAGCGGTTAAACTAGGTATTGCACTCCTGGTTTAAAACACACCCAAGCGAAAGTAGCCAGACAGACTACATCATTAATTTAAGGCTAATTTGAGTTGTGTTCTAAATAAAATCAACGGCACGTGACAGAAGGAATATTTTTGTCCTAACCAGCACATGAAATCTATATTTTGGAAACAGCTTCTATTTCTCACAGGTGAACAACAGAAAACTGACAATGATTACCTCAGGTACACCTCATGTGCTTTATTCAGTGTTAAATGCTAATAATGTGAGTGTCATTTTACATAACATTTATTGTCATACTACTAAAAGCAGCAGCAGATAGTTCACCTCAGATCTTGAAAATAAAATAAACCATCTGAAATTGAACTTAGAACTGTGACTCAGTGCAAGCCAACATATATCAGGGATTCAGCATATACATTCAATAATGTTTATTAGATTATAAGCCTTACCATTTTGTGGAGTGCAGTAAGTGCACTATTCTGTGCTTCTGAATTGCTGTATTTAAATTTCTGTCGTGTTTTATCTGGTGCAAACATCCAAATTGCTTATTACTGCAAACTTCGTCTCGTAGTGTGTTGTTAGGACACGCGGTTACAATGTAACCTGCTCACCTAATCTTTACGTTTGTAATATTTATATTATTTACTAATTAATAACCACCTCATGTGGAACTTTAAATCTGCATCTCATTATAAAGTCTGCTACCGTCCACTGGAGGTCCCATTTAGGTCGCTGACGCACACTTTGAGAGCCTTTCTGACTGAATGAATGAAATACGCTGTTTTCCACCAAGGCAATCCGGGGTGCTGAAATAAAATTGGCTAAACTGGCATTGGGTGGGTTAAAAGAACCAAAACAAAGACAGCGTTCTGGCACGGAAAACCTACTTATAATGCAGAATATCTGACTTCAGCATTGTTTTTCAGATAAACAAGAATGTTTACTTAGCATGTTTTTTAAATATCTGCAAACATATTATGGTGTTTTTATGCTTTTGAAGAGTCACAAAATTAACTACAGCACCTTTAAAGTGAGCTGAAATTACACAATTCTTGAGGGGTTTTTTTTTGGGGGGGGGGGGGGGGGATCTTCTTTGTTTTATATTCCATCCACTTAAATTTGTAAAAACTAATTAATAATTAAAAACTAAACAGAATTTTCATTTTTAGGTGAACTATTGTAACACAACAGAAAATAAATAAATAAAATTAAATAATAAAATAAATTGAAATAAGTCATCAATATTAAGTTCTATTAGCATTATTTGGAAAACAGGAGCATTATTGCTTAAGCTCACAGGAATTTGGCTCACCTCTGTGGAAACTTTCTGCCATTTCTGCTTACACATGTCTCCAGAGAAGCCCCCAAAGCCCACCTTCTCCCAGTCAAAATGGGACTCTGTGGTTTTATACTTCATTGTGTCTCCATCAGGTAGCAGACTGCGTATCCTCTCCAGCAGCATCAGACAGTCCTCTTTGCTCCATGTATCTGCAACTAACACAGACATTACATGTTAGTTAAGGTTGCTAAACACAAAAGAAGATATTTTGAAGAATATTTTGGACATTTCTATTCAAATTCTACTTCGAGTTCTTTTTTCACTGTACATAGTGTGTATATATCAGCATATACGAGTACACCCCTCACAAATATCTCTTTTAAATTTATATTTTCTATAGGAAGCTTTACAATCATATATTTGTGCATATACATTAAATTAGGCAGTACTGAAGCCAAATCTGGAGCTTATCTAACAAAAAATAAGAGATCACAGTCCAAAAGAATTGTGGCCCAAATTTATATGTTAGGAGAAAATATTAAATAAACATTTTAAAAAGAGAAGAAACAAAAAATTTATAGAAACAAATTTATTTTTTTACAATTTTGTTAAGATATTGTAGTTTACCATTTTTTGCAATATTTTGCATTAATTTAAATGCATTATCTCTCTATTTTTATGTTCAGTATAACTATTATTTTAAACTATTATTTTCTATAAATATACTCATTTAATAAATTTGTCCTGTTAAAATGCACCAAAACATATTACCTATATTCACTGAGAATATTCAAAATTGGGTGTACTCATTTATGCTGAGCACTAATATAATATATTATATAATAATATATATATATATATATATATATATTCTATAGCTATAACTTCTACATCTAAAGTTTTACAAACTTTCCTTTTTAGTTATAATGTCTATATTATATTTATTATTTTATTAAATAATTTTATTCTCATTGATAGCCTTTTGTTTTTAGGTCACTGGTGGTCGAATAAGAATTTCACTGCATATAATAAAATATGAATTTAAATAATATTGGAAACTTGGAACTATTAACGTCCATAGTACTTTTCCCCCTACCATGGAACAAAAAAAAAACTAAGTTAGAAAAGACTTTTAAGTAAATTTTCATATGGGGTGAAGTCTCTCTTTAACGTTGACAGAGGCAATGTAACTGTGTTACTGTGTGAATA
This sequence comes from Danio tinwini, assembly GCA_903798205.1. Lineage (NCBI taxonomy): Eukaryota > Metazoa > Chordata > Actinopteri > Cypriniformes > Danionidae > Danio > Danio tinwini. Next base: position 19,251,704 of record CAIGQZ010001336.1, on the reverse strand, counting down.
TGTGCATCAGACAGCATACCTGACTCAATTTTGATACGTCCAGTCTGGCTGCCAGACACACTGGTGCTGCCATTCATGATGACAAAGTTCACCAAAGCTCCACCTTGACACTTTTCTGGCCAAGTGGCTGCAAAAAGAGAGAAAAAAAAAGTGCAAAGGCTGCAAATAAGGACTATTACATTTGCCAATCAGTTTCAACATTTATGCTTATGTTTAACTAGAGCTTTTTTAATTAACACAAATCAGATTTTTGATTATTTAGCAGTATTTACCGGTATTATTTAAGCAGTATTATTTAAGTTTTCTTAAGATTTTCATTCACTTACTATAATATTATTATTATTATACAGTTATACTATACTATTATTTATAATGTGTTAATACAATAAAAATGATTAATAAGGAGTAATTTTAACTTGAATAATTTAAAACACGTACATTTTATAAATCGCAGTAAATGATAATTTACAGTAACACAAATATATAAACTAAAATCAAAATTAAATTATGTACTATTTAGAATATATAGATCTACAATATATTTATATATAAATGTGTAAATTACTTTTTATTACTAGTATATTCGTTTGTTTCTTGTAACTTCAAAACAGTTATTACATAACTTATAACATATAAAAATATATTATTTATTTAACATATATTTGTATATATTTAAGTTATGACTAAAAAAAAGTGCTGCTTCTTTAACTGTTTACTTTATTTAAAAACCTTAGTGTATATTGTCAGAATGTACCAATACAATCAAAGATAGTGTCTGACAGAGTAATGTTAGGGCAATGCAAAAATAAACCAAAAACAAATGTTTGATTAATGTTAGAACAGTGTTAGATTAAGATTCTACTAATGATATTATATTATAGTATATTATATTAGTTAAGAAAACATTTCTAATTCCATAGTTTTTTTTTCCTTCACAGAAAGCGATGAAATACTTTTAGTTGGGCAACCAAAAACAACACAGGCACAAATTAATTAAATGAAACAAGAGTACAGTGACATAACAGACCCTGGTTCAATTTTGTGAATGGTGGTCTAATTGTGAAAACATTAATGAAATGCACTGAAAGTCATGAGTGCCACCCAGAGGAGCATGTGCCTAAATGATGCCCCGCCTCTGGACCACCTTAAAAAGGACGCGTCATCACGCAGAAGCCATACCAGCGCACCAGCGGACGCGGAGAGCTGTGAAAAGACATCAAAACGATGCCATAACTGCACAATTACAACGCCTATCCTTGAAAACCCCCCCGACTTTTATCCGGGTTCTTCTATAGCGAATGGCAAAGTCAAACATTCAGGAAGGTCCGACAACCGGCAAGGCATCCTGACCGATTCAATACAAGATTTGAGGATGCGAGTGGAACGCACGTACATGATGTCCGGGGTCATCTTGGCGAGGACTGGGAGTAAAGACTTTCCTCTTGGATTATATAACCACGACCAGCAATATGAAGACGAGCCCGACCCCGGCTCAAGTGCTTCAGTGGCCGCGAAAGCCTCGGTTTCTCCTTCCGTTCTCCGCGAGCGCGCACTGTTTACATGCTGCCACTACGGCACTTCATAGGCGAGTACTGAAGATATTACGGATGTTTTATTTTCTGAAGAGAACATTTTACCTACAATTCAACACACACACACACACACACACACACACACACACACACACACACACATATACATATATATATATATATATATATACAGTATGTATTAAAGAATGTGCTGTTTGTTTGAATATATTATCAAGAATGTTAGAATCGTATATAATTAATGTATTATCTTATCATGTAAGAATCGTAGATAGTTCACATTTTAATAGGTGATACGTTTTCAGTAATATTAACGTTATTTTTATTTAAAAAGTCTCGCGACCTTACATTTAAGTATTTTAACAACATCACAAATTGAATTGTATGGTATGTCATGTCATTTCACCCGCAACATCACCGGGAAGTGTCACTGAAGCATCCCGCACGTGCCTGCGTCCCTCTCGAGCTGTGGCGTCGCTGCGCGCCCGCACGAGGCGCCGGTTTCCCGGTTACAGTGTCATCCCCGCCCGCGCGCAAGGTCAACAGAGCCAAAACGGCTAAAACTAGAACTAAAACAACTCTTCTTTCTGCAGTTTCCCAGTCTTGCTGTCCACAGACAGCAACTTTTAGTCGCATTGTGTTTAGAAGGTGATGGACTACCAAACACTTTTTGACAGAAGTAATGTTAACGTTAGGTAAAGTACGTTAAACTGTCAAAAATGCATTCGGATTATTGAAAAACATACGGCTAATCGAAAGCGTCTGCGTATTCACTTTAAAAACTTGCTTAAAGCCCACTCTTACCTATTAAATAAGTACATTTAAAATATGTTTCCTGTAGCACACCGACCGTTAGTCTGTTGCAACCCCGGTAATGGCGTCTTTATTCCGGCAGGAGTCACCACGCAGCTTCCGCTGGCACGAATGCCTCATCGAGCGAGCGAGCGAGCGAGCTGCTGGAAAAAGTACGAGCAATAACGCTTACGACGATTAAATATGCCAACCGATGCCTTGATTTTGGCATATCAATAACCTCCTTAACGAATTTTTGACATTATATACATGCACATTTTGTTTGTTTTGCAGAGATTGTGACAATAAAAAAAATGCATTATTTCGCGTTAAAATACTTTTTGTAATCAGTATAAACTCCTAAATGTTTAATTCTGGCCACATATTATATAACACCATGTTTCGGTGAATCAGAATCAAAAATAGAGGTATGAGCGGGCGCTTGTGCCTTCCCTCGCCCCAGAGCCCTCACTGCAGAGCCGCCATGAATGTTACAAAGACTCGGGGACGAGCAAATTGAAAACCGTTCAAAACGGCTTCAAAAATCCTCAAATCGCTTACCTTTTTCAATATTCCGTCACGGACGCGCTCGCGGATTAGCGATGTATTCGTGTTAAACGGGTTTACTGTATTTAAGTGCCTGTTTTTTAGCCGTAAACCCCGGGGAGTCAGGTCGAAACGAATCCGACAAAAGGAGCGTCTGGTTCGGTATGAAACTCCGCCCAGCGCCGCAGGGGGAGGAACTCCGAGGGAAAACATGCGAGAAAAAAGGCGGAGGCTGAAACTTTGAAATAATATTTATTTTTAACATTATCATACATTTCTAAATGAAACTGGGTATTTGTTTATTCATTTTTCAGCATTTTAAAGCGCTTCTTTATCAAGCTTCAAACGGTCTTACAGCAAAGCAGAAATTGGCCGTGTATGCATATAACAATAAATAAACTACGTTAATATTAGTTCGCAATTACTTCAGAGCTCTTTTTATGGCAGGACATTTAGCGGGACATAAATACAGCTTGTTCCCATGTAAAAGAGCCGGACTCTCTGCCAGCTCTGCAAAGTCTTGAAGTGCTAAAGCGATTAGTTTGGATGCCCACGTTCATCCCTCCGCCGCGGAGACGCGCTCGGCCTCCGCGCTCCACAGATCTCGCCTATGCGGCCCCCAAGCACTCGCTACTCATCAGTGTGTTGAGTTTGTCTCCATTTTGATGTGAAACTGATGTGTTGGCAGAGAAGTAGACCGACGGCAGCTTGTGCGTGAGTGATTTCCATCGCCTGAATTGAGCGTGAACATCAGTGTCAGTGAGGAGGTTTCTCTCAGTCTGAGTGAAAGTGCCATTGACTGAATCTCGGCCTCTCAGCCTCTGATTGTACACAATCGTCACGAGATTTCTTTATGTGGAACTGACCAATGGCACGAGGAAAGGAGGAGACAGCAGTGATTGACTCAACCCACTCACAGGCTGACCAGGCCGGAGAGAATAGATGATGAGATGCCGAACACACACTTATCACTGATAAAAATGAAACATCAGAGGAGCTATTATTTATTATACAGCTTTTCATCACATGTTGGCGTGGAAGACCTGAAAATAAGCCTCATTCAAATTAGAGGGGTAATTAACACCAAAGGAACAATTCTGTCATCACTGTCACTCACTACGACTCTGAGTGACCCCAATACTATAATCTGTTATAAATAAATAAAAAGGTAAAAAGAGCAGTTTAATTCATTTTGAACACTTTTGATTGTACTTTTCTGTTTTGTCTTTAAAATATATCCTTGTTCTGACTTTCAACACTCCTGTTTGTTATTTCTATTTGGATGTTTTATATTTATATATTAATTTGGATCAATATATACAATTGGGAGATTGCTTAAAACTTCTGTTTCTCTGGACTTAAGATTTATCAATGTGCTAGAGAAATGATTCTGTAAAGTATTAATGACACAATACCACTAGCAATGGTTTCAATGTAATAAAAAGTACATTAAATAACAAAAAGGTACCATGTTTTCAAAAATGTTTATTTTCAATGTGAGGCTATATTTTAAAGCTATTAGATTTATTTTAAATGCTCTGAATGATAAATTATAGAAATATTATAAAAAAAAAATATTAACATGTGTACTCCAGACTAACTCTTATCTGTGAATTTTCATATGTTGCTTTGTTTACTTTCTGTCCTCATTTTTTAGTTGCTTTATTAAAAATCATCTCTCAAATGATTAAATGTCAAATAAACCCACTAGCATGCTTGCTTGATGCCACAACCAATGAGTTTTACCTTTGAAATATTTAATCATCAGGGCCCAGTTTTTCAAAAGTAACAGAGGGATTTTGAATTAAGACCAGATGTAATCCAATCTTACATTTGATTTGGATCAAATCTTATTTAAAACTTTGAACCCAGATTGGGATCTATTTGATAAAAAAAAAAAAACAGGATTATAACGATCCCATCAGAAGGGTGGATTGAGTTGTGAATTTTTAAAACCCAAATAAACCAAATAAAATTAAATTAAATTTTTTTTTTTTTAAGTGAATGATCATAAACTTTAAGATTACTGATGATATATAAATTCCATCATATTTGAAGCCTATACAGGCAGTGCAGAATTATTAGGCAAATGAGTATTTTGACCACATCATGCTCTTTATGCATGTTGTCTTACTCCAAGCTGTATAGGCTCGAAAGCCTACTACCAATTAAGCATATTAGGTGATGTGCATCTCTGTAATGAGAAGGGGTGTGGTCTAATGACATCAACACCCTATATCAGGTGTGCATAATTATTAGGCAACTTCCTTTCCTTTGGCAAAATGGGTCAAAAGAAGGACTTGACAGGCTCCGAAAAGTCAAAAATGGTGAGATATCTTGCAGAGGGATGCAGCACTCTTAAAATTGCCAAGCTTCTGAAGCGTGATCATCGAACAATCAAGCGTTTCATTCAAAATAATCAACAGGGTCGCAAGAAGCGTGTGGAAAAACCAAGGAGCAAAATAACTGCCCATGAACTGAGAAAAGTCAAGCGTGCAGCTGCC
>CAIGQZ010001336.1:19217461-19236312 GCA_903798205.1 Danio tinwini | reverse complement strand
GAGTTTGTCTACCCTAATGAGTACTAATGTCCACCTGTACAAAACAATGTATTGTAATGTGTATTATTTAGCACATTTATCATGGGCATACACCTAAAACCCTTCACAATCATGAGGGGGGTCTCTTCACACAACCACCTGTGTGCAGCACCCACTTGGATGATGCGATGGCAGCCACAGGACAACGGCGCCAGTGCGCTTACCACACACCAGCTATAGGTGGAGTGGAGAGACAGTGATAGAGCCAATTCAGTGGATGGGGATGATTGGGAGGCCATGATGGGTAATATCATGTAGTATAGTAAGATTAGTCCCCTACTCTTTACAAGAAGTGCCATTGGATTTTTAATGACCACAGAGAGGCAGGACCTCGGTTTAACATCTCATCCGAAATACAAAATTGTACCATTTGAATAAGTACCACCCCAGTGATTTCTTATGACAGATTTTGTGCCCTTATGACCTTTTTGAGCGTGTAGCTTCAGAATTGCAACAGTTTTGAAACAACAACAATCATAGCTGAGAAAAAAAAAAGATCTCCAACAAGTGTTTTGTTGCTAGTTACTATATATTTGAGCTGAATGTAGAATAAATCTGGTTTTCTTTTGGCTACAAAAATATCTGACATATAGTTTGCATTAATATTATTCTGTACAGTTGTTCATTTTTTAGGAGTACATTGACAAGCATTAGAAAAGACTTCATTTGTTTTGAAAACTGATCTTAAAGTGCTTCCTGTATCATTTTGAGCTAATGTGAGATCATCATTTAATTAATCCATTTAACCCTACACAGAACACACAACATAGAACATTTGGACTCTGATAAATAAACAGATCAAATATTAATAGCACAAGTGAGAAAGACGGAGAGATACAAATGACACCGAGCGACTACTGAACACTTTTACACAACTATAAATATACCGTACCATATCAGTTAAGCAGAAACACAATGGGGGAAACAGAAATGACACAAAATTTGATTAAAGAAAACAGAAGAAAGACAGACCGTGAGTTTGGACCTGAAAAGAAAGTCAGGTCAGTCCAGGAATGAGGTCATACTGGCATTTGCATCTCTGTATATTCATCTTGACCGTCTTTGTCATCAAACGTGGGCTCTGCATCGTCTGCATCAAGCTGTGGCAGAAAAAACAACAAAAATGGTAAGTGTCAAAATATGGTTAAGGGTTTAATCAGTGCAAATATAAAAAATACATTTCTGAAAAGTCCTTGCATAAGCAATCATGTTAACAAAACTGGTCAATGCTTCATTCTGCATGGTTAGTCAGTAGGTGCACATACACCGGTGAAGACAAACATGTTTAATACATTTTCAAACTCACCCAGTGCTGTTTAATAGCTGACTTTTTTAAACATAATAGATTTAATAACTCATTTCTAATAACTAGTTTCTTTTGTGTTTGTGTATTTATTTTACTAGTTTCTTTGAAAGAGACTAGTATTCAACTTAAAGTGCAATTTAAAAGTTTAACTAGGTTAATTATGTCAATTCGGCAAGTTAGGTTTATTAGGCAAGTCACTGGAAAGCAGTGTTTATTTTGTAGTCAAAATCAATCATTTATTAAGAGGGTTAATAATTTAAGGTTTTCATTTAATCATTTAATTTCATACCAGCCAACAAAATAAACATCTCTTGACAAATAGTTAAAGAGTAAAAAATTTGTATTATTATCTGACAATTTTGCCTTCAACTGTATGTTGTTTGTCAGCAAAATTAAGTGCCACATTAGTCCCTTTCACACAGTGATACCGGTAATTATCCGGACTTTTTAAACATAATAGATTTAATAACTCATTTCTAATAACTAGCTTCTTTATAATAATGAAAATTAAAATATGTAAATCTAACATCTTGTACAACAGATCATATTTATTTTCAATTAATGATTCAACAATTCACACAGAACACTTCATGTTTCATTATAGGTGGATCATTTTTGAAAACCTATTCAGTGTCATAATTTTGATGGTTGTTTGCCGCCACCCACTGGTTACTCAATGTAACTGCAACAACATTCACCATCGTCAAGTTCCATTAAACGGTGATTTTAACCTTTACCATAAACATCAGTGTTTATATCTGAACTATAAACTATTATCTTAGTACTTCTGTGTTATTACATTGCTTGTAACGAACTGAAAAAGTGTAAAAACTGAACCTCTCTCTTTCAAAGCAGATTTGAGTGCAGAGCTTCGGAGGATTAATGAACATAATCATTCAAGGTGCGCAGGTTTGAATAAGATCACGATTCTTAAATGTTTAATTGTGCAGCTTTACACAGAATGAGTTAATGCAGGCTAAACAATGACAGAAAACACCTTTAATTAATAACCTAAGAAAGCATTTTGGTCCCACCACAACTTTTTCTGTCATCATTATATTTTACAGGTAAGCCTAAATGCTTTCATACACGTGATTTGAAGGAAACGGGAGGCAATCTCTCTGCAATTGTTACAAATGTTGGATTAACCTACAAGTAAAAAAAAGCTATTAATCTGTGGATCACATGTGTTCCGAACTGTGGGTTGTGATCCATACAGATCATAAATCAACTGTTATCCGTTACACCCCAAGCAGCGTCTTTTATCCATCTTTCTCTAGGGAGAGTGTGTTTGTGTGTTTTCGAGGCTGGGGCGGGACACATAACCAACCAGTGATGATGATTGGTGTGTCTTTGAATGTGGTGTAACCGAGAATAACTGAGAATGTGATGATTGGCTTAGATAGAGTACATTTCCATCGATTGCCAATCATAGGCAGAGTAGTGCAGGTGTTTACACAAGCACATGCAGTCGGTGGCAAACACCAACAACTAGGCATCAGAACCAGAAGTTTAACATTTGCTAACTGAAAATATTAGTACTACTTTTCCCTTTTTGAGCTAAAAGGCAAGAAAGTTTATATATCATGCAACTTATGCTCAGGAAAAAAGAATCTCTGGTGACAAGTAATTGTAATCTAATGAAGCACCTCACATTGTCACATGCCGCCACAAAATTAATGGCTACGCAGGTGACAACATAAGCTCTGCTACCAAAGGAGGAGATAAAGCCTTGACGTCAAAGCAATTAAAACTTAGTTTTTTTCCAACATAAACACTTATTACTCAGACAGAATTAAACAAAATAATATCTAGATATATTGTTGGGAACATGCAGCCATTAAGGGCGTAGATTTGCTCTTGACATACAGTTGCAATCAGAATTATTGAACACCCTTAGAATTTTATTTTATTTTTTAAATATTTCCCAAATGATGTTTAACAGAACAAGGAAATTTTCACAGTATGTCTGATAATATTTTTTTCTTTTGGAGAAAGTCTTATTTGTTTTATTTTGGCTAGAATAAAAGCAGTTTTAATTTTTAAAACCCATATTAAGGTCAAAATTATTAACCCCTTTAAGCTATTTATTTTTTCCATGGTCTACAGAACAAACCATCATTATACAATAACTTGCCTTATTACCCTAACCTGCCTAGTTAACCTAATTAACCTAGTTAAGCCTTTAAATGTCACTTTAAGCTGTATAGAAGTGTCTTGAAAAATATCTAGTCAAATATTATTTACTGTCATCATGGCAAAGATAAAATAAATCAGTTATTAGAGATGAGTTATTAAAACTATTATGTTTAGAAATGTGTTGAAAAAATCTTCTCTCCGTTAAACAGAAATTGGGGAAAAATAAACAGGGGGGCTAATAAATCAGGGGGTTGAATAATTCTGATTGCAACTGTAGGTGGGGTCATACATCTCTAGAGGGCATGCATTGAACAGCACAAAGTTTTGCGCTTTTAAAAACATAAAGGACTTAAATAATAAACACTTTTATAAAATAAACACTTAATAGTCATACTAATGACAATCTCGTCCCATGCTGCAAAAGTCAATTTACATGATTTTACTGCAGTTGCACTTTGAGGAGGTTTGAATGTAGAGAAATTTAGACAGGTGTGTGACGCAATTTAACTGTTTTATCCTGATTATTGTTTTTCATAATCATGGAGGCCAAAATCAAAACAGAATTTTAATTAATTGCACTGCCTTGATTAACAGTATTAGAGTGAACTAGTAGCGAACTTGATTTTGTGCACATGCAAGTTAGGAGTTGACAAGGATTATTTTATTTTGAAGCCGATTAAATTATTGGTAGGGACATTTCAGTAATTGGTAGATATTGGTGGGGACAATATCCCCTCCGTTCATGCCTATTCTATGCGCTTGGCTGCCATTGTCTTTTACATTGTCCCACAACAACACTGAAATAGTGTAAATAGTGTAGATTAGTGTACAATGTTTGTACAATTTGACAAATTGGATTGTTTTTAAATTAACGCAATAATTACTTTCCCTGGTAATTAGTTAATTTTATAATTATGCAACTCAGTTACTAACTCAGTTGCTATTTGTGAGAAGTAACTAGTAACTATAACTACTTACTATTTTAAAGGACTGCTAATAAAAAAGCTATATAATCCTGCTATCAACCAAATGAAAAGAATCACTTACACATTGAATCTCGCGATGAGAAAATATCCGGGACAGCAGGAACCTTCTGAATGGCACAGTGAGGACCAGGACAAACGGAAAGGCTAGCGAAGCTGCGGTTGACATTACAATCCACAAAACGGCCAGACACACCAGCTGAAGACATGTGAACAGATGCATTCGGAGGGTTCGCACCTGAAAAAACACACAAGACAAAGTTTCAAGCACTGCTAAATCTAAATATTCCAGATCAACTCTGGGTCTCAATTCCTCTACTTCTACTACGCCCTGAAAGGGTCTTCTTACTGTGAAGAAAAGTTCACACTTTTGAGTCTGTGTAGCAGAGAAGCAGACAAGCTACTTCCTCATTAATGAACCATTCTGTTGCTTAGTTCCGTGCCTTGTCAATCATCATCAAATTCTCCACATTTCTTTAATATTTAATTTCCTACTAAATATGAGATGCAGTTGCATGTCGATCTGCCATTCTGGCTCTTTCATGCAAAGAAATCTCTTCATGTATTTGCACAATGGCACATTCAATAGTTAAAAGGAATAGTTCATCCAAAAAATGAAAATTCTGTCATCATTTATTCGTCCTTCACTTGTTCCAAACACAATTGGGTTTCTTTCTAATGAATGTAGGAAAACACAGCCATTGACTTCCATAGAATTTCTGGTTGCTATTATGAGTATCAATGGCTGCTTTTCCCCTCAACATTCTTCAGAATATCTTGTTTTGTGTTCAATAGAAGAAAGATTACTCATAAAAGTTTAGAACCAGAGAGTAAAACAGTTTTACAGTCCTTTTTTACCTGTTTTAATGAGATTAAGGAATGGTTGGCAGATCATTTCTTACACTTGAATATGCTAGTATTAGTGTTCGGCCCTCTGAGTGTCTGTGAATCTACAATTAATTAACTTTAGTTTAGTTTAAGCCTAAGGTCCACAGTCATGCTAAAAGTCTTGGCAGATATTTTTGACACTGAGTTAAAGTTTGACAAGCAAATAAAGTCAGTCGTCAAAAGTGCTTTCTATCGATTAAGGAACATTGCTAAACTGAAGCCTTTTCTGCCTTTTAAAGAGTTGAAAACCATCATCAACGTTTTTATTATGTCCAGATTAAACTACAGTACTCTTTGTATTCAGGAGTTTCGCAGGCTTCAATTGTATGCCTGCAGCTGGTTCAACATGCAACTGCTAGGCTTTTAACTGGGACAAAAATGTTCTAGTATCTCACCAGTTTTATCATGCCTTCACTGGTTCACAGTCCAATTTAGGATTGAACACAAGTTATTGTTTTAGTTTTTAAAGGTTTGAATGGTCTGGCACCTACTTACATTGGTGAGCGTCTTCACTGGCATACTTCATTGAGGCAAATTAGGTCTGAAAACCAGCTAGTTGTTCCTAAATCACTGTTAAAATCAAAAGGTGACAGGGCTTTTTCTGTCACAGCCCCTTATCTGTAGAATAGTCTGCCTTTACATATCAGGTCAAGTCTCTTTTACTTTTTAAATCACCTTCTGTCTCTTGCTTTTAATTGCAATTAATTAATTTGAATCTGTTTTACATATTTACCCTTCTATACAGCGTAAAGTGACATTTAAAGGCTTTACTAGGTTAATTAGGTTAACTAGGCAGGTTAGGGTAATTAGGCAAGTTACTGTATAAAGGTGGTTTGTTCTGTAGACTATTTTAAAGAAATGTAGCTTAAAGGGGCTAATAATTTTGACCTTAAAATATTTAAAAAAAAATTAAAAGCTGCTTTTATTCTAGCCGAAATAAAACAATAAGACTTTCTCCAGAACAAAAAATATTATCAGACATACTGTGAAAATTTCCTTGCTCTGTTAAACATCATTTGGGAAATCAAATAAATAAAATTTAAAGGGGGGCTAATAATTCTGACTTTAACTTTATATACTGTATATATGTATAGATTTTGCATGCTGGTTGTTTTGTAAAGCACTTTGGTTAACATCTGTTGTTTTAAAATGTGCTCTATAAATAAAGCAAACAAACAAGCATAAAAAGTGAGGAATCACAATGTAAAGGAAACAATGTGGATAACAGGAAATTAATATTTTTCATCAGGTGAGATATTAATTATTAACCATCCAAAGACTTTTATCTAATGCTGTTCAAGTCTTCCTGAGGAGTTTCTCCCTACATTCAAAACATGATGTTTGCTGTTTATTCAAACTACTTATTTAAAATGAGTTGGAACTAATCAATTCCTGAGATTTTTGAGGGGGCAACTTAATTGTTTTATGTTTAATCCACTTAGATTTGTAAAAACTAATAAGCTAACTTAATTCCTTTATGTTGTCCCAACATAATCAATTATGTGGAACCCCGCATTGTTTTAGTGTAGGAGTTAACATGTCTTAATAATGTCAGGTGCATTCAAGTCACTTTTATAGCCACAAGATGGCGTTGTACCTACTTTTCGAAAATTACAAGACAATACAGCATGGTTTGTTATCTCTACTGAAAGGAAAATGAAGAGCAAAGAATTTACATTCATTGTGTTTTCTCACTGACTGGTCACTCTATAGACTATTTTGAGGGATATAAACAAAAACAATGGTCCCAACGTATTTCCTGTCTTACATTTTTAATTTCCATAGCTTCCGCAAATCCAGAAAGAGACACATATTAATAAATAATGCAGTGATAGCTGTATTAACATTAAGTTATGATTGAACTGCCTCTTGTTACAGTTATGAAACAGTTTGATAACAAACAGGAAATGTTCATGGGCCAATTACATGACCACATTGAAATGGTCTATATGCAATAAGAGATATATTGGTATATATAATTCTCTATTATAGATCTGTGATTTCGTCATGTTTCTTACTGACAGGCCCCTAAACTCAAAAATTCAGAGGTTAAAGAAAATTGTAAGTTTCCCATTTGTAATAATGAATTTGTGGTGGTGTTCATGTGGATTGGTAAACACAATATTAATCGAAAATACGACTTATCTGACATGACTTGAACTCCACAGTCCACATTGTGACTTTTATTTCAGCATGTTGATGTACGTCCTAAAACGTAGTAGAGGGTAGAGGGCAAAAAGTAGAGGGCAGGGCTTTTTTATATGCATATCATTCCCTTATAGCAATCTAACGGTAAGAGGGCGTGGTTATGAATATTGCGGCTGAAGCTGTCAATCTGACATCAACAGAGAAGGAACACCACTTCAAACTTCGATTGAAGATTACCAAAACAAACATATTTCTTCAGTGGACTAACATGCACAAGTAAAATGTTCACCTCAAGAATGACAATGTGTGCAAGCAAAATAAACATAGCTAATTTTGATTTCACATGGCACAGTCAGGCTTTCAGGTTCGCCATGTTTGTAGTTTTTCAACACAGTTTGTAGTACTAACAGAATTCACATTCAATGTGCAGTGTGCGCTGTGGTCAATATTTATAAATACTGCATTTCTACCGGATATAGTAGAAGAACCGGGCCATTTTGGGTAAACTTGTTTAAACCAATTTGGGATCTTTTTTGAATACTATTTAGGACAGATAGTATGCAAATTAGGATGCAGCACAGGTGTCTTCTGATTACTGATTTCAGAATTTGTGTTTTAGCAACTAACCTTGCGGACGTATGTGTGGTCGGGGTGGTATTTCGGTGGCATAAATAGCAGCATCATGCGTTCTGTTAGCTGGATGCCATTAAGAGACATCACTCCCATATAGAGGAAAATACCAAATAACACGGCGATAGGAACCTGCCGCAGCAAATCTCCAATCACAATTGAGAGGCCTGTGGAGACAAGAGCAATTAAACAATGTCAGATCCACAGCATACAACACCGCAACCGAATTCTCCTCACACGCTCATATTAAAGGCATAGTTCACCCTAAATGAACATTTCTGTCGTCAGACACTCACCCTTAAGTGTTTTATGCATTTTTTTCTGTTAAACACAAAAGTGGACATTTAGAAGAATGTTGGTAGGTGAAAGATATTGACATCCAAAACAGAAAAAAAAATATGGAAGTAAATGATTACAGGTTTTCAATATTCTTCAAAACATAATATTTTACGTTTAACAGAAGAAAGAAACTCAAACAGGATTGGAACAAGTGGGAACTGATTTTTTGGGGTGAACTAGCCCTTTATATTGAATTGAAATACATAAAATCTAAAACTCCTAAATTGTAATGTTAATGGTGAATTTAGGCAACAGTATAACAGAACAAAAATTGAATTTATTTTTAATGCAAAAAGTTAAAAATAATTATTAAAGTATTATTATAGTGATTTTTATAAAGCATTGTTAAATATGAATTATTATTAGTAATAAACATTTTGAATATTTAGTCTATGTTTGTCAGTAAATGTATGGAATTATTAGCATTTTGAAGATTAAAGAGTTTTTAGGATATGTATGTTAATAATTGAAGTACAAAAAATTCATTGTGATCATTCATTCATTTTCCTTCGACTTAGTCCCTTTATTTATCAGGGGTCACCACAGTGGAATGAACCGCCAACTTATGCAGCATATGCTTTTACCAAGCGGCAACCTCCCACTCTCCCTCGGGAAGCAACTGCAATTCACCGAAATTCTGCTAGTCGTGGCTCCATAATAGAGCAAATTTCTGTTGAGCCCACTGTTAAAATGGCCAACTTTACAGCAGAAAAAAAGGTGTTTACAGCCTGGTACAAAGAACGACTTTGGTTCATATAGCTAGTATTAGCCTTCGTGACAACTGTGAGAGGGGTGAATTTTACTCATCCATTTCCTTTATATTAGGTTATATTAAGTTTGCATAATTAAGGGCGTGGTCACTTGAGTTACAGCTAGATCTCCCTGGTCGCAGTCATGGCACCTCAGCTGATTAGCCGCTGATCTCGGCATATTCATTGTATTTTTGTGCTGTTTTATGTGGCTTTACACAGTCAGTTGCCTTTTGGAATTATTTTTACAATTATCAGATGATATGGCATGCTGTGTGCACTATTGTGTTCACAAACCATTCACGTGGCCTCCGTTTCCCAGGTAAGTGAAATAATATACTTATATACCATCTCTATAAATGTATTTGTTTTATTTAAGATCATTTATTATTTATAATGTTCTTTAGATCGTAATGCACTCCAGAATCTGACAGATTTATTAGCTGTAGGCTCTAGAACAGTCGTCTGAAGGGCTGTCATCTGCCTGGATTTCATCAATATAGCCTTGCATTTACAAACACAGACTATATCTGAAGTGTTTGGAAGTAATTTGCACTTTCCTCCTGTTAAAAATGTCATAAGAACGATGCTTATAGTGGCTCAATGTGTAATACATTGAGCCACTAAGCATTGTGCTTATGACGTTGCTTATGAAACAGTGTTTTTAAAAGTCTAAACACTTTATTGATATAGTATACAACCAAGCACATGTAGTCAGAACACAAACGAGTCGCAGGTAATGAAGTATTAAGTTTTTCTCAGGCGTCTGTAGCTCCGCTCACACTCCGCTTCTTTGCCCTTGTATGGTATGCCCCAGTTGGTGAGATGACACGGAAACAAAATGGCAACGGTTGGCCACACCTACTGGTAGCTTCTTTTGGGTTCTTCATAAACCTATGGGTGACGTCACGGATACTACGTCCATATCTTTCACAGTCTATGGTTTTTACACAGCGGATGCCCTTCCAGCTGCAACACATTCCTGGGAAAATTCTTATTAATTTATTCTTAAACATATTTTTTTGTACATAAGTCATTATAAGCTCAAACTTGATATAAATGTGTATGTTTCCAGGGGTTCTGCAGGTTCCACCAAGTTATATTTAGGACTTTTTAGGAAATGATTAAGACCATTATGAATGAAAAGTTAGACTTACACAGGGCTAGACTTATACAGATTTTTTTTTAATATTCCAGTTAGAGAAGATTTTCACTTGCCCTATCATAAAATGATTAAAATTTAATACATTTAATAATACAATAATAATAATTTTGTTTGAATTTTTTTTTGTACTTTTTAAGTATATTCATTCAAAAACCCTATAACCCTTACCAAGAATAGAACAAAACATAGCTGTCAATAGCCCCTTTTACACATAGAGTCTGTATGTGTGAACAGGCCCTTTTTTAAAATACCGGTAAATTCGTTCTGGCAATTTTTTGGAAAGAGAAGTTGTAACATTACCAGTAATTTACCCGGATGCTACTCTGTGTGAACGCAGAAGGAAAATTGCTGGTAAGAGCATGTTCACGCTTACAACACGCTGACATGAGATGTGTACTCTAGCCAACCAGAACATTCAGCAGCATTCACATCCACGCTGTTTATGAAAATAAAAGCCTTTGAATATTATTTCCAGACACATTTAGCTGCTAGATGTTAGTCAGATAATCTTCCTTCTTAATGCCAACCGTGGAGAAAATTATTGATAAAATGCTTATGATAAACCGCTGTTTGTTTATCTTCAAGCTCTGCTTCAGTTGCTTGATGCGTGTGCACGTGAAGCAGCTGGTAAGCGCCAGCACACACACATATTATGTACCATCAACCATCAACAAAAGCCCGACCCTTTCTATGTTTACAAATACAAGCGCAGCCGATTAGAGCAAATTTCTGGTCAATGATGTCAGAATTTAACAGTATTTTGGAATGAATAATTGAATGGTCTTTTCTGGAAAAAGTCTGGAACATTCTTGCCTGTGTGAACATAGCTTTTTTGAACTTACCGGTGAAGTCATTCCGGAAATTTTCTGGATATTTACCGGTATCGCTGTGTGAAAGGGGCTAATGACTTCAGTCTACAATAATAATATAGGTCAGGTCAGTATCTACAGCAGTAATTAAATGGAGAACTTTTAAACACGTTACTGTAAGGAAAGTAATTAAATGCTATTTTTAAATAAATTTTATTGAGTTTTAATAAGTTTTATTGAGATGGATTGTTGGCGATTGTATGGATGTTAATGGCCAGATTAGGCAGCCATACATGCACAAAGGAAAATAAAAATCTGTTAAAAAAGATTTAAGGCCTACAACACAACATTTCAGTAGATTTAAGACTTTTTAAGGCCCGAAATTTATTTTTTAAGATTGAACACATTTTTAGACTTTTTAAGACCCCGCAGGCACCCTGGTTTCACTGAATGAAAATAGATGTTAGTTTACTCAAATTTTGGCGAGTTTATAAAAGCAATTTTTTCATAAAAAACCTGATGTCATATGCTGTCAAAGTTTATAAATTCACTTTTGTCAATTTATTTTGATATGGGTACCAAAATGTCTTTGATTTAAAGTGAACTAAAATGAAAATTACAACATAATATATAAAAGCCAAATCTAATATACACTAAAACTACAACTGTACTAAATAAACTATTATGCAAGCTTAAACTGATCATCCATGAAACAAATCATACGCTCACCTACTAGAAGAGCCACCAGAAACCCTGTGACTCTCTGCTCTTTTACTTCCTGAATGCGTGGTTTGTCTCCAGGAGCGACGGCTTTGCTCATCACCGTCAGACTGTTTGCATGAGTTACAGAGCGAACGGTGGCACCGGTCAACCACGGCAGACCAAACAGAGCTGCAATCCCACCAGAGACTACGATGATCAGCAGGTCCAGGTGAAATCCGGAGCCCTTAACCAGCATCCTCTCCTTCTTACTCACTATCAAACTGACATTCAACATTCAATCAGTACAAATTGAGAGATAATATAACCCCAATTCTGAAAAACGTTGGACAATTTAGTAAAATGCAATAAAATCAGGAATATGTGAATGTTAAATCTCTGTAAGCTTCATTTAATTGACCAAAGTACATAGAGAAAATTTAGTATGGTGCTGCAAATTAATAGAAAAACATGAAAAAGTTATGAAAACCTCGGTTCATATGAGCACACAAATTCTCACAACACATGCAAATACAGCAACGAGCTGCAAATAGCGAAGGCCACAATGGAAATGTGTCAAGGTTGAATTCATCAGAACATCATTCATTCATTCATTTTCCTTCAGCTTAGTCCCTTATTTATTAGGGGTCGCCACAGCGGAATAAACCGCCAACTATTCCAGCATATGTTTTACACAGCGGATGCCCTTCCAGCTGCAACCCACAACTGGGAAACACCCATATTCATACACTATGGTCAATTGTGTTTACCCAGTTCACCTATAGACTGATTCCACGCGGCCACCATTAAAAAAGCGAAATCGAGGCAGCGGTGGGAAGAAACCCGGAAGTATAGCCTGAGTCACACAGGAATGTTGTGTACCTGCTGTATATCTTATCAGCGAAGAGAAAGCGACACAGATATAACATTTCACTTCTTCCGAGTGACCCGAAGGTCCGTTCTGAATGGAAAGGTAAAATAAAACGGGATATCGGACCTTATTTTCAGCTAAGTTAAGGGACATGCCACTAGTTAGCTAATGTTTCCTTTCCCAAACAAACGTTTTAGCTGCCATTTAACAAACTCAAGTTAATGACTGATTCTTTCACTATATTAGACCTGTCAAGACACAGAATTTCGTTACTGAAATTTATAAAAACCGTCAATTTCTCACTAACATAAGAACTGTTGAACGCAATAGCGCTGATTTGCCATGGTGTTCACGTGCTCAACAGAAAGGACTGTGATTGTCCATGGAGGTCATCAGTTGACTGCATTTTACCACTGTTTACCCAGTGCAAACACAGACGAGCAATCTGCTGATGACTCGGCTGATATTTGCAGCTTTAAAACACTTTACTGTTGGTGCATCTGTGTTTGCACTCAGTGAAGTGCGGTGAACTGATTACCTTCACAGCTAATCACAGTTATTTCTGTTGAGCACTGGTGAATATGGCAAATCAGCTGCTTAAGAACGCACTCAGCAGCGCTTAAATGTTAGCAGGATATGGACGTACCGGGACAACACTATTACAGACAACACAAGGTTGTGCTACAGAGGACTGCGTTGGTTTATCGATCACCAGGTTACATAGGCTAAAGCAAGCAGGGAAGCCCCCACTGTGTTTACCTGCTGCCATGAACTGAAGCCCAGGAGGAGAGATTGTGATGTTGTTTGATGCCCAATATGCTTTTCATTGTTTAAATTAAACTGAACAGAATGATATCAGTGATGTTTACACCATATCTGCATTTTGAAATCGCGGCAACAGCTGGAGGTTTATAGTCCACAGCATGTTGTTGCAATGTTTATAGTTCTGATCTTATACTTACGGGTTTCTTCCCACTGCAGCCTCGCTTTGGTTCTTTAAAATGGCGGCCGCGTGAAATAAGTGTATAGTGCATGTCTTTGGACTGTGAGGGAAACCGAAGCACCTGGAGGAAACCCACATCAACAAGGAGAGAACATGCAAACTCCACACAGAAACACCAACTGGCTCAGTGGGGATTCGAACCAGAGGCCTTCTTGCTATAAGGCTAGCCACTCCCTTTATCAGAATATAAGATCAGGATGTTAAAACAACAACAACAACAAAACTCAACTCTCAGATCTCTGACAACACCGCTAGTTGACTCTAAACAGGAAGTAGCAGAGTTTGTCGCTTTTTAGGGTCCCTTGACACTTTTCCGTTGTGATCTGTGCTATTTGCAGTATGTTTCTTTATGAGCCTATACACCAGGCTCGAGACGATATACCAGTGCCATTTAGAAGCACATTTAGTACACTGCACTCCCAACAAAATGGCAGGGTTTATATTCTAATTAATACATTTTAAACCTCTTTAACATTATTAAAAAGTACACGTTGCATAAGTGACATTTGTTGGTTTCTTCCTTTTCAAACTATATCTTTGCTAGTACTTTATTTGTAAGATCTGTGGTTCGATATCTGCTTCAGATAAAATGCTAAATGGTATTTAAACTCATATTAGTTGCATTTAACACTGAATAAAGCACATAATCAGTACCTGAGGTGATCATTGCCATAGTAGTTTATGGTGTTGTTCAGGCGTGACAGTGCAGAAATAGAAAAAAAAATTCTAAAATAGAAACTTTAGGTGTTGCTTTTACTGATGGTTAGGACAAAACCAGTTGAATTTTTGTTGTTTTTTTACTTTTAGTATAGCAGCCAATAAAATGTGTTTACATTAACAAAATACGTTTAAATTTATCAGTGAAAACTTTTCTTTGTACATTTTTTTCATATAAAAATGTTTAAGAGAATGAACAAATCACAGACTTTATTGATTTTACATATCCAAGCATTTCCATAATTGGGGTTGTATAATATTTGTGTATACATGGTCATAACAGCTTAAGTGAATGTCTCTGACTCACGTGGTGATCTGAGTCTCCATGAAGATGAGGATGTAGACGAGCAGAGCTGGTAAAATGCTGGCACCCATCATCCAAATGGGGAACTGACCATCAGAGCCCAGCGGGTGTATCAGCCAACCACGCTTGTCCGGGCTGGTCACTGAGAAGCCGTCAGGCACATTTAGTTTCTATATGGAGAGAAAAGAAGTGTTTACTGCTTATGTTTTGGTCACTTAGATCTGTGTTTCTCAACCACATTCCTGGAGGACCACCAACAGTACATATATTAAATGTCTCCCTTATCTAAACCATTCAATTCAGGTTTCCGAATATCTACTAATGTTCTTATAATTTGATTCAGGTGTGTTTGAGTAGGAAGAGCTTGAAAATGTGTACCATTGGTGTGCCTTCTGGAACAGGGTTAGGAAACATGGAATTAGATCACCAGCAGATCACCAGCACATTCCCAGATCACCAGCACATTCCCTGGTGTTTCATTTGTCTCTTTTGTCCACTTTCCACTACTTTCCTTATTGGGTGGGTTTATGTTTAAGCTGTTTGTGATCTTTCAATCTAATATGAATATATATATATATATATATATATATATATATATATGCTAGCACAATTTACATAAGAACACAAAAAAATACATAATATTGATGCTCTGATAGCAGAAAAACTAGACCAAACCACTCAGGGTGTGTGTACAAATCAGGAGTGGTAAGAAAATGTTGTGCTTTTTACATTTTTCACCTTCAAACCAAACCTATGAGTTTGAATCCCATGACATTAACATGTCCTATAATGTTTAAGAATTAGATCCAATCTGTTATTCAGCAACCATACAGGCCATTTACCACATTCCTGAAATACAACCCATACAGTAGGAGCATTTCCAAAAATAGTGCCCCTACTGAAAGTAAGACTTAATGCACTGTGCCCTTTCATAGTAATTTTGTATATAAAAGTGTATAAAAGATGTCTAATAGACATCTAAAAATCTAAGACAAAATCTATAGACTTTCATCAAATAACCAGACTTCAAATGTTTAATCATTCACTACTGTCTGTCTAATATTTAATGACTAGTCTTTTTTGAACTATAGTTAGGATCTAATAAATGTTAGCACATATCTTGTTTTACCTAAGACATCTATCAGACATCTTTTAAACACAAAAATGCTTGCTCGGTTTCTTTGAAGGCGTACAACAATTATGATTGTAACTAACTAAACATAAAGCTTGTAAAACATATTTCAAAAATTTATTTTTTTATCATTAAAAATATAAATATAAACATAAAAAATAATTGTGTCCAATCTAGTTAACATAAAGAAAGAATAAGGGAAGTGTTGATTCACATAGTTGATTCACATTGTTTAATTTGTTAAGCACTCCCACCAAGCAATTTTGTGTATAAAAGATGTCTAAAATCTAAGACGAAATCATTCACTACTGTCTGTCTAATATTTGATGACTAGTCTATTTTGGAATATAATTAGATGTGTATTAGATTTTAGCCCAGATTTAGCCTTTTTTTTTACCCAAGACATCTATTAGACATCATTTAAACACATAAATGCGTGCTTGGTTGCATTGTAGGACCACAACAATAGTGGAATCGGTCAATAATCTAACATAAAGCTTGTAAAACATACTCCAAAAATCAGTTTTATTTAATATTTTTAAAAATAATTGTGTCCAATCTAGTTAACACGAAAAAAAAAATAAGGGAAGTGTTGATTCACATAGTTGATTCACATAGTTTAATTTGTTGAGCCTTTGCACCAAGCAATTGTGTGTATAAAAGATGTCTAATAGATGTCCAAACATAGATGTCTTGGCTAAAATCTAAGACAAAATCTATAGACTATCATCAAATAAACAAACTTCACATGTAGTCATTCACTACTGTCTGTCTAATATTTAACAACTAGTCTATTTTAGACATCTATTAGATTTTAGCCAGATTTGGACTTGTTTTAGCCAAAATATCTATTAAACATCTTTTAAAGCACAAAAATGCTTGATGGGTTGCATTGTAAGAGTACAACAATCATGGATTCAGTCACTAACTAAATATAAAGTTTGTTAAATATACTCCATAAATTTGTTTTATTTATCATTAAAAAATAACTGCTCAATCTAGTTAACATTTCAAAAGTTCACACTCAGCTGATGATTGATTGATTATAAAGCATGCTTGGCATGCTGTCCTGGGAGAGAGCCCTGAGTTCATGAGGTTGTCAAGCCCGGGGCTCCCTCCCCTTTTGCAGGGCGAAAGAGGAGTTTGAGCTCAGGTAGGTCTAGAGAACTCCCCTGCTTGTTAATAGTGATTGCAAATTATGAATAACTGGAGAGTCTGTATGTATTAGACATGGTCTTCTTCAGTTTAAGGTGCTTCATAGGCTTCACCTATCTAGGAGCAAGCTGGCAAAAATGTTACCAGGGTCAGATTCATCTTGCCCCAGATGTGGTTTAGAGCCAGCAGATCTGAGTCATATGTTCTGGGGATGCCCTAGATTACATACATTTTGGACTGATATTTTTAGATCATTTTCATCTATATGTAAGAAAGATATGGATCCTAAGCCTTTAACATCAATTTTTGTTTTGGTTTTTAACACCCCTTTTTCTTTATGGGGTGTACGTTAAGGCTGTGTATTGGCAAAAGGGCCTCACGATACGATACATATCGCGATACATTGGTCACGATACAATATATTGCGATATATCGCGATATTGTGATATATTGCAATAGTTTGTATTAGTATGTGTGTCACATTATATTGACAACTTAATAAAGTCGGCAGACAAATTAAAATTACAATTACAATTTATTTTCCATCCATTCCAATTCATTAAAACTGCACAGTGTGATTGAACAGAGAACTATGTATATTGCAAAGCTTACAAATGGCATTTATTTTTGGTCTAATTCAGTAATAATAAATAAATTCATAACTAATTAGTTATTTGTAGCCTACCGTTTTAACTACCTGACCTGCATGGCCTTTATTTTACTCATAACCAAATCATAAATAAATAAATAAATAAATAAAGATAAGTTACACACAAATTACCACCTGTCAATCACTTTTTTACATGGGACTCTGGCATGACTAGGCAAAGTGAACTGTGCCGTTATGGCGTCCACACACTTGCTTGGTAAAAAAGGTGCACGACCAACAGGAACTAACCAACAGTATCTGAGGTTTTCACTAAAATTACTTAGTACAAGCGTGAAAGCGAAAGACTGAAGCTGTGTACTGATGCTGTGACACGTTACGTCTGAGAGAATCAAAAGACAGAAGAGTCGTTAGATAGAGACAAGATTAATTAAATATCACATTTAACAACTAACTTATAGTGAGACGTGATCCAGCGGTTCATCCTTGATAAACTGTCCGTACCAATGACTGTATAAAATATACAGTCCGTACACTGTTCTCTGCAGCTCAGATGAGCGCATGACAGTGTGTGTGTGTGTGTGTGTGTGTGTGTGTGGGTTTGGCTATGTCTGTGTGTGTGTGTGGTCATGTGATGTGCGTTGTCAGCAGACGGAGGGCTGTTCAGAAATGCTTGGTGAAACGCCAGTGTGGACGTGGATCATTTTCGTTCTAAAATGCCATTTTAAAACTAAGCTGTATCAGTGTAAACAGGGCCTGAGTGTATGTTTTTCATGAGTGGGTTTGCAACGGGGGCGGTGCGGAGGATCGGTGATGCCGCCTCAGCATCATGATGTCTATAGGCCATCGGTGATGGACGATTGCATGGTCTATCGACCCAACCCTAATAGCGTTAAAACCAAAGTGCAGCCAGACGTCAGCTCTAAAAGCTGAAGGCACCTTTATATTTTATGCTATGCTCACTCTTGCTTACTTCTGATACAGTACTACTTGGCGTTTTGTCGATCACGAGTTAGCGACATCTACAGGAGCGGAGGAGGAGGTCGTTTGGCACAACTTGAATCGATACTTGAGGTTGGACTATTGATACACTATCGTAAAAGAAATTATCGCGATAGTTAGATGTATCGATAATATTGCACAGCCCTAGTGTGAGTATGTCTGTAGC
>CAIGQZ010001336.1:19196935-19217451 GCA_903798205.1 Danio tinwini | reverse complement strand
ATATATATATTTAAATAATGAATAACTGGAGAGGAGTATTGCTGATTAATCGCTCGTCTATGGTGTCGATTTGGTTTGGTCAATTTACTCATGTCACATGGAAACCGGAGAGCCTGGGGAAAACTCAGCACAGAATTGTCAACTTGACCAGGTAAAGACCTGAACCAGTGACATCCTTGCTGTGAGGCAACAGTGCTAACCACTGGGTCTCCGTGCCACCCTGTCAAGCAGGCACGTGCACACATAGGGCTCAACCTGTGCAGTGTACATGCCATTTGAAAAGTAAGTGCCCCACCTTCCCCCTGCTCTTCATTCCGCAACCGCCTTCCTCAGCCCCACCTCCGCCCTTCAGTTCATCAACCCCTGTCCCCCCCTTTTCGTGAAAACCCGGACCGTCGCCCCCCCCCCCCCCCTTTTTTTCCCGGACCCCCCCCCCCGCACTACACACACGCCATTTGGAAAGCCTCTGCACGGGCCTGCTGTCAAGGAAAGGGGAGGAAAAGGGGTGGGAGGGGGGATTCTTCAAGACGAAGATGGCTAAGGTAAGACACTCTGGTTATTTATAGCGAATTAGGAATCGTCTGCTTGGTGGTTCATGCATTAGCCATGATGAATCATAAGCACGTGCTCCTCTCAAAATTAGTTTTATTCTTTCACAAAGAAAGAATAAGGGAAGTGTTTATTCATCTCAGTTAATTTTCTGAGACATATTTGAAAGTAAAGTTGTATTAGTTCAAATATTTGTTAACATGCACTGTCGATAATGCTCTGTGCATAACATAACAAAAACGTTTACTGTTAACAATTAACATGTAAAAATATTAATACATTTAAAAAATAAATTGCTAGCTGGTCATTTATGTTAGCTTCTACATATTAACAAATGAGGCCTTTTTCTAAAGTTTTACCAAAGGTAATTTCTCCTCACCTGTGTGTAAGTGTCCTTAATGCTGTAGTCCAATAACACCATGGTGGAGATTGCAATAGGAACTCCAAAATCTCCAATAGCTCTTCGCAGCTGAGCAAACAAATGATTCAATATCACTACAGCCGCAATAACACATCATCACACACAGCATCAAGTAAATGCCACATCACATTAGCACAAACACTGGCTCACCCTGCCAGGGAAGAAAGCACTGTTCTTGAATTTGCGCAGATAGTAGGCAATGAAAAAGGTGCCTGACGTGAGCACCAGGGACAGGAGAGCCGTGTTGGGCTGGTTTAGTGTTTGAGAAGTGCCTGTAGACCTGCTGTCATTGGAGCCCGTTGATAAAGCCGTGGCATTTTCTTCTGGACCGGAGCAGCTTCTGAGAGGATGATCCATGAAGATCTGTGGAGTACATGGGTACTGTCTGAACATCTGCTAATCATATTTCATTATCCTTTATAAATTTAATACAGTAAAACAAAAGGGTTCCATGGCACGCAATCAACAGGGAATATTATCTGAACATTCTGTAACATTCCTTAAAAGTTGTTTAAATGTTTTTAAGTGTTACATTTTATTTGTTACATTCTTGTAATGTTTATAGAAAATAACCTTTTCTTAGAACAATAACAATGTGAATGGAATGCTCTAATAACATTTTAATAACGTTCTGGGAACATAATTATGACATGAGACCGAATCATTATGAAAATATTTTGAATAAAGTTATCACCAAAAAATGACTTTAATGTTTTGGTTCTGCCCAAATCTAGGGAGAGTTGGAAAAGATTTTTTTCAGTCGTTTAGTTACATGTTTGGTTTTCTTATTGAACCTAAACCCCTTTTGGAACCAGTCTCGGAAATATTGTGCTTTTATTATTTTAATTATGTAGAGTAATTGCTTTTACCACACTATTGGCAAGGCGTTCAATTCTCCTCTACTGAAAGAAAACTGAGCCCCCAACACATACAGTAGTAGATGGATTTGTATTTGTAAAGATGTGATGTATTTTATTCAGCTTAAAAAAGAAATTTACTTTTAGAGGTTCAAAACGTAAGAGGATATTTAATCCCATACAATCTCAAAAGATCTCCCTGCCTTTCCGCTCACTGTAACCTTGTAATGCCTTTCACAATGGGCTTGCTTGAAATAAAGGTACCTTCCTTTAAGGTTCCTTTAGGTTTTCTAAGAACCTTCCTGCAATTACACACTGAATGGTTTGCTTTTTATGTGTATAGTATATCTTTTTGCATTTTACTTTTTATTTTCATTTATTTACTTTATTTATTTGTTATTAATTACTGTATTGGAGCTGTGTATACACCCTATACGTACACTTGCTGTACATTTGTGTGACGCTTAAGGATTTTGATGTTTGCAGACTGTTAGCTATGTGTCTCTTCTGTTAAAGCCACAAGGAGGAAATTAGTGTTGGGGATGTTTGTTTGTATGTATATATATATATATATATATATATATATAGTTTTTTTTTTGACTGTTTGTTTTTCTGTTTTTTGCAAACTTTATAAAAGATTCCTACAAATAAAGTATTAAAAAAAAAAAACTCTCTGTCTCAAAAACTATACATATTGAATGTTCTAAGAACCTTCCACAACAACAAGAATTATTAGGGAAAACTGAGAATGTTAGGGAAACGCTCTTGGAACATTAGTATTATATTTATGGAATGTTCTAATGTGTTAATAATGTCCAGAGAACACATGAGACTATTTGAATAAAAATAACCAAAGTAACCAAAAATACACTGTATAAACAACTATACATTTTGAATTTCCAAAGAACATAAAAAATAAAATTATATACAGTGCTCAGCATAATGGAGTACACCCCATTTTAAAAATGAATATTTTTATCCATTTGTCAGTGAATATAGGCAATGTATGTTGGTGCATTTAAACAAAAGAAAGAAATTGAAAGATAGTACAATTAAATGCAAGCTAAATATAGCAACAAAAAAACCTACAAAATTTCAACTAAAATTTTCACATTTTTTTGCTTCTCTTGATTTTTCCTCTTTTTTAAATGTGTATTTAATAATTTTCTATAACTAATATAAATTTGGGTCTACTAGTTTTTGGACCGTTATCATAAGTTATTTTGTTAGATAAGCTCCAGATTTGGCTTTACTACTGACTAATCTAATGTATATGCACAAATATAATATTGTAGAGCTTCCTATTAAAAATATTAATTAAAAGATAGATTTGTGAGGGGTGTACCTATATATGCTGAGCACTGTAACTTAATAGGAACATTTCAGAAAAGTTTTTTTAACCTAAAATTGTTAGCTGGGATTTCTTTAAAATAATTGCTTTTATGCAACAAGGATGCTTAAAACTGACCCAAACACATTAAATTGATTTCTTAAGAAAACAATTTTTTTATATTAAAATACAACAGTTCTATTAAATTACTTCATAATAAATGTTTTAAAAATTTTACTAATACCTCAAAATATTACATTTTGATTCAATTTTTTTATATTATTACAGGAAAATATTGTCACATCAGAAAGAGATAAAACCGTAGTCCTAAAAATCTCAAAATGTTTTGTACATTAAATTGCAATTTAAATGCAAGTAAATTTGGTGCACCTGTTGCTGTAATAGTGTCTCAGTCCACATAAATATTCAAATGATAGGAAACCAAACAATTTGCTTATAATAAGCACTAATGTTTTTTCTTGAATTTCCTCGCATTTAACAGTACCATTATCATCCTGAAAAATGCAAATATCAGTCAAATTTCACAATTTTTAAAATCAATAAATGTACTTAATAATTTTAGTATTACAGAAAAAAAACGACCCAACTTACATTACCTTTTTTTCAAACATTTTTAAAGACAAGTGAAGTTGAAAATTAGGCTGCGGTCACTTTTAAGACTGAATGCACACAATATCATGTTGCATGTGTCTTTTTTACTCAGATGTTTATGTTCACTAAACTAACTGTGTAGACAGTATTTATACAGTAAAGTGAAAGTAGCAGAACAAATTAGACTATGGTGGGCCATAATACCACAACAAAAAGACGAATGTCACAAATTATTGTATCGACATTGCCAAAAAGCGATACTGTTTTGTTTATAATATATCAGTTTAAATAAGTATTAAATATCAATATTTCGTGACAATTCCAGTATATACAACAACAACAAAAAAAATTTGTATACTTTGCCAAGCTTGAAGAAGGTCTCGTAGATAAAGATGAGAGAGATGAGGATGGAAAAGATCTCCTGGGTGAAGCGTGACACAAATCGCACCAGGAAGCTCCCTTCAAAGGCCACAGTGAGTAACACAATGATGATCAACCACATCCCAATCCACATGCGGCCTGTCAGATACTCGAGATCATTGGACTTGCAAAACTGCAAACATATTAATTCATATGTTTAAACATTTTACTATTCAGTTTCTAACTTAATATTTACATCATCATCTTAACATCAATCACTCTCAGTAGTGTGAATTGTTTTTTACATAATCGCTGCAATGGTGATTCCACCTTTTTTTAGTAGTAAAATTACTACATTTACTGTACCTCTTCCCAACAAGCAAAAGAATACATAATTATATGATGTCATGGCTTTGCAATTAAACCATTGTTATAATGGAAGTTAATAGGACAAAAACAACCACTGACATAACAAAAGGGTAGTCAATTTTCTCAGAGTCTATTGTTGAGGTTTTTTTTTAATTCCACAGAATTTTCCCAAAATATGTGTCAAAATAAGCTGTCACCAAAAATCCTTACATTTGGTGAAACACAGAGAAAGTTGTGGCCAAATTAACTCTCAAAATCACCCCAGAATGGATAAAAACTGCCCAACAGCACACAAGGGCGAATCTGTATTGTCTGTACTTATTTACTACATATACTTACTGAATAGAAGGCCTCTTCAAACACTAGCAGGGGTCCAGAGAAGCCCACGATGAGCAGAGGTTGAGCTCCGAGCAGACAGAATAACATTCCCTGAACGGCGGTAGAAATGATCAGCTCTGACACACCTATCAAACCATCAGTCTTCTCACCTGTGGAAGAAGTAAATGTTTTCACTAGTCACAATTTTGTTGTTGGGAAAATATATTTTATATGCATAAAATGTGACTTTGGCATGCTAAAATGACTTAATTTAGACTTTAAAATGACTTTATTTTTCATTCACTTCACTTGTTTTGTGTTGTGTGTGAGCTTGCTCAATAAACATGAGCAAATGGGTTGTGGTTTCATAGTGTCACATTTCAATTAGTTTTTATTTCACATCATTTTTCAGGGCTCAACACTAAGGATTTACCAATTTTCTCTCTGGCCACACCAAACATTAAAACAATTTAAAACATAAATATTTCTTAGCCCAGAATTACTGTAAGCAAAAGAAAACAGGTGATAAACATACAGTGTGCAATAATGAAAGGATGATCATGTAAAATATTAAAGTAAAAGCAACCTGCTGTTTAAAAAAAACTGGAACCTTCAAAAAAAACTGGAGCTCTTGAAAGCAGCAGGACTGAGGGTGCACAAGTGTCGCTTTTTGTCCAGTCTATTTAAAAGAGAACCAATCAACCAGTTACGTAAAACCTGAAATCAGCCTTGCTGACACTGAAGCTCTCGTCAATGCATCAGGATCACCTGTGTCTCACAGTGCGCGTGATCATCTTCCCATTCGGTATTCACCTGCTTTCTTTTGCTCACGTGAACAGTTATTATTATCATGTCTCACACTGGCCCCTCATTGGTCCATCCCTATTGATGAACTCTGCTTTTTAAGAAATCTACAATAAAGAAATTGTCTTCAACCAGTCAAAGTGACTAAATCAACCCACATTTGGCAAGTGTTAATGTCAAGGCCTGTTTATATCAAAACTTATACAGGTTTAAAAATCCTTATTTTACCATTACTTTTAATAAACACTTTCATATTAAGCAATGTAATTAACAATATTGACTAATATTTATTTTTTACCATAAAAACAACAACAAAAAATGCAATTCCAGTTATCTTTTACAGTAAACTCCCTCTTGTGAAAAAAAAAACACGTTTTATGGTTGTTGTCTATAGAATTCAAATGAGATTCTAAATGAAAAAAATAAACTAAAAAAAGGAAACACAAACTTCAAACTTCAATCTGAAACTTATTTTTAAATATATATCTATATTTAGAGATATAAATTTAGACACACACACAAAAACATTCCCCTAATCTGTATGTTGTCCTGCAAGAGATACTTTTTTTACAGCCACAAAATTTAAATCCACTCCTTTTACAACGCTACAACTCTGATAAACAAAACTATTCTAAATCAATCGAGGATAAGGGTTAAATAATAAAAGAATCAACTCCGACAAACCCAATAGTCCTCCAAAGGTGACAGCAGGAGAAAGAGCGGCAAAGTAAATGAATATGACAGTAGCCATGCATTGAGGACTCAGCGCATCCTTAAAATCACTGATGTATTTGGGGTATCGGCGCCGCGCATCTCGGATAACACCACCAAACAGCCTCCCTGTCCTCCGAAGAGGGTCATCTTCAGGTTTCAGAGGAGGTTGTAGAGCTGACAACATTAAGAATGAACGAAAGAGATCAATTAATTTTGGATAAACATAAAAGTATTCTGTTGACTTTTGTATTGTGTATTTAGGCCTTATACCGATGTCATCCGGGCTCTTGGGCTCTTTAGCCTGTAGTTTGACCTCCTGCTCATGTCTCTTGTGCAGCATCTCTCTCTGGAAGCGGGCGATGGAGTGCAGCAGCTCGTCTCCTCCAACCTCAGATGGAGGAAGCACAATACTGCAGTCCAGGAAGCTGTTGATGGCGGTCAGCAGATCCTGGCGCCCGTCCGCTAAATACGCCGCCTCATGGAAGTGCTAGGTGGGAAACCACATTTATATTTAAAACAGTTCAAAATAAAAATACTTATGAATGCTGTATGATGATGAACCCCCATAAGAACCCACTGTGACGCGGGTGTCACAAACAATTGTGATGATTTGGAAAGTTTTTTTTAAGCATTGTCCCTCATTTTCAACTCGGTAAGTCTCAAAGTGACATGTAAGTAACATCCAGGATCAGTCACGTGTGAATTTGTGCATTTTTGTTGTCATGGCAACATTTTCAAAATGGTTGACTGGCTGGTGAGCACACCTTGGAGTGTCAGCAATTTTTAAAGATGCTTGTTTTTGTTACTAAAGGTATGTTTCAACCCATTCAACTATTCTAATGTTTTAATAACACATCCTAGACTAAACTTACCTGGATTTTAATACATTTCTTGAACAAACTGATATAAAACAAGTTGCGAAGATATTGTGGTGACATATATGTCACATCGGGCTGTTAACCTTAAAACAGTAGGTGGAATTTTGATGTGACATATTTGTCACTTTAAGAAAAATGGCAATGAACTGCTTAATTAATTTATTATGATATTTTTATACCCATAAGCTGTAACAAGATGTTTATATGATATGTTGGTCTTATTTTAAGGTTGTTTTATCTTTTTAAAGTAAGAATGACATGATTAGATTCAGGAAACAATTTGATGTTCAGAATGCACTAAAGATTATCCACAGAGATGACAGCAAGTATGAGGGATGTGACAGTGATGCGAAAGAAGACCTTGATGACCCTGGTTACACTCCAAGTAAAAAAGACACAGAGGATGATGAACCAGAAGCTGCACAACCAAACATAAACTTTGGCCAGCAAAATGCAGCTAGCTAGGGTAACAAAACTTTTTCTTGCACATTCAAAGGGCCAAGTGCCACACCTCCAGACAATCTTCACACACCCCTGAGTATTTCAGAAAGTTCATAACAGCAGAAATGTTCGCTTTACTGAAAGACAAACACATTTGTACAGTGTGCAACAATCTGGAACTCAAAAGAATGTTAACACCACTGTTGAACTAGAAATAATTATTGGATTCTACAGTATCTCCGCATTGGTCTGAAACAAAATGGCAGGAAATCGTGCATACTGGGAGAATGACACAAGGTGTTCCATGGTGGCTGACAACATGTGCATGTTTAACATGTTGACCTCCAGTGTGAGGTAGATCATTCATTTTCTTTTGGCTTAATCCAAAAGTACCCATACACACAAAAATACCCATACACACACACACACACACACACACACACAAACACTATGGCCAATGTAGCTTATTTAATTCCCCTATATTGCTTGTGTTTGGACTGTGGGGGAAACTGAAGCACCCGGAGGAAACCAAAACGGGGAGAACATGCAAACTCCATACAGAAATGCCAACTGATCCAGCCGACGCTTAAGCCATTGACCTTTTTGCTGTAAGGCAACAGTGCTACCTACTGAGCCTCCATGTTGCTGTAAGGTAGTTATTTATTTTTATTTAGTTCATTTATTTTCGAGTTGTAAAAAATGTTTCGAAAAAGTTATAACAACAAAAAATAATGATCATAGTTAAGGGGCTTTGAAATATGTTATGGAAAAGCAAATAAACAGAAAAAAAAAGTTATGTAGCAAATAAAACTGCCAAAATATTTTTTTCTCAATTGTGAAATAAATGCCCATTGTGACATATATGTAACATTACAGATCTTTCACAAAGAGAGGTTGCATTTCAAAAACAAGTGCAGAAACATGTTGTAAGTGGTCCATTTGGTCTGTATTATATGCCTCATAATTATCTTATAAGGAGAAATCGGTCCGGGTTCTTATGGGTTAAGAGATAGTTCACCCAAAATGAAAATTTACTCACTTCTTACTCTTCTTTATGTGTTTTTTCTTTCGTTAAACTCAAAATAAGATATTTTGAAGAAAGCTGAAAACCTGTAACCATTGACTTCCATAGTAGGAAAAACAACAACTATGGAAGTCAATGGTTACAGGTTTCCAACACTTTTCAAATTATCTTCTTTTGTGTTAAACTGAAGACAGAACGGTTTGAAACAACTAAAGAGTGAGTAAATGATGACAAAATGTAAAATTTGGGGTGAACTGTCTCTTCAAATAGATAAACTGGAAAAATACCTATAAATATTTTGACCACAAATTTATAACCTTTCGTATTTACTTGAGAAACAAAACTACTTTGATGTTATCTAATAATTGATTGAGTTCATGCTTAAAACAAGATATTATCTGCCCATAGAGATAATATTTTAATTTAATTTGGAGTTTTTGAAAAGCAGAACTTAAAATATGATGCAATTTTGCAACTCAAGTAAATGTGTTTGTTTATCAATTTGTAATGAAAAGCATAATAAATACAAGTAAAAGTAATTTCTTTTGCATTTTCTGAAAGACTTCACATGTTCCACAATGTTTTTTGTAATATGTACACATTGATGTTCAAACGTTTGTTAATAATTGCAAATACTGTAAAGGTTAAACTAATAATACTATGAAATAACTGTTTTCAATTTTTTCACAGTCTTCAGTGTCACATGACCTTTCAGAATATGCTTAATCTAATATGCTTATTTGCTGCACAAATGTTTATTATTGTTCAGACATACTATTACCACCCCACAAAATGCATTTTCCTGAAATACAACTCCTCTTTAACATTATAGATGTTTTTATTTCAGTTTAAATCAATATAATGTCCATAAAGAGAAACTTTTGAACAGTAGTGTATATTCTCTTCATCAGAACAAGACAAAACACACATTTCTAAATAAAAAATTAACTTGGTTAACTTTGTGCTTACTTTATCAGACATAAGTGTTGATATGGAGCGGCCGATTTGGTGGTAGTCAATGTTGGCACTTGGTGGACCGAGGAGCACAAACAGAAACCGCACAGGAATCGGCACTTCCAGAACTGACTCCAACAGAACCGCTTCCTTCAGTCTTACAAAAGCCATGGTGGGTTGATCCAGGAAATCCACACAGCCTGCGAAAAAAAAGATCACCTGCATCAGGGCTTTCACAGATTCAATTAAGTTTTATTAATCCAGCACTTTTAATGACATAATTTTAAAGAAGCTTTAGAGAAAGAAAGCACTATTCTACTTTACAATTAAGAGTAATGTGGTTATCAGTACTGGTGAAAAGAGTACTAAAAACTGTAGTGCAAGTCTTATACCGAGCAAATAAAAAATTTAGCTTACATCAGTCCCATTAAGGGTGTTTTTAAGTATAAGTTAAATGATTTGACATTACATTAATATACACCTCTATAATAAGCTGACAGAAAGCAGCTTGATGCATTTACATGTGGAGCGAAATCTATGTAATCAAAGCATCTCAAAAAGTGGGCAAAAGTCTAGCTGTAACAATATGTTAATGCATATTATGCACTTTGCACCCTGATTAACAAGCTATGAGTGTCCAACAGTTGGCTCCGTTAACCAAGCTCATGCAGCAATATGTAAATGGATGTGAAAACGTAACATTCTGTAGTGCATTTAGTTAATGTTTTGTGATTTCAGTAATTATACAGAAGGCGTCCTTCATTTTCTCATCAGGACATGCAGCCTAAACAGTCTCTCGGTTGTTGTGTGTAATGATTTTGTGTCTTGTTGGACACTTTTAATGTTTTCACTCTACATGTTTCACATTGTAGTGACTTCAGGTTGGGAAAAAGTAAAGTACTGATACAGCAATTTGTGCATGTATGTGAAAATGTAACATTCTGTAGTGCGTTTAATTAATGTTTTGGGATTTCAGTTATTATCCAGCAGTCGTCCTTCAATTTCTCATCAGGACGTGCAGTCACTCGGTTGTTGTGTGTAATGATTTTGTGTCTTGCTGGACACTTTTAATGCTTTCACACTACATGTTTGCTGCATTTATAAAGTGTGTTTTGAGGTTAGTTGGTCTGTTGAAATTGTTCTCTGCATGATTTGATTCAATGGGAATCACAGGACAGATTATTAGCCAATCACCATAAACAAAAAAAAAATAAACAGATAGTGACTTTAAGTTGAAGAAAAGTAAAGTACTGCTACAGCACTAAAAATGTACTGAAGTAAAATACACATTTTGTAAACTACTTATTGAATACATTTCATAACAAAAAAGGACTTAATTAACAGTATTTTGAGTACTTGTAATTCGTTATTTTACACCACTGGATATCAGGTTGCTATGTCCAAACTGCAGAAATGTAAAGAATGACAGTATTCAAGCAAGATAACCATTTACACTGGCTGCCTGTTAAGTTTCGTATTGAATATAAAATATTGCTTCTTACCTATAATCGAGCTCTTGTTTATCTAACCAACCTTCTGTCTCGCTACAATCCAACCCGCTCTTTAAGATCTCAAAACTCAGGGCTTCTGGTAGTACCCAGAAGAGTAAAGTCGAGTAAAGGAAGTCGAGCCTTCTCATTTATGCCTCATAAACTCTGGAACAGCCTTCCTGATTATGTCCGAGGCTCAAGACACACTCTCGCAGTTCAAAACTAGATTAAAATCCTATCTTTTTAGCAAAGCATAAACTCAGTGCATCACTTAGCGGTATGACACATGAGTGTGCTCCACGCAGGTTTTTGCATCTCATTTACATACACTATGAACAGCAGCTACGCTAATTATTCTCTTTATTGTCTATTTCCACCCGGGGATACTCATCCCGAGGCCCTCAGACTTTGCAGCGCCACTGATGCGATCCAAGACCAGCGACGAGACAATCCCAAGGTTTTCATAATCCTGGACCAGGCCGTATGCTGAGCAGCTGCTTTGGTGGTCATGGTGGAGAGCATTAGACTGATTCCTCTGACGCTCCAAGAACAGACGAGTCTTCTCTGAGGTCCAGCTTCCGGCGCCTAGACTGCAGCTCTGCACAAGACGTTTGGCCACAGGAGAAATGGTCGTGCCTAACTGAGCCTTGTTTCTCTTGAGGTTTCTTTTTATTCTTCACTTTCGCCAATTGGTGAAGTTTTTTTCCTCACCGATGTCGCCACTGCCTTATATAGTTCGGGATCTGTAGATCTGCGCATCGATGGATTTGCTCTTCAGTGTTTGGACTCTCAGTAGTGATTATTAAACCACACTGAACTGAGCTAAACTGAGCTGAACTTAAGCACTTAAAACTGAACTGACACTGTTTCAATTTACTACAATCTCTGTGAAGCTGCTTTGACACAATCTACATTGTATAAGCGCTAGGGGAATTGAATTGAATAAACATGATTAAAGTGTTGATTCTGTGAACAAGATCACAATATAAAGAAAATGTTAAGCTTTCTACAGTTATTACATGTGCAGAAAGTAAACTGACCGACAAGAACAACAGTGGCTTCTGCATCTTCTGGAATCTTCTCAAGCAACTTCAGTTCATGCTTTGATTTGGTCTTGTGCAAACCAAAAAACTGTGGAGAGTCTTTCTGTGGAAAAAAAGAGGAAAAAGTACATTTTTCCATCTATTTTTGTCTCAAAAACACATACACAGACCACCAAGCAATTCTGTGTTTAATAAATGAATCCATATCCAAACATAAACATCTCAGCTAAAACGAGGCTAAATTTGAGCTGTCAGTGAAAATCTAAAAAGACGTCAAAAGTCATAAAAGATTAGACAAACTTCATGTTCATTTAAGAATTTGATGACTATTTTTAGACTATTATTAGATGTTTATTGGATTTTCACTGACAGTTCAAATGTAGCCTTGCTTTAGGTATCCAAGTTTGGACGTCTGTTGGAAATCTTTCAAACACATAAAAAAATGCCGGATGGCTTCAAATGAACACAATACCTCGTTCTTCTCTAAATAATCAACACTACTGCGTGACTCAAAGTTGCGCAGTCCTCCAATGAGCGGGTCTGTGGCAGGAAGCTCTGGTGCACCGATATGATTAGTGCTGTGATAATGAGAGATGAGAGAGCCAAGGCTGGTCGCTGAGATGTTCCGGTTAAACAAGCTGTGATCCTTGCCATCACTCGGATGACTGTCAAACAGAAGAACAACAAAGTGAGTATTTTTATTGGTGGTTTTTTTTTTTATTTGTACTGTAAGGGTAATGTAGTGTATGTAAAACTGACCTGTGTTTGAGGAGAAGGGCTCGCAGCACATTGGCTCTGTCGTGTGCTCTGATCTGATCAGAGATAATCATCTGCTCCACAACCTGATGAGCAATGCCAGGCAGAGTCTTCTGGTCGAGATCCAGCAACACAGCACCTGTAAAATCACATTCATACCAGTATATTAATTGTTTTTTAAGGTATCATTCTGGTTGCTTGCTGCTATTTGTAATAAACCATTCTTCTGTTTGCTTCATCCGTGTTGACTGCACAACATCCTCTGTAACATTTAAAAATTTTCAAAATCCTGACAAAGAGTTTAGCCTGCATTAATGCATTCAGAGTAAAGCTGCACAATTAAACATTAAAAGATTGTGATCTTAATTAAAACCCAAGCAACTTGAATGATAAATGATAGTGATTTGCATATGTTTAATAATCGTTCGAAGCGTTGCATTCAAATCTGCGTTTGATAGAGAGAAATTTAGTTTTTACACTTTTTCAGTTCGTTAAAAACAATTAAATAATACCAAAGTACCGGGATAACAGTTTATAGTTGAGATGTAAACAAACACTGATGTTTATGGTGAAAATTAAAATCATAGTTTAATGGAACTTGATGCTGGTGAATGTTGTTGCAGTTACATTGTGCAACCAATGGGTGGTGACAAACAACCATCAAAATTATGTCACTGAATAGGTTTTCAAAAATGATCCACCTATAATGAAACATGAAGTGTTCTGTGTGAATTGTTGAATCATTAATTGAAAATAAATATGATCTGTTGTACATCTTAGATTTTTATATTTAGCATTATCAGCAACAGTAGCAAAGATCATTTTCGTGTTGAATATTTTCCTTTTTTTAGCTGGTTCTTTTTTGATTTCTTTGATTTTGATATTAAAACTTCAGGTTCTAAGTTCTGTTTGTTAAAACCAATGGTTTTTGCAATAACATTTTGTATAAAAGGAAAGCAATTGCCATTTGTCTTCTTTTTTGCTGATCTGAAAAATGGTCTGATCTGCGACTCAAAAACCATAGTGTATATAAATATGGTTCTGAAATTGATGGAGATTTTCTGACAATTGATTCCTCGCTGTGGTTGCAATTCTTTTTCTATTCTTTCATCTCACACACCAAAGGAGCAAGAACTTTATTGCAAGGTATGTTTACACATACAATCTATTTGTTTTTGTGACAGACATTTGCACAGTGCAACAGAATGACAATGACAGGACAAATAATAAAGGATTAAATAGAGAATGAAATATATTTGCAGTAAACATGCTAAAAAAAAAGCTCATTCAATCACATAATTGACACAAAAAAATAGCCTTTATAGGTATAATTTCAAAGGTTTCACTTTAGCTTTGTTAATTGATCTTCTATATCCTCTTAGATGTAAAATCAGGGTTTTAACTAGACGATATAATTTTTCTCATGCTGAAAGATATGGATAATAAAATGCCATATACTGGAAAATATATAGTACATACAATATAGTAAATATAGAATATATAGCAGCATATGTAGTAAAAAGCATGGCAAACACTTTCATTCTGTTTTATATGACTTGTTTGTTACACCAGTTGAAATAATGCAGCTTACTATTAATGTCAAATACTTTTTTCTGCCAAACAAAATGTATTTGATTTGATTTTATGTACAAAAAAATGTAAAAAATGTTGCTTTAATTTTTAAGGCCATATTTATTTCAGTACATTATGTCCGGTTTTCGATGATTACAAACTTGCTGTAATAAAGTGATCAAAATACATTAAAATTTATAAGGATGATATAATTAAGAAATCAGTTTACATAATGAATGTATAAGTACATATTTTTCAGAAAATAGGAAACCTAAAAAAACTTCCTAAATAAAAACTTTAATAACTTTAACTTAATACAATAATAAGATGTTTTGTGTTTCTGCCTCTCTTTCTCTCTCTCACCGTGTGAAATGGTCTTGCGGAGCTCCAGCAGGCTGCGGAACGAAAGTGAAGCCACATGAGGTTTCCCCCAGCGTTCAGTCTCCTCCTCAACATCCTCCTCAAACTTTATCCAACGAGCAGTTTCTTTCCACTGCATCTCCTGGTTCTTATCCATCAGTAATTCATTCAGCTCAACAAAAACCTGTGAGAAAAACCCACAGTAATTACATGACCTTTCTTTCAAAATGTGACATTCTTACATCCAATACACCAGCTCATCAGTGTGTTCAGTAAGTTTGGTTTGGTTTAGTAAAAATGTAAAACAAAACAATACAAAACAGTTTATAGTATCTCACAACCTTAAAAAAACATATAAAGTTCAAGCATCATAGCCGCTAATGCTGTATACTTTGTTAGAGTAAGCAGGCAAGATTAAATTCAGTCCACATTTCGCTGTAAAATGTATTCACAGTTCTTTCAGCCTAAAGCAATCTTTTGACAAGCCAGCATAAAATATCTTTATATTTTAACTGCCAGAATGAAATTAAACATTGTCAGTACAATTATTATGTTTACTACAACACATTTCAAGCATCTGAAGTGTGAGTTTTGAGTTATACACAGTTCTGAGAGTGACTATCCACTGCTTTCCACAACACCAGAGCCAGAGATGTGGTATTAGCAAACAAGTGCTGAGAAGAAAAAAAATTACAATAATCACACACAAGCTTCAGCTGCTCTACAAAGCACTCACAGCAGCTCTGTGCTGCCCTACCTTCAGCTGCTGGGCACGATGAACCCTGTGGTCCATGTAACAGGGCCATGATCGCCTCTAATAAACAACAGCAGGCTCAGTGAGCCAGTAATAGTGACACCCCACTATACTAGATTTCTTCCTCAGTAAAAGAAAACATTAAAGCTCAAGTGTGTACTTTTCCTCAATCACTATTACTAGGTTGTCAAACTGTGGTGTTTTTGTTTGAGCATTTTGGCTAGCCAAATAAACCATTACAGATTTACTTTTTTACACTTAACAAATCAAGCTATTGGTTTAACACATATATACTGGCTCAACCAATTGTTTTATTGACTCAACCAATTGTCATTAACTCAACAGATTCCCTTACAAACTGAATCAATTGTGCTTCTGACTCAAACAACCATGCTATTGACTTAACAGTTTGAATTACTGACTCAATCAATGTTATTAAACAATTGTGTTACTGACTCGATTGATTTTGTCTCAATGATTGTTATTGTCAATTTTTTTTACTAACTTAAGGTATTGAGTCACTGACTCAACAAATCATGTTATTTACAAGAGGTGGGAAAAAATATTGATTTTATGTAGTATTGTTGCGTCAATATTTGGTCACACTTTATTTTTATGGTCCGTTTGTTGAATTTAAGTTACATTGCATCTATATGCCAACTAATTCTCATTAGATTATAAGTAGGTTGGGGTTAGGGTTAGTGTAAGTTGACATGTACTTGCAAAGTTTCTTTATAGTCTGTTAAATGTCTGTTGAAGGAGCAGGATCAACAGATATTAAGCAGACAGTCTACTAATACTCAAATGGACCGTCAAAATAAAGTGTTACCCAATATTATATCAACACTAAAAAATGCTGGGTTCCACACAATCGATTTGTGTTGGGATAACATGGTCAGTTTTAGTTCATCCAATTCACCTATATCGCATGTCTTTGGACTGTGGGGGAAACCGGAGCACCCGGAGGAAACCCAGGCAAACAACTTTCTGTTGTGAGGTGACAGTGCTAACCACTGAGCCACCGTGCCGTGTTTTTACCTATAAGTGAATTGAACATAAAACAATTAAGTTGGCCCCCCAAAAAAACTACTTTTTTGAGTGGATACATTGATGCCCATATCAATATGTTGCCAATGTTTTAGTATTATTCTATTTGGTTGAATGTTAAAATCAGTTTCTTCACAGTCCACTAGATAGTAGTGTTTTGTTTTTTTCCTGGTGAGCGCGGTCAGCTTCAACATGCAATCATTTTGTAAAATTGGCATTTCTGGCATTGCAGAAAAGTGCATATAACATTTATGACAGGGGTTTCATGAAAGTGTTGGTCAGTTTTTTTGCTTGACAATCGCATTTTGCACTGCAGGAATAAAATCATTTTTGAATGTGTAAGTATTATGCAGTATATTGCAGAATATCATAGTATATTTAAAACCATAATAATATTGTATCATGATACAATAATCCTTAAAATATCGTATTGTAGGGCCGATATTTACTTAGTCAATCAAACTATAGACTGAAAAGTACACACTTCAGCTTTAAGGTGGTATTGATGGCACACAAGTCTAGAAAACAGAGGAAAGATTATCCAGTCAGCTGGCTTCTCACCTCATGTGGAGTTCGATCCAGCTTGGTCCGAACACGACTGCTGAACTCTTTGTAGTCCTTGCCGATGTGAACCACCTGACCTTTAGCGCTCTTCTTAACCAGGTGCCGCCGCACACCTGGGACATCTTCAAATCTGTGACCTGCGACAACGACAGCAAGACAAAGCTGAAATACTAAACCAAGAGCTGGAAAC
Source organism: Danio tinwini (assembly GCA_903798205.1). Lineage (NCBI taxonomy): Eukaryota > Metazoa > Chordata > Actinopteri > Cypriniformes > Danionidae > Danio > Danio tinwini. The sequence goes on along the minus strand of CAIGQZ010001336.1, from coordinate 19,200,044 downwards.
AACAAACAAGTCAGAACAACACTAACTGTATTGTAACCGAGCAGAAGGCCTTCGAGTATCAGTAACTCAGTGCTTACCTAATCTGGACAATACCTACTACATTACAAAACAACCTTCAGCATCCAAACACTTCACTTCAGCTTAGCCAATCTGAAAACTCAGCTGAGCACCACTAGAGCATGACTCCATGAATTTCATGTCTCAAAGTAATCTATTGTTTGGCCAAATTATCTGTATTTACAGCACACACAAACACACACACACACACACACACACAGAAGCGACGTCAAAGGCACAGTTGTAGTGGGCAGCTCAGCACCCTTTGAGAATGTCCACATTCCTGAATCACAGCCATAGATGGTTTGATGTACAGTCTGAAAACATGATTTATTCTCAGAAGAATGAGAAGAGAAAGGTAAATAATGAAGTCCTTTATAATAGCAGAAAAAAAAAATAATGAACCAGGGAAACAAATACATTTTTCTGAACTCAAAACACGCATTATTGATCTAAGGTCAGCTCAAATGCTCAATACTCGCTGGTCATACCAAAAAACAAACACTCTCACCAAAAAAAATAACAACAAAAAATACTTTTTTCATGTATTATGCAAATATTATTAACAATAAAGAGTATTATATGCAAAAGTTAGGATTCAGTCATATTTTTTCCTGAAAAAATAAAAAAATCACAAACAAAAGCTCTCTTTGCAAAAATATTAAGGACAACAGTTTTCAAAAATAATTTGAGAATAATAAGATAAAATGTTCTGTTAGCACCAAATCAGCATATTAGAACAATTTGTGAAATATCATGTGACACTGAAAACTCAAGGTTGAGGAAAGCATAAACAAATTAGGCATACATTATTAAAAACAGAAATTATTGTTAAAGATGAATTAAGATTAATGTTAAAGTTATTTGAAATTGTAATAATATTTTTTTATCAAATAATGAAACAACATATTTCAAAAACATTAAAAATACTGAACTAAATTATTTTTAATTTATCACAGAATAATAAAACTAAAATACGTATGATTTAATATGAATTTATATTTCTAAACCTCTTAGTGACCTTGCGTTGTTCAATGAACATTTTGTCCTGTTGTAGACAAACAAGAACAAGAGCCTTCAAAAACATTTTTAAAAAATTCCCGAACCACAAACTTTTGAATGGTGTAGAATAATAAAATACATTTGAACATACAGTGGGGAAAATAAGCATTGAGCTTATTTTTCTCAGAAAAATATTTCTAAAGCTGCTGTTGACTTGAAATTTCCCCCAGATGTTGCTAACAACCCAAAAATCTATATAAATCAATATAGAAAAAAAACTAATTAGTTTACATATTAAGTTATGTGTAAGAAAATAAAACGACCCAGGGTAAAGGTATTGAACATGAAGAATGGGAGGTGTAGAAAGGCACTAAAAGCTTAGACAGCAGCGGAAATCAGCAATTCTCTGCCCTTCATCATGGTAAATTATTATTAGCTGCTTTAGTCCAATATTTACATTACCAGGAGGATGATGAAGATGAAACCAGGGTGGACATTTCAGCAAGACAATGATCCAAAACACAGCCAAGCAAACTCTCAATTGGTTTCAGAGAAAGGAAATCAAGCTGTAGAATGGCCCAGTCAATCACCTGACTTGAATCCAATAGAAAATACAAAATAAAGATCAGATTTGATAGACAAGACCAACGGAACCATCCAGATTTTTACACTCTGTTGAAGTCTGTGAAAAACTCACACTTGAGCAATTCATGTGACTTCATTCTCCATATGAGAGGTGTCTTTAAGCTGCCATCATCAAAAAAGCCTTTTGCATAAAGTGGTACAGTAGTTTAGCACTTTCTCTTTGTGTCATTCCATTGATTGACTTTTTTGTTTCGTTTTATTTTTATGTTTTGTATTTTTTGGATTTTACCAAAATCTAGTTCAATTCCATGTCAACAGCTTCTTTACAAATCATGATGTGTTCAATACTTATTTTCCCCACTGTAAATATGTTACAAAACCTTCTGTGGTGTTACGTTGAGGAGTGAAGATTAACTGTACACAAACTCACTCTTAATGCCATCCAGATCAACAGTAGCAAGTGTCTTTGCTTCGCTCTCGTCAGTAGGCATCTGATGGTAATGTGACAACATGGTGCCAGTCATGTTGCCTGTGCGCCGGCGCTCCTGCAGATCATAACTACGGCTGGTCTTACAGCTGCTGTCTGGCGAACTCACACTTGGAAACAAACAGGGTGCGGACACTCGTCTGCCATTGGGCGGAATACGACCCCAACTTCTGCCCCTGTGGTCATAACAGACAACACTTACGACTGAACACACACAGTACATGCATTTGAAAGTGTTTTGTGTGCACACTCACGAGGCTGCCGTCACATCTTCTGGGATGCTGATGCTGGTGTGCAGTTTAGAATGGGATGTGATTGATGGTTTTCGGTAAGATGAGACTCCCCCATTCTTTTTGGAATCATCTTCTGATACAAAAAACTGCAGGCCAACAAGAGAAAGGTTAGCAGGGTCATAAGACAGGAGTGTCAAACTCAAATTTGAAGCTGTCCCCCAGAATTTGTTGTACTAACAATTCACACTAAACGCAGACTACATGCCCGCAAGTTACGGAAGACCCCAAACTAACACCTCCACCTCCCTCTTCACTTACCAAGTAGAACCTTACGGTCAACTTTGCTCAGGGTGCCAGAGAGACTAGAATCACATAACATGATTTACCAGACAACTTTTTTCCCCAAATCACTGTTTTAATAAGTGATTCATTTCAAATAGCTGATTCATTTGGAATCTTAGCAAGTGACTGTCATGAATCACTGAATACTGACTGATTAATTCAGGAACCAAACTCCACACTGATCTTTATGCTCCAGGTTTTTGATGATGGAATAAATAATAGTATTTTCTTTTGAGGACAGTGATGTGAATAACAGCATTGTATCTAACATTTTTTTCGGTAAGAGAGAGAGTTTTTTGCTTTATCAACTTCAAATCAAATTCATGGCAAAACCTGATAAAATTTACAACATTTTATAAATATTACTTATACTATATATATATATATATATATATATATATAT
>CAIGQZ010001336.1:19159978-19176935 GCA_903798205.1 Danio tinwini | reverse complement strand
CTATACTAATATCTATGGAATACTATACAAATATCTATAGATTACTATACTAATATCTATGGATTACTATACTAATATCTATGGAATACTATACTAATATATATGGATTACTATACTAATATCTATGGTTATTTCTTGCTTTCAAACATTTAAAAATACATTCTTTATTAACTCATTTTATAAAAGCAGTGTTAAATACTCTGTTTCAGCCTTTTTTACTTTAATTTGCAAATAGCAAAAAGCTATGATAATATACATCTCAATATGTTCTTATCTTAACCATGACAAAGTTTAGTCATAAAGGTCTGCTTAATCTATAGACTTAAGTTCTTTTCCTCACTAATATCAATTATCAAACACAAACAAGGAGACTCTGATTGTATACATTCATATATTATATGGCAAATGCATAAAGTTGTATGAAAATACAAGTTATGTGTATTTATGTAAAGTTTTTACAAATGTTTCTTGTTTAAGGAACCAAAATAGGATGCAAACAGAGGGAACTTGTCTACACACTATAATACTACCATCATAATAAGCATTAACTATCTACTATCCCCTATCCTTAACCCATTTTACACATACTGTAAAATAAAGCGCAAACAACTTTTCTGATTGGCTGTTTTGTAATTGATGTTTGACTTGTAATTGTTGCATCATGCTTTGCTTTTGTTTTGGTTACAGAGATATTGCAAGTCACTGGAATCTTGTTGTGACATATTTTTCTTCTTTTGCCAAGAACAATAAGTCAAGATTGTGCTTCGGGTGCCCGCAGGTGCATGAAACCCCTGTAAACACACACATTCCACCTCCTTAAACCCATCTGTCTCCAATATTTCCAATATAACTAAATAAAGTTCTGTGTTCCTGAATACTGAATGTACAGTGTTTTCCATTTCAAAGTGCTCCACTGATTCTCCTGTCACATCACTTTTTTTTTACTCCGTATTGACTTACATTTTCCCACAGAAGTGTTATTGTCCCTGTGAGATCTGAAAGCTGTTTTAATATAGAGAACAATGTGAATGAGCTGCAATCCTGCACAATTACACGATCGTTTTACAAGAGAGAAAGTGCCTTCACTGGGAATTCGCTGGTGACTTTTGTTTATCTCTTTCATCTCACCACAAAAAAGAAAACCCCCATATATTCTCCATAACCTTTAAATGGCATCGAGTAATCAGGTATTACCATCACATTTCAGGATGTTCTGTTCCACCCACTTTAAAGTGATATTTATTTCCAGTGACATTTTCCATTTTACATATGAAATGTTATGATGAACTGAGAACACTCATAAATATATTCAAGGGCGTTTTTTTTTTTTATAACAACAAGTTAGTAAAACAAGATGCATTTACTTTGGCAATATACTGTATATCGATATATGATTATTCAAAATATAATTGGCATTACCTCTCTCAGTTATTTGATATTAAAACAAGATATATAATACAATCACCTATTTACATGCTGTCATGGTTCTTGTGTATAAAGTATGTCATGTGATTCCCCCATGTGCTGTGCTCTATGTTTTTGTTTGTGTCATGTGATTCATTTGTTATGTTTCCTGCTGTTTTCTATGTTTAGGAGTTCCACCTACTGTGTCACCCATGTTTGTAATTTGCGTAATCATGTCCTGTGTATTTAAGTCCTGTGTTTTGTTCAGTCCAGCGTCCCGTATTAAATTGTCTACAACTCTTGATTTCTGTGTGTCTATGTTCCAGTGTCTCCAGTGGGTGTTTAGTTAATAAATATCCAGTGCGTCTCTTTAGTAGAGAGTAAAGACGTGACACATGCCTAGATTCATCCAATGAAATTTCACTTTCTACAAAACATTTGATTCAGGATATAAAAGAGGTTTAAAAAGATAATAGGTCATCTCAGCCTCAGATTTGAGTAGTAACAAACCACATTTACTGTTTTTTTTTTTTATTTAATGCTCTTTAAAAATTATGTTCTATTAACACGTGGGCTCTTTTAACGAGAACATTTTAATTAAAAAATTAACTTTTACTTTGGTAATGGCCAACGTACTACTTAATTTTTTTAATATAATAAATTTGACTTCACTTCACCTCTTCATGCATTCATTTTCTTTTTGGCTTTGTCCCTTTATTAATCTGGGGTCACCACAGCGGAATGAACTGCCAAATTATACAGCATATATTTTACGCAGCGGATGCGCTTCCAGCTGCAACCCATCACTGAAAAACACTTCACCTATTAATATGATATTATTTCTATAGTGTATGTTTCATATATATACAGTGGTGTAAAGTAACCAATTACAAATAATCACAGTAAATTAGTGTTTTTTTCTCAGAAATTGTAATTTAGTAAGCAGTTTTAAAAATGTGTACTTTTTCTTGAGTACATTTTTAGTACAGTATCAGTCATTTTACTCCACTATTTTCCTTCAACATGCAGTTATTACTATATTTTGTCAGTCTATGAGGATTGGCTGAGTAAAAAATCAGTCCTGTGATTCCTGTCCAATCAAAATCACACAAAGGAAAGTAAATCACATTATATTGAAAAACCTCAAGACATGGGTACTTTATAAATGCAGCAAACCATTTGGAAGCATTAAAAGTGTCCAAGAAGATGTCCAAAATCTTTACAATCAATGACTCTGTTTAGACTGTATGTTACTGATGAGATGACAGTTGTCTACTGTATATGATGACTGAAATTGCCAAATGGCCTCAAACAATCACTAAATGCACTACAAAAATGCTACGTTTACACACACACACACACACACACACACACACACTAAGAAACATATTGCATTTAAACGCATCCTCTTTTCACAGCACAATATTCAATACTCACTCAATACTCAATACTCACTACTCTTGAGTACTTTTTTTTAAATGGCTACTTTTTACTCATACTTTGAGAAGAATTCACAACAGATACTTTTACTCTACTTGCACTACATTTTTGGGCAAGTAATGGTACTTTTACTTGAGTATGATTTTCAGTACTCTTTCCACCGATGTGTATATACAGTTGTCAACATTTGAAGTGGATCAAAAACGTTTTAGAAATTTCTCCTAAGACAAGAATGGGTGTTTGTTAATAGACAACTTTGATGAAAGGTTTTGATCCACTTCAAACATATTTGAAATTGAGAAAAATACATGAAATTAAAAGTAAAAAACTTTTTTTTTTTTTTAGTTTTTTTAATATCTCTAAATAATCTTGGTTTATCTTTAAAAAGAAAAAAGAAACAAATAAACGGGATAAGAATAATATACATAATTCAACATTTTGGACAATAAGTCTTAATATGTTGCATAGTGCTGCCTCCTAGGAAAATATATTGGTAACACTTTATAATAACTACACACTATGAATCATTTATTAAGCGTTACTAAACAGTTAGTTTATTATCTGTTAAGCATTAAATCTACATTAACAGACATTAGTAAGAAGCTTATAAACACAATATAATATATAATATATATTAATATATTATAATATATATTATAGAAATATAATATAATACATAAATACAATTTCTGTATTCTTGACTTAAGCACATTTATAATGTGCTTAATAATTTTATTTTCATACTTTATTACTTATTAATTGTTCATTACTAAATTCAATAGTGCATTATTTACAAACCATTTGTATTTAAGAGTAGTTGGTGGCTTTTAGAATCATTCAGAATGAGTTAGTAAATGATTAATAAACTATTCAAATCAACATTTATGTTTTATTATTCAGGCATATAGTAATGGTTACTATGTATGTTAATAAATGCTTTACTAACCCAACTTCATGCAGTTATACTAATAGTTAATTTGTATTTTAATAAATGCTTTATTATGTCAACTTCATGCAGTTATACTAATAGTTAATTTGTATGGATAGAAATTAATAGTCATTTATTTTCTTTTTTCCTGTGTAGAATGTTTTTGCTGTTAGAGGCTTTAATTGTCATTTATAAAAGGATTTGTGAAGCGTAAATTGTCCTCACTTAATATTAGGTCACAAAACTGGATGACGTTGGGTTAATAAAGCATTTATTAACATACAAAGTAACTTTTAGTATATGTCTGAATAATAAAAGATATAAATGTTAATTTAAATAGTTTATTAATTATTTATTTATGCATTCTAAACCATCTAAAAACAGCACCAATTATTTATGAATAACTGGTTTGTAAATAATGCAATACTTAATTTAGTAATAAACAATTAATAAGTAATAAAGTATGAAAACACAATCATTAAGCACATTATAAATGTGCTTATAAGGCAAGAATACAGCATTTGTAGCTGTATTCATAAACTGCTTACTAATGTCTACTAATGTAGAGTTAATGCTTAACAGATAATGAATTCACTATTTGGTAATGCTTAATAAATAATTCATAGTGTGTAGTTATTATAAAGTGTTACCAATATATCTTATCAAAATCTTTGAAAACAAGTAAAAAATGTCCTTATGGTCTATAATGGTCATGGGTTGGCATGATTATTGATTTTAGAAGGTATCATACAGCAGCTGGGGTGACTAATATCAAGGGTCAAAAAGGTAGAATGTGTGGAGAACTACAAATATTTGGGTACCATTATTGCCCGTTTTTAAACTGTGAGGCAAACTGTGATGCTGTGTGCAAAAAAGGGCATCAGCGCCTTTTTGTCTCATCATGTTTTTACATTAGCCCCAATATGCTTACTCTGTTTTATTGTGCTTTTTTTGAGTCTTTACTTTGCTCTGGTGGCATAGTTTGGAAGTCTGTCCCTTAAAAACAGGAATAGACTGAGTAAATTGAATAATAACTCTGAATAAATTGTAATATTGGAATATTTTATTATAAATTGGAATAAATTGTTTATAAGGTACTTTTGTATGTGTATATGTGGGTATGCATATGTGTGATTTAATTGTTTGTATCAAAAGGCTAAATTTGCCAATAAAGTTAACTCAACTCATGGGTGTTTGCTATCTATTAATGCTTTCAAATTGGATTATGGGACCTTCTTCTTGGCTCCTAGATTTTTGATGTAGTTATAAGTTTAGCAAATAGACACATTTTAGTAATTTAAAACAATATATTGTCAGGTTAGGTCATAACTTACAGTGCGGTACAAAACTAGGCAATGAGTTAGCAGTACATTTTCTGTCATTTTGCATATTTTTCTGTGTATTTTTTTGTCACACAATATCTTTCTGTTTAAACTATTGGCAATTAAAAAGATCTGCAGTTTAAATTTTTTTACATCAGAAGCATATATCAACGTTACATAATGTAATTAAAAATCCTTTAAAAATTTCTGAACATTGATGCGCTATTTAACATCATGATCCTAGAAGTCAGGTTGTGCAGCATTTCTCAGTTATGAAACATTCTGTCTCCACTCTACAGTACATAGAGATTGAAGCTGTTAAGTGTCCATGTCTGGGGGGTGGCGGTGGGGGGGGGGGGGGTCTTAAAGAATTGCTGTTACAACCTGAAGCCTTTTGGATTTTCACTCTAGATACATTGTCTTCATAAGATTTAAATGAGGAGTTTGATATTTGTCCTTTTCTTTAATATTTAACTAGTTGTTTGGGTAAAGTTTTTTGCCAATATTTTGTTGTATTTCTTTGTTGTATTATGTTTTGTTTTTCGTTATTTTGTGTTGTTCTTTTCGGCTTAGTCCCTTTATTAATCAGGGATCACCACAGCAGAATGAACTGGCAACTTATCCAGCATATGTTTTACGCAGCGTATGCCCTTCCAGTCACAACCCAACACTGGGAATCATCCATACACACTTGCATTCAAACACACAAACTATGGCCAATTTAGTTTTTTATTCAATTCACCTATACCGCATGTCTTTGGACTGTGGGGGAAACCGGAGCACCCGGAGGAAACCCACGCCAACATGGGGAGAATATGCAAACTCCACACAGAAATGCCAACTGATTCAGCCGGGGCTCGAACCAGCGACCTTATTTCTTGCTGTGATGCGATCGTGCTACCACCGTGAGGCCCCATTTTGAATATGTAAGTTTTGATTTCATCTGATCCAGAAGTGTATATAAAAAAGAGAGCAACATACTGTGATGAACACTGTCTGATGAAGGGGCAGTGTGCTCGAAAAGTTACACGCCTTGTATCAGCCTTTATAATTTAATAAATTGGCTTTTTTGGAGCTTTGGTGTTACTGCCTTTTTGAATACACAATGCAATTAGTAAGCATGATATCCAGAGAACACCTGAGAAATCACGACCAACGAGCATCTGTTCATTAACTGATATTTTATACAGTGCATGTTATTTGCAACGTTTGTCTTAACACACACTTCAAGATAGAAGCCAATTACAGTTCTAACCACAGTCTGGTTCCATAAATAGTTGCTTAACAATCCAAGAGCCACTATGCAAATGATTAATACATTATTATGTAACATAATTATTATTTACACTGCAAAATCATATATAGTTTTTTTTATGAGTAAGGGATTTATTAATAGCAGTAGGTTTGACTCGAGTCAGTGTAATAAGCAAATGGCATGGCTCTTCAAAAGCAGAAAAATACCTAGATAAGGGCTAATTGAAAGACTACAGTCTCCCAGAGACATATTTAAAAAACGCAGACACAATCTGCACAGCATGTCTTTTATACAATTGTACATTGGCACAGCATGTTTCTCAGATGTAAATTGGTTTCTGGGTATTGCACATTAGGCGACTCTGTCCCCATGGCTACACAAATTGTGCTTAAATCGTATTGTAGTGAATCAGAGCTCTGGAGGATCAGCGGCAATTGTTCCTACAAGTAATTTGACGACTGCTGGAGTCTCGCAAATCAGCAGCACAGGTACTTACTCATGAACCTGAAGAATAAATCACCCACTGCTGAAAAACAAAGCAGACCTTAACACTCTGCCAGCTATTTGTGCTATAGAGTTACTTGGTGCCAATGAAAACATAATGCGACAAGATATTAGAGGGGAAAAAACATAGTGATCTAGCATTTTCTGAAAACTTATAGGGATAGTACAACCAAAAATATAATGTTTTGTTAAATTACTTTTTCATTAGGTCATCCAAGATCTTCAATAGTACATCAAATAAGATTTTTAGCAGAAACAGTGTTGCTCTTGTTGATTCAAATCAATGCTAATCAGTGTAATACAAATAAATGGCTATCACTTTTTAGCCATTTTTTTTGTGTGTCGTTAAAATGCACAAAACCACCTCAAAAAATTGTATAAAATTCCTAAATAATTATATTTTTACTTTACTTTTACTGTCGAAATGGAGTTGTCAGAATTCTTTTTTTTTAGATGTTTACAAGCTAGACATTGCTCTGCCACTTTTTTTTCAGGTTCCATCTCTGTCTAAGCTACAGGTATGGGAAATGTTACTGCAACTAAACCCTCAACTAAACAAATAACAATTTTCTAAAATCTATGGGTGCATTTTAAACATTGATGATTGTTCCCTTACTAATATTTAAAAAGCTTGGGAATATGAATTGGGACTATGTTTTAAGGAAGAATGGTGGCTTGGTACGCTGCAGAGAATACGTTCTAGTACAATTTGTGCTCGCCTTAGCCTTAGATACAATTTGAAGTATATAATTTATTTCTCAAAAACTCAGGTGTTGCAGGTAAATATAGACCCATCCCCTGATATTGCAATTTTTGGGGGTTCCAAAGATTTGGTCCCAGTTTAATTCTAAACAACTTGATATTTTGGCCTTTACCTCATTAGTCGCTAGGCGTTGTATTCTACTTTATTGAAAATCAAATAAGCCTCCAGCTACATCCCAATGGCTTGTGGATACTATGCATCTTCTAAAGTTGGAAAAGGGTAGATGCTCTGGGAAAACAAATTTCTTTAAAAAGTGACAATGTTTTATAACTTACTTTAACTTTCTTAACATCTTGCCTTTCATTTAATAGATGCACTCTCCTTCCTTTTTTTATTTATTTATTTAATAATCATTTAATTTTTATTTGTTTTTAACTATTATTATACTGTATAATTGTAAATATTTACTTTCAACATTGGCAATGTATCTGAACATTTGATTGTGATTGTTGAATGACTGCATTCAGTTTGATGTCATTTTCTGTACACTTTTATTACTCTTCTTTGCATTTTTCTTTTGCCCTTATTATTATTATTTTTAGTATTTTTTTTCCTTTTGTATTATTTTTTTCTTCTCTTTTGTAAAAAAAACAACAACAAAGATAATGATATGTAACAATTTGTACTGAAATAGTGTTTGTTTTTTCACAATAAAAATTTGAACATAAAAACAAAATGTTCCAACAATTAAATAACTTTCTATTGAGTTATATTGTAGCCCGTTCTATTGAATGAGTTTAAAACATATGGGTGACAAGTGTAGCCTGATTACTGAACCAAATGACCTTATGCAGGGCCAGACAGTATCTGCTGACGTGTTATGCAATTTCTTTGCAGAATTGTGTGTAAAATACAAGGGAAAAAAACTGTGGATTTATGCAATGATTTTGAGAGTATAGGAGATTAAGACCTAACATAATAATAATAATAACAACAACAACAACAACAACAACAATAATAATAATAATAATAATAACAACAACACAAACTTCTTAACATTCAAGATTTATAATGCAAATTCAATAAGAAGCACATGTTTGATAAAGAAAGCTACTTTAGTTCTCTCGTATAATACACTAAAATACAAAAAATATATATTACTTTACATATTGTATTTTTACATTTATCTTCTACACATCTGCATTTATTCAATAATTTTCAATTCAATAAAATTTGTAGAAAAACGGAATAAATATATATATATACAGACATTTACACAAGTACATAAATAGACTGAATGGGAGTTTTCTACAGGCACAGTTTTTAAGTGGGCCTAAAGCCAAACGTTCCCAAACAAAATACAAATGAATACATAAAAAACTGCAATAAGTGCATTACTATTAAAATATTGACAAGTATAACCAGATACATGAATCAAATGAATCCTATATGTTGGTTCTTTTTAAACAATCACAAACACACAACATATCCAATGTAGTCCAGTCTACAAATAAATATGAATCTGTTCTTTAACCAAACCAGTAAAGCCGGATTCATAAAAATCGAATGACTTCTATAGAGTCCAAAAAAAAAATGCAACCATGACTGACGAATCCTCTCATGATCTGGTTGTTTTAAAAATCCTTAAAAAAAGATGTTTACCTGTTTGAACCAGCCTGAAACTGTGCATTTATAATGTACTGCACAAACATTGCATTAAAAAGGTTGATGTCTCATCCTTTCCACTAATGTTTAGAGTTTAGCGGTGCATGAAGCTAAGCTTAGATGTACATTCAAAACATATTCCAGCTTAATGATCTTCATAGCCTAGAAAAAAACCTCAAAAGCATATATGTTAAAGATTACCTACCAAATGTCTGGTCAAGCCTGCGGCAGAAGTGACGTCACTGGCATCCTGAGGATCACTCATTGCTTATGGTCAGATTTGTGGGAGATGCTTTAAAGTGCACTGGCCTTAGCCCTTTTCTCTTTTACTCAGACTCAACTGGGAACTTTCGGGCAGCATAACCTGATGTGACACAAAGACAGAAAAAAGCAAACCTCTGCTTAGTTAAACGCTCTTCTCAGGCAGATAAATTTACATTTATTTCATACAGGTGACCTTAATTTCCTTCCTCATTGAGCTTCTGTTTTTATATGGCCTTGAAGGTAGCGCTGAGAAAGTTCTCAATCATAAAAAAAAAGATCGCTCGACTTTAATGGCCATTAAAGCCTTTCTATTAATGGCTTTAAAGCCCTAAAGAAAAGATCCATATAGTTAAATAGTAACAAAAATAAACATTCTGTGAAGAGCAGTACATACATATTTTGGAGGTCAAGAGGTCGACGCAACTTTTATTTTTGTATATCGCTTCACTCAATTGTGATGAGCAATTTATAATGACCACAAAATTATATGCAATCACATTAACCACAAGTTTTAAAGTTTATAAATGAATGAAAGGAATTCTCTAGTCCTTGGATTTTTTCGATGTTGGGTTTGATCAGCAACAAAGTTTGTATGCTGCCTTAGACAGATATTCATGCAGTAAATATGTCTGCGCATCAAGGTCAAAGCTCATATACAATATCACAGTTGCAGCATCTGCACAGGAAACTGCAGCTATTCTCAATGGAAAACACCAAAACTAGAACCCTCATCCTTATTCAAATCGATACAGGTGTAGGTGTCAGTATGTTGAAGGTCACAGTATTCGTCCATAAATAGTTTGTTTTATCTAATAATGCATTAATTTTTTAGAGAATTCTACGATCATTTAATATTGAGGCATCAAAAATGTCATAGCAGATTAAAAAAAAGGACACAACACTAGTATACAAACAATTACAACAGATTAAGACCAAAACATTGACACCGTTGTTCAACATTGTAGCAGTCTGTAGCACTCAATGGTCCACTGAAAGGTTAAGTGATGTGTGTGTGTGACGTTAGTAAAGCATGCACTTGCCTAAACAGCTCTTTTCAGGGCTGAGTAGTTATTATGGCTGGAGTTCATGTGCAGTTTCCTTTATTATTAGGACATACAGTAAAGTGTCTTCAAAGACTTTGTATGCTACACTAGTTATTTGCATCATTGTACCGTGTTAAATGGTGGAATGATTTGGTTGAGAGCCATGTAATGATGCAATAATTTCAGTCTGATGAAGGTGCCCTGTTCTTGAACTTACACTGTACTTCGTATGTTAAAGTGCAGCTCCCGTGCATTTTAGTGTATATGCTTTTGTGTGTGTTTAATGGAGCTGTTTGTAAAAGTACATAGATATATGCACTAGATATCACATACAGACCCTGAGCATGCGTCAATACCGTCGACACATTTGTACAGTGCTCCCAGGACAAATGTCATTCAATCGCACTAGTTAGGACTAAAGACAATGTGAAGATGCAGGAATTTAGCGTAGTGTATGGGTGTAGTAACAAGCAAACAAAGAAAACAAAGCTCAAAGGCAAAACATTTCATAGGTACAATTTAGTTTTTTACATTTTTAGATGTTACAAACTTTTGTTTAGTGATGATAATACAGTCTCTTAGTGCACTGATCATAAGGAAAGTAGCACCAACTCACACTAAATTCTAGGCTTAAGCTAGTTTGGTTAAAATTAGCAAATAATGTAAATGAAATATGACAACAAGATGCTGCGGTGCTAGAAACTTGTATTGTTATCGGCTAAGTGAATGAGTTGTTCATAACGGAGATTCGTTCACAAATGAATCGCTCCCTCTGTTACAATGAGAAGTGAAAGCAGGAGAGAGGGTGTGTTTCTAGACACGGATTAGATCAAATTTAACAGGGAGGGAGGGTAATACATTTATATGCATACAAACATACGCTCTTTGTCAGCAATGCCTGTGCAATCACTTATCTATCAATGTAGAAAAGTGATGCAAAACTATAATTTTCCTAATTTAAAATAATATTTGCATATTTACCACCGGGAAAACTCATCATAGATATACATATATATGTGTATATATCCCTGGATGGCCAGTCCTCCACTGCAACATGGTCCCACATTTATTTCAAAGAAGCGCTACCCTGTACTAAAACAGCGGCTCTATTGACGCATTCCTTCCAATAGACACCAATAGTACAGACATCTAATATAAATATCTATCATAAAAGTAAGGCCCAGTTTGACATACAGAGCTTAGATAAAAGACATAGTGAAAATTCAAAAAATGAAAATTCTGTCAAGATTTACTCATCATGTTTCTTTTTTATGTCGAACACGATGGAAGATATATTCAATTCAATTCAATATACTGAAGAGTGTTGTGTCATTGACTTCCATAGTATGTTTTATGTTACTGCTATGAATGTCAATGGCTGCTGGTTTCCAATATTGTTCACAAAATATTAGAACCACACAAATGTGAGTAAACTAAGATTTTTTTGGGGAGTGAACTGTCCCTTTAATGGCCCATTTCCAATGAGGCATGCTTTTAGGGCCGTTTCCACTGTCAAAATGTACCTAAAAGCAAACCTTATCGTACCACTTTTTGGGTAGCTTTTCGAAAGGGTACCTAGCACAACAAATGGGTACCAAAAGACGGAGCAAGATGCACAGATGAACGCTATTGGTTTACAGAGATATGTCACTCGCTCGTGCACAAGCCAGGAGAATGAAAACAATGGAAGTGCCATTTTTAAATACAAAGCCAAGACATTACATCGTAATAATATATACAGTTGAAGTCAGAATTAATAGCCCCCCTTGGAATTTTTTTTTTTATATATTTCCCAAATTATGTTTTACAGAGCAAGGACATTTTCACAGTATGTCTGATTATATTTTTTCTTCTGGAAAAAGTCTTATTTGTCTTATTTCGGCTAGACTAAAAGCAGTTTTTAATTTTTTAAAAGCCATTTTAAGGTCAAAATTATTAGGAAAAAACAAAGGAGCAAATTATTCTTTCAGCAACCGAAACATGAACAAACTGCCATGTTTAATCATCGCCATTTGGACTATTATGAACTAGGAATGACAGACTTATTTTTTAACAGAGATTACATGTGCTGGCGAAGATTAAAGATACAGATGAGACTTTGCACTGACTGGGCTATATGTTGCGTTTTGTTTTTGAACCCTAATAAGGACTAAATGTACTGTATGTTGTGTGTAGTTTATCTGTAATTAGTAACATATCGGAGACTGTAAGGATCTGTATGTGTTCATATATGTTGCATTTATTTATTTATTTTATATTTATTGCAGACGTTAGAGTAGGCTATTTCGCTTTGATTTGCAGTTATAATCAAATCATGCTTATAGAAAGGTTAGTAATGAACATTTATACACAAATATTTATGTGTATAAAGCATCTGTTTTGTGATAAGTGCTTCTCATATGATATGTGAACAACCCGTACTGCTTTACTTTGATATTTCCTCGAGTGAGAATGCCCATCGGTACCCTTTTGGCAGTCGAAACGCAAGCCTGATAAAGGTGACCAGTATCGACCCGTACAGTACACTCTCAGAAATAAAGGTACACAAGCTGTCACTGGGGTGGTTACTTTTCAAAAGGTACACATTTGTACTTAAAGGGTCCATATTGGTACCTCAAAAGTATATTTTAGTACCTAAAAATTTTAAGTGGAACACTTTTGTTCTTTTTAGGTACTATGTACCCTTGAGGTATTAATATGGACCTTTAAGGTACAAATTTGTACCTTTTGAAAAGGTACCACCCCAGTGACAGCTCGTGTACCTTTATTTCTAAAAGTGTACCATACTGTACCACTCAGAGGAAATGGGCCATATGAAAGGAATAAGCTCAAGTTTGGTTAAAATACTTAAGCATCTTTTATGAAAATGCCTTGAAAAAACACATTACTGGTGCACTCTTAGAAATAAAGGTACAGGAGCTGTCACTGGGGCAGTACCTTTTTAAAAGCTGGACGGAGGTCCAGCTACTGCGCCTAGACTGCAGCTCTGCACAAGATGTTTGGCCACAGGAGAAATGGTCGTGCCCAACTGAGCCTGGTTTCTCTCGAGGTTTTTTAAATTCTTCACTTTTGCCAATTGGTGAAGTTTTTTCCTCGCCGCTGTCGCCACTGGCTTGCATGGTTCGGGATCTGTAGAGCTGCGCATCGATGGAATTGCTCCTCAGTGTTTGGACTCTCAGTAGTGATTATTAAACCACACTGAACTGAGCTAAAATAAACTGAACTTAAACACTGAAAACTGAACTGACACTGTTTCAATTCACTTTAAACTTCCATGTGAAGCTGCTTTGACACAATCTACATTGTATAAGCGCTATACAAATAAAGATGAATTGAATTGAATTGAATTGAAAAGATACATATTTGTACCCAAATAATTCACAGTGGTACCTTAAAGGTGCATATTAGTACCTTAATGTACCTAAAAAGTACCTTTGAGGTACCATTATAGACACTTCAGGTACAAATATGTACCTTTTGAAAAGGTACTGCCCCAGTGACAGCTTCTGTGTCTTTATTTCTGAGAGTGTGTGCATCTTGAAACAAAACAAGATGAAAACAAAAGAAACAAAATAAGTTTCAGTGCAGGTTATTTTAGCTAAGACAGCTCAAATGTGACGTTTAGTCTGGAACTATCCTTAAACCTTGTCTGTGAAACGGGAGGGGGGTCTAAAAGTTTTAAAGATTAAACTGCCCGATAAATGGCAGTTTTATGGTCTCCTAAAATAAAGAATAATTTCTGAACTGCCTGAAATTAGTCAATAATCAGTAATTCCAGACTAACCTTTTGCACAATCTATTTAGATTTGTTTATAAATGTCCATGATAGTCATTTTAAAATTAATGAATTACATTATACAATATTTTTCATTACCGAAAAAAGTTACTTATTGCATTACTTAGTAACTTTGATGGAAAGTAAAGCCCTTCTCACATCTGGCCTGGACTTACTGGTTGGATTTTAATACAAAAAGTTACATTTTTCACATATGCAAGAGCACTTTGACATCAAAAAATGAAAAGTGAGGTGAATATGCCTCAGGCTGAAGGAAATGTATGATCAGTAGAGTAGAAAACACAGATCAAGACAATGTTTTGCCATCCTAAACTGCATAAAGTTTAATAAGAAAGCATTCTTAAACATAATAATAATAAGAGCAATAAATATTATTTCGTTTTTCCCATTGTACTGCTTTCATTCATTTTGAGGAATACTAAATCTGTTTTTGCAAGTGAGATGAGTAAATGCATATTCACATTTAATACAGAACAGCCATGAAGCTACAGGTGGACCCAGGTGGACATGGGCCCACTTATATTTAATTGTGGCCCACCCTATGAGAAGTTATTAGTCATTGGGTGGGATGTAATTTATTTAACAGTAACAGCAACAATAAAAATATCCTCATACTGTGTAAGCTTATTTAGTTAAAAATATAATTGATGCAATTGTCACAGTTAAATAGATGCAGTGTCTGTTAGTCCCATGCACAATTTCAATTTAAGACAAAAGGACAATAAATAATAGTGAGGCAAACATTAAGGTGATTCTTCACAAAGCATAATATGGATATTCCAGTTGAAACTTAGTCCAAGTGATAAAAACAGACCATCAACAAATGAAAATAGCACACCTGGTTTCACAATTTATAGGTTGGAAACAACTGAGCCGTACACATCAACAAAGGCTAGTGTTTGTTCTCAGCTAAATAGATGAGCCTTTTGTGAAAAGAAAGCAGAGTAGATATCGTTCTCCACAACAAACTGCATAAAACATATCTTTGGTCCTTGATGATTGCTCTATGTTGAATGTGAACTGACAGATGGTTGATTATGAGATCATCTGTGTGATTAACACAAAGCTTAATCCTGTTGTGTTTACTATATAGGCTTTCATTAGTTAACTATTAGTAATGCATTAAGTAACCTTAAATAAGGGCAGTAGCTGATCATATTTACACTATTTTATCTTAATTTGATTAAAGTAAGTTAATTTTATAAAATACGCTTTTACTGTTAGTGTTAAACATGCCTAATAATGTTAACACATACATTATTTTTAATAATATAGTAGAAAATGTTATAAGTAGTAACACTACACAACTAAAACTAATCATTTAGACCCTTTCACACAGTAATACCGGTAAATATCCAAAAAATTACCGGAACGATTTTGACGGTAAGTTCAAAAAAGCGCTGTTCACACAGGCAAGAACGTTCTGGAATTTTTCTGGAAAAGACCATTCATATATCCATTCCAAAATACCGGTAAATTCTGACATCATTGACCAGAAACGAACTCTAATCAGCTGCTCTTGTATTTGTAAACATAGAAGGGGTGTTGATGGAACATAGTATGTGTGTGTTGGCCCTAAAGTTGGTTGAGTCCAAGTCAAGTCCAAGTCCTTAACCAGTCGAGTACAAGTCCAAGTCAGAGTCCAAAGGGGGTCGAGTCGGACTTGAGTCCAAGTCCTTAACATCCGAGTTCAAGTCGAGTCCGGCCGAGTCCAGACAGTCATAAAACCCATTCATTTTTTTCTTTTGGCTTAGTCCCTTATTTATCAGGGGTCACCACAGTGGAATGAAACGCCAACTAGTCCAGCATATGTTTTACGCAGCGGATGCCTTTCCAGCCGCAACACATTCACTCTCATTTACACACACACACACTACGTCCATTTTAGTTAATTCAATTCCCCTAAAGCACATGTGTTTGGACTATGGGGGAAACCGGAGCACCCGGAGGAAATCCACGCCAACAAGGGGAGAACATGCAAACTCCACACAGAAATGACAACTGGCCCAGCCGGGACTCAAACCAGCAACCTTCTTGCTGTGAGGCGACAGCGCTACCCACTGCGCTACCGTGCTGCCCACAGATAATTCTATAAAATATATGTTATTGTATTTGTAATTGTCAAATTAAATTAATATTCTTGCAAAAAAATTATCTTAGTACATCACTCCAGTTGTGTCTTTGTGTTCCAGTTACATTTAGGACAAATCTTTGTTATTTATTTAATTGTATAATCAAAATAATAATCATAATAATAATACCAACAATAATAATAATACTTTTTATTTATTCAAAATAAATCTAGATATTTTTATATTTTTATTTATAATAAATATTATAAATAAATGCAGGGTGGGGGGCTTTTGAGGATAGGTCATGGTGCTGGTCCTCAGTTCGAAAGACAGTGATGACATCAGGATACAATTATGCACAATTCTGAATAGATGATTAATCAGATGATTAATTATGCTATACACATATTCTTGCTCTTTGTCATTGACGACATATAAATAGACTAAAATTTGTCATTATAAGATTCTCTCTTGCATATTCAACATTGTGGACACAGGCACACACGCACACACACACACACACACACACACACACACACACACACACACACACACACACAC
>CAIGQZ010001336.1:19118236-19146174 GCA_903798205.1 Danio tinwini | reverse complement strand
AGATGCCACTTGCCACCAGTTTTGCCATATTTCAGAGCTGCAACATCACTGGAGTGCCCAAAAGCACAAGGTGTGCAATACTCAGAGACATGGCCAAGGTAAGAAAGGCTGAAAAACGACCACCACTGAACAAGACACACAAGCTGAAACGTCAAGACTGGGCCAAGAAATATCTCAAGACTGATTTTTCTAAGGTTTTATGGACTGATGAAATGAGAGTGAATCTTGATGGGCCAGATGGATGGGCCCGTGGCTGGATCGGGCCGAAAGCTCCAGTCCGACTCAGACGCCAGCAAGGTGGAGTACTGGTTTGGGCTGGCATCATCAAAGATGAGCTTGTGGAGCCTTTTCGGGTTGAGGATGGAGTCAAGCTCAACTCCCAGTCCTACTGCCAGTTTCTGGAAGACACCTTCTTCAAGCAGTGTTGCAGGAAACATGATTTTCATGCAGGACAATGCTCCATCACATGCGTCCAAGTACTCCACAGTGTGGCTGGCGAGAAAGGGTCTAAAAGAAGAAAAACTAATGACATGGCCTCCTTGTTTACCTAACTGAACCCCATAGAGAACCTGTGGTCCATCATCAAATGTGAGATTTACAAGGAGGGAAAACAGTACACCTCTCTGAACAGTGTCTGGGAGGCTGTGGTTGTTGCTGCACGCAATGTTGATGGTGAACAGATCAAAACACTGACAGAATCCATGGATGGCAGGCTTTTGATTGTCCTTGCAAAGAAATGTGGCTATAATGGTCACTGATTTGTTTTTGTTTTGTTTTTGAATGTCAGAAATGTATATTTGTGAATGTTGAGATGTTATATTGGTTTCACTGGTGAAAATAAATCATTGAAATGGGTATATATTTGTTTTTGTTAAGTTGCCTAATAATTATGCACAGTAATAGTCACCTGCACAGGTGAGACAAATCTTTTGATAACAATGATAATATTTGACTTAACTTCACAAATCTGATTTTGGATAGTCTTTCAAAGGCAGAGTAATATTTAATAATTTATAACACAAAGAGCTCTGATGATAACAAAGTGAATACATGATTATCATAAGTACAACAATACTACTTTTTCATTAGAAATTGCTAGAAAACTGTACAAATCTGGTCAAAAATAAACATTTGCACACAACCTGACCACCAACTGCAACTTTAAAACGCCATCTTTGTTTTTAGTCTCAACTGTAACAGAATCAAAACATAGGAGGTGTGACATTATAGGCGGTAAAGGATAGGGCTGGGCGATTTGGCCTAAAATAAAAATCTTGATTAATTGAACATTTTATCTCAATTATGATTAATGAACAATTGTTTTATTTGTTTATTTAATTTTTTTTGCCCTCATATTCTTTGACAGTAAATATGTTCACATATTACCAGAGAGAGAGATGTTTGAATGAAGGTTATTTATTTGATTTTAAAATAATTGAAGGAAACACACACTATCTACTGTCTATGATTATTTATTGAACATCAACATTGACCAACTGAAATTAATCTGCGCCGCCCACTCTCACCACCACTATCAAACTGATCATTCACAAAGCCTGCGCTACACATTGTTGTGACGTGTAGTTACATTTTTTGAGAGGTGCATGGGTATGTGACCGCGCGACGGCTGTGACGGACCATGCACGTGCATTCAACGCAGAAGTATAAATCTGTCTTAACAGAGCGGGGTCACGTGACTCCCCACACACGGTAGGGAAAATAATTGGAAAAAAAAAATCGACCTGGAAAAATTTGATCAGTTATAGGTTATGATTGCCGATTTCAATTACTTTTCGATTAATCTCCCAGCCGAAGGATACATCTGATACAATTCAATACTACCAAAGTCCCTTTTAGGTAAGTTATTTTATTTGGCAGCGACCTCTGCAATGCCTTTTCTTAAGCATGGTATTTCAGTCGGCTGTATCTATGAACAACCAAACAACAAACTAAATTTTATTATTGAATTCACAGATTAAATCTGACAACAACTGTATCTTAAATTTAGTTTCTAATGTGTAAATTAAATTTACAAGGCTTGTTTTTCTGTCAGTTTTTGAATCTATTAAATTTTCCTTGGAAATCACTTCTCCATCATATACGCAAAAGGTTTGTGCAAATAATCATGGGACAAAAAAAGTGCTCATCACTTGTACCCTTCATTCTGAAAGATGCTTTGAAGTGAGTCTGCTGGGCACTTTGGTTCAGGAAATCCCTCAAACATACTGGCTAAAACCTTCTCTCTTTTTTTCACTCTTTTAAAAGGCAGATTTATCCAGTTTGGAACCCATCAAACAAATAAAAACACAATACAAATGCTTATAAGCAAAAAACAATATGAGACATCATATTGCATCCTAATTGTATTCTACTAAATACATATTCTACTATATTCTACTGAATAAACTTCCATACTGAATAAAGCACACTTTTGAATACATTATATTTACTTTTTTACAGAGAGAATGCCATATAGGCACAGGCAATATGTGCTTTTAAATTTGTTTAACCAAGAAATGATCTTAAAATCACTTTTTAGTGAATTTTAGTTAGCTAAATGATATCAGTCATATCAATGTCTAACAGCAGAGAAATATGTTTAAGTAGATATCATAAAAAAACACATGGATATATGAACATCTGGAATGGTCTTTTTTCCCTAAGTACCAAATCTCAGAGAAGCTGTAAAGCGTTCATAAAAATTAACCCTGGCTTTACATTGTTCATAATATCCACCCAAAAAAGAAAAGCAGTAAATTCAATAAAAACGCAGCATGAAAATAAATCAGAAAGAAATGACCTGCAGCTTTACTGCACTAACAGAAGCTTTTGCCTAAAGCTATACACGCTAACCTTGTGTGCAGTGCACAAAAAATTCAATAACCAGAAAACATTATTGTTATAAACTTTCATCTGAATAGCTTACATGGTTCTGGCCACCTGGCAGCTTGTGTAAAAACAATCAAATGTTTAACAAGCTTCAAATATGTATAATTACACAAGAATTTCACACACAAACATGCTTTACATTGGAGATCAAAATTTCCTCCGTGTAAGAGATTACTGTTTAGTCCCATCTAAAATTATATAAGGAAAAAAGAGCAGTTTTTAGAGCAGGTCCTGTAAATTTAAAATAAAGTTTTTTAGATGTTAAGAATATTGTTAGTTTTAATGATATCTATGAGCTAGTGTGCTACAAAAAAGTGACAAAATGAACGTTTAGAAGATATAAAACGGATCAGCCGAACACCCAAAGCTTGTAGTTTGTCACTTCCGCCAATATGGATCAACGATTTTTTCAGGTCATACTTCAGCTTCTCATCAAATCTTGACCAATCAAATGCTCTCTAGTATCTGACATTCCCCACCCCTTCAAGGCGGTTCTCATCTGCTTTTCATTTAATGCAATTGATCAACCACTTAACCACTCTCACTGGCAGAGCTGTGATAAAAACTTCACTTTGGAGCTACTCTCTGCCGCCCTCTCTACGTGTATCAGTTGAGATTATGTCCAACATTGAATAAAATAAAAAAAATCCAAATTCAGAGCACTTGATGGGACCTTTAAGCAGATTTCATAGATAAATATATTCTGACATTGAAAAGAAATGAAATATTTGAAAATAAAACACTGATTAAAATTAGTGAACTGCAATGACTGAAGTGCAAAGAACGATAACAACTTTAAATTCCAAAGGTTACAGCAGTCAAAATATCCTACCCAGGCTCATTCAAAATATGTGCCCAGGGATACATTTTACAATGTACCAGGGGCTACGTCTTATTGCAGTTTTTGTTTTCACAAATTGAGGCCGTTGTGTACATTTTTGACAATCTCAAACATGAGATTGTTACTGAGGCACTGTGTACATTTCTGCATTACTGAAGTTTTAAAAACGTCCATTTCCCGCGCACATTTGAGCGCTGTTTAGCATGTTCTTAAACACCGCTGATTTGCCATTGTGTTCATGTGCTCAACAGAAATGACTGTAATAGTCATCAGTTCACCGAACTCACTGATATTTACTGAGTGTAACCACAGATACAGGGACACTGGAGTGTTTCAAAGTCACATCGATTAGCTGGTTTGTCTATAAGCTGACATACGCTCGATCCACTGATGGATCCACAGCTTTGAAACAGTCCAGTGTCCCTGTATCTGTGGTTACACTCAGTAAACAGCAGTAAACTGATGACCCTTATGGCCAATCACAGTCATTTCTGTTGAGCACGTGAACACAATGGCAAATCAGCAGTGTTTAAGAACGTGCTCAACAGCACTGAAATGTTAGCGGGAAATTAACGTTTTTAAAATTTCAGTATTAATTGGTATCAAATTCCAGTATCATGCAACCCTATCAGCTTGATACTGACTCTAAACCCAACTAATAGTGTTTTTAAAAGCCAGCTAGAAGAGAAAAGACACCGTCGCTGCATGCGTCTATCTACCATGACGTCACACTACTTTTTTTGGGTTTCAGTTTACTGGTTACTGGAACCATCCTTCACCGGACTTGAACCCTGGTCTGCTCCGCTCCA
The DNA here is from genome assembly GCA_903798205.1 of Danio tinwini. Lineage (NCBI taxonomy): Eukaryota > Metazoa > Chordata > Actinopteri > Cypriniformes > Danionidae > Danio > Danio tinwini. The sequence continues at coordinate 19,141,635 of CAIGQZ010001336.1, read as the reverse complement.
CATCCCAAGTCTGTCACCATTCATGAGCAAACCAGTCATTCCAGTAAAGGTGTCCATACCAAGGTAAGTACTGCCCTGTAGCGTTTGTTTTACACACAAATTTCAGCAATATGTACCCACAAGAATCTATATCTCGGTTCTCAAAAATGTATCCCTGGGCACATTTTCCCAATGAGCCTGTGTTGAATAAAGGCTGATATATACTTCTGCGTCAAGTGCACCCTTCGCATGGTTGCATACTCCTTACCATGGCTGACGCAGATGTTGATGCGCAACTTTCAAAAAATTTAACTACACGTCGCAATGACGTGAAGCGCAAGCTCTGTGATTGGTCAGCTTGGTAGCGGTGTTGAGTATGAGCAGTGCTGATAGCCGCAAGCCCGATGGAGCAAGTGTCGAGTCCCCATGAAGAAACTCCAGATATAAACTTTTGTTTTGTGTTTACCTTATGATTAACGTTGTTGCACGTCCGGCAGTTCCCGCCTCTGAATGAGTCAGTTTAAGCTGCTTGTACATTAAGGTAGCGTCCTGAAAAAACAAAACACCCATGAAAAAACTTGACACAGAGAAAACTAAAAACCTACTGCCAGCTAGCGTTTCGAAAGTGTTATTGCAGAGCAACACATACAGCGTGCAGAAGTATAAATGCACGGCTACGCACAAGGCAGGCACAGTGGATCACATCAATCACTCGACACAAAAGCATAAATTAGTCTTTAATCAGTATGAGGTAAACAGGCCTTTGCTATGAAAAACATTAGTCTCTCACACTGCTCTGCTGTGATCATGATCAACTCTGCTTTGTCAAACCTGTTCTTTTGTTTTTCATACAAAAAGCTTTATATGATTACAGTTAAACCACTGAAGTCATAAGCAATGTTTTGACAATGTTTTTGGTTTCTGTTCTAGACTTGGATCACCGTCAATGGAGGATGAGAGAGTTCTCAGATTAAATCTAAAATATCTTCATTTGTGTTCTGAAGATTAATAAAGGTTAACCAAGGAATTGGAACGACATGGGTGATTAAATAAAAACAGAATTCAAGTTTTTGGGTGAACCATCCCTTTTACCACAAGTGACTGAGAGAACTATGAAAGTGTTCATTTTGATTAGTGTTTTTTTTTTATATTGCAAATATAAATATATTCAATCTTTATATGCTGTGCCTCTGTGTATGTAAATCAAGAAAAATGCTTAAAATGGTCTTAAAATATTCAAGCAGGACAAAGCAGTGGCCTTAAAATGGAAGAAGATTATATGTTGTTCTGTAATTTTGATCTCCACTGTATACGTTAACATCTCATAAACTCCAAAAACAGATAAACGTCATTCACTTACAGGAGATTTATTGTTCATGCAAAAAGAGGAAAGTGATCACAGCAGCACAATGGAAAGCTCATGTAAATCATCATTTTCTTCCACTCAGACTTGACAAACTAGCAATTACTGTTCACATGACTGCTTGCCAATGCGAGGGCAGGGAGCAAAAGCAGTTATTTCAGCTGCAAACCGGAATAAACAAATTAACCAATGCTCTTCGATGAAAAAATTCAGAAGGACGTATGCAGATAAATATGTGTACGCAAAGCGATCATAAAAAAAAAACATTTGGACAAATTAAATTTATGAATGTTTTGCATAGACGTCCAGGCTAAAACATCTTTATGTGGGATTTAAATTCCCATGGCTTTTAAGTCAAAAGGTGAACATTTTGGAGGCCTAAAGGCATTGCACAACACAACTCACAACATTAAGTCTGGGCCACTATAAACTTTTAGTCCCACCTCATGCCCCCAAGACTAAGTTTGAATGAAAACCTGAGCCATTCTTATCTGATGAGCCACACTCTATGAGATCCTTAATTACTAGTTGAGTCATGTTGATCTTAGTCGTTTACTCCCTCTGGATCCTTTACCACCCAAGCATATGAAAAGACCACACTCAGAGCAGTGTCCCAAAATGCATCCCTTCTCCTTTATTAGGACGGCACTCGCTGTTCCCACTATTAATAATTACGGGTTTAAAATATCATGTGTGAATTGTAATGCATTGGGAACACGATGACACAGCAGTGCTTCTGAAAACCTCTCTGGACGGAGCTGCTGATCTGAGGCTTTTAGGTCTTTTTACTCAGTAGAATGAGAGAATATTTAACTCTCTTATTGAGAAAAATAGCATCTTCTTCAGAGAATAAGAACAATTTGACTAATGGTTTAAAGAGTGAAAAGGATCCAAGGCCGGTTATTGAGTAACCAGGTTAATCGAATTTTCCTTTAAATTGACGCACTAAAAATAACAGAGAAGCGTCTAGGCTCCATTGCTTCAGTGGCACATTTTGAACAACACAGCATTTGATTACAACATTAAAATACGCTCCGTTCAGTTAATCAGTTGCAGTCGCATGTGAGTCAGTAAATGTAAATCAAGGGATAAAAATTTAGGCAGGCAAAAATTGGCCTTAGTGTAAATTTTACTTGAAAATCTGAAATAATTTAGCTTGATCATAAAAACAAACACATAATCTATGTTGTAATTTGCATGAATAATTAGGAAATTGAGCTTTTAATGAAGTTGGTTTATTAGTGATGGTTTATAATCTGCTGTCAACAAAATGATGTTTCGCAGGAGTTTTAAACAAAAGCATAACATTTGTAGTTTAAGAGAAATTACTCCTATTAAAGGAATATTTCATCCAAAAAATGTTATTTACGCAATCTCAAGTGGTCCACAAAAGAAGACATTTTGAAGAATGCTGAAAACATGTAACCATTAACTACCAAAGTAGGAAAACAGATAACATGGAAGGTAGGGGTGTAACGGATCACGGTTGATCACAACCCACAGTTCGGAACACACGTGACCCGTGGACTAATATTTTTTTTTTATTGATATATTAATCTTAAATTTGTAACGATCACAGAGAGATCGCCTTTCGCGTCATTCAAATCACATGTATAAAAGCATTTAGGCTTTCCTGTAAAACTATACTGATGACAGAAGAAGTTGTGGTGGGTTATTCAGGATGTGGTGGGTTTCATTAAAGGTGTTTTCTGTCCCTACTTGGTTAGCCTGCGTTCAGTGTTTGATGCACGATTATTCATTAAAAGATGGGGATCTCAACACCCACGCAACATAAATTATAAATGATGGGGATTTGCATATGTTTATTAATCCTTCGAATCGCTGCATTCAAATCTGAAAATGCAAAAATCAAGAAAGAGAGTCTTTAGTCTTTTGAGTTAGTTATGAAGTTACAAACAGTCAAGTAACAGAAGTACTGGGACAACAGTTTATAAAACCACTGATGTTTATGGTAATGATTGAAATCACCGTCATGTGTTCAAAAATAAAAGTTGTAGGCAGCAATTCTATCATTTAACCAATAAGTGGCAACAACCTGCCATCAAAAATATGCCACTGAATATGAATATGCCACTGAAAATGATTTTTATGAGTGAATAACTTAATCATTTATTAAAAATGAAACTAAAAATAACTATTATTGTACAATTTATAATGCTGGATTTATACATTTAGTGTTATCAGCAACCGTAGTAGTAACAGTGAATTTTTCACAGTAGTAAATAAAATATTTTACTATTTATTTTTATTCAGCTGGATATTTCTTCATTTTATTTTTAATAAAATTACAGTTTTTAAGTTCTGTTTGTTAAACCCAAAAGTGTCTTGCAGGACTGTTTTTGTAATAAATGGAAAGGAAATTACATTAGTCTGATCCGAGACTAAAAAAAACATAATGTGATCTGAACCTTGAGATTTGTGATCCATTACACCACTAATAGGTTATAATAAGGCAATGGTTACAGGTTTCCAACATTTTTCAAACTATCTTATTTTGTGTTCAACAGAAAAAAAGAAACTCTTAAAGGTTTGAACAAAGTAAAGGGTGACTAAATTATGACAGAATTTTCATTTTTGGGTTGACTATCCCTTTAAGTGTTGTATTCATAATCAGCATACACTGACACAAGCATGATAACAAGGGGTAAGTGGCGATAGGTTACTTGGTGGTTTATAAATGTTTAGAATTATTGTGTTTTTACTCAAAGATAGTGTAAATATTTTCAGGTAATAGGTTATTTGATGGTTTATAAAAGTTAATGTTTATAACTATAATTATTTTTACTTGAACATCTGTCTTTTCAGGCAATTTTGTGATGTAAAATGCAGTTGAATGTCAAGAATTATTACTGAGCAATTCCATTTAAATGTTAACCTTACTATGAAAAAAAATAGCCAAAATAGCGAAAACGTTCCTGCATTTTTGTGTAGGCTTGTATTTTACAGTGCTTTAAAAATACTCAAAAATGTCTATCAATGTTTTCAAACAATTATATTTAATTTACAAAGTCACACAAGCGGCAATTTCACATCCGTCACAAAATAAAGCTTTTTCCTTATAAATGCAAAAATGTAAAATAAAATAAAATCAATCATTTTTGTTCTTTAGTAAGCCAACTTTTATCCTGTTGATTAGCATTGTTTCTTTTGGGCTGTGTAGTTTAATTTACTGAATTTTTACAAAGTATATTGTTGTATCTTGTAAACTCGCCAATTTTTTTCGTCACATATATAACGCATGTTTTTTTTCCTCATTTAAAATATAAAAAACGTTAAAGACTGATATTTTTCAGCTCCCATAACTCTGTGTTTAGCAGTTTTGGAAAATATAAAAAGATGTTTCAATAATGCTAATACTTTCTCTGTGAATTTATGTTTTGACATTTTACTGTAAATGTCACACCCGTTACGCTGGAATTGCTCTACCTTATTAAAATAAAGCTTAAATATGCCTATATTTCAAAAGCTGTAATTTATTATAATGGAATATATGTTTAAAGGTGACAGCATGTATCCCCAAGTCTTAATTTAAAAATGCATGAAGGTTTATGGCCGTATGTCGGGTAAAATTAGAGTCCACTTGTTAGTTAACTATGTTTATAAAGTTACTAAATTTAACCTATAACGTTAGCTATGCACTGATGCTATTATTATTACAACAAAGACAACTAATTTTCGTAAAAATTTGACAAAGTCTGGGCAAAAGTCATTTCTGAAATGAGGTTAAATTAACAGTTAAGTTAGACGTTTAGGGATTTTTTAATTGCTTTTTTTTTTACGTTGCGTTTTGTCTAAAAGCCCAGTCAAATTAAGGCACTACGTTCAGGAGGATAAATAAAGACAAACTGAATTAACTTACCTTCAGTTTCATCTTAATGTTCAGCTTCTGATTGTAAGTTTGGATTTACGACCTTAAAACTTTGGTTTCTCGGATGCTCTTACGAAAATGTAAACACTTTACTGACCTCTACTGGGCAAAAAAAAAACGTATTTACCCGAATTAAAGGGATAGTTCACCCAAAACTGAAAACTCTGTCATCGTTTACTCTCTTCACATGTTCCAAATCGGTTTGACTGTTTTGTTGAACAGAATAATAAACTGTTAAATGTTTGGAACCTATTGAGGGAAAATAACTAAAGTTTAGTTGAGGGTGTACAAACCAATGTAAAAAAAACAAAAAACTAAACATCAAGCACTTTTACAGGTTTATCAAATCACTTCACACATCAAACACATTAACATGTTGGATTTAAATAAGAGCCTTACATATTTCATTGCACATTATATAAACAGACCAATAATGAGCTGCCCTGATGTCCAGAATATCTGACTTAAAACTCAATCATCAGTCTTTATTATCTTCCCTGTTTTCACTTTACAAAGGAATAATTTATTACAGTCCACCGGCAAGACTACAATATAGGAGGTAATCTAATGGGAGGTGAGGTACAAAAAAGGCCATTAAAACAATATATGTTGTGTACTGATGGCAAACAGTAAATGGCAGTGGCAACAAACGCCAATTATTATTCATATGATTCATGGCTGGAGGTTTTTGGTCCTGCTAAAGATGATATTTTCTGCACAAAACCGTAAAGTTTGTCCTAATGCTGTGCTCTACTGAATATATAATAGTTCCAGGAGTATGTGTGTGTGCAGACAGTATTTGAATCATGATTCCTTGAACTCATCTTCATCTTTGCTGTTGTCTTTTGCATTTCTCCTGTTGTCCAGCTCTTTTAGCCCCTCCTGAAGCTGCTCAATGGCCTCTGCATCTCCTGCTGTGTGTGCCAGAGCCAGAGCCTCCTGATACAGTTTAGCAGATTCCTCAAACTCACCTGAGTGAAAAAAATAAACAACAGTGACATCTGGGCATATGCATGAGCATGTGTTCAAGAATGTTATTTAATCATTACTTTTTAAATTATTTTATGTAATATTGTAGAGTCCAGACAGTTAGTCCAACGACGGTATCTACTGGTGGATGAAGGTTTATTGCCTGTTCGGTCTTTCCAGTGCACAATGTTGATTTACTTTAAAGAGCCCCTATTATGGGTTTTTGAAAATGACCTTCCATGTGTGTAACACAGATCTAAGTGAAGTAAAATATCCAGCTAAAGCTTAAATCTGAAAGTGGACAGTTTTCAAAACTATTGATTCATCTGAAAAAAAAAAAAAAAAAAAAAAAAAAAGTCGACTCCGTAGTTGGAATGAATCATCTTGATAATGAGTCTTTAGCCATTTCGCCGTGATGTCAATATGAAACATAAGTCCCACTCACTAACACAGCAAATACACACAGATCCTGAAGTCATGAGTTTGCAATGTTGTTATTTTTCTGTGTGAAATACAAGGGATTTTATAGATACTTGTATTGAACAGTTCATTCCAGCACATTCACGTGAGAGTAGGCTATGAAAGCTGTTTGCATGTCCAATCCGCTTGTGGGAGCCAGTTCAAGCCAAACAGTGAGAACAGTGCCTACTAGGGTCACAGAATAGGATGGAATTTGGTAACACATGCAAAATAAGGCCAGTTTATTAGGTAAGCTAGGCTTTGGGCTGGTGCACAGCACTAGAAAGAAGGCTCAGGGTAAGCAAGATGGGAGCCCGCAAAGATAGCTTGCCAGAGGACAGAGGAGGAGCGCTACAACCCTCTGGCTGGGGATTTACAGGTAAGCCCTGAGAACATATAACACTTCACGCAAGAGATGCCACTGCAATGGTTGCAAATAGAAATTATATACAGCTGAGAAGGGAGAAAAGCTGCAAAATGAAAGATAATTAATGAAATCAGACCTGGCCCATGACACATTTCATAAGTGTAAGTAAATAGCTGCCTCCTTGTTTTCTCTAGCTTGTAAAGTATGTATTTAATTGTGTTGTTACTTGTAACCTCTTGCACTGTATCAGGTTAACTCTATATTCCCATATCGCGTCTAATGCCACATTGAAAACGCGACGCGTGCTGCTTTGTTTATGGATTTAAATGAGTTTGTGGTGTTAGGGTTAGGGCTTAACTGCACTGCTTTCGGGGGTGAGGTACCTGAATAACACTGTTGAGAACTGGGTACAGTTTACTGTGGTATAAGTAAGTTTCACTATGAAGCGTGTTTCAGGCTTCTGCTGCGATCGGATCCTATACCACCCAGGGGCTTGATAAACCGTGTTTCGGGCTGAATGCTGTCCACCAATGGCAACAGGCTGTCATCAGTCCAATCAGCTCAGATTAGCTTCCCAATAAGGAGGGGTTTGGGAACAAATGAATCACTGAACGATTCATATGGGAGTCGCTGGGATAATTAGGTAAAAATAAATGCATAATATAAGACCATGAAAGTGTTTTTTGACCTTGCATGCATATCAGTATGTTGTTGAAGACCCATAAAACTGAAATATGACCATTTTTAATGCATAATAAGGGCTCTTTAAATTTAACTCATATCTGACTCCAATTTTAGTATGAGGTGGTTTATAATATTGATATGTTTATCCTCGTTGACTCAATTATAAAACATTGATGAGATTATTTTGTTTCTTTTAATATTACTTTAGATTATGATTGAATATTCTCTTCGACTCGATATTGTATATTATTCTCGTTCATCCGGATTCCTATAACATCCTGAGTCCTGTACCGGCAGAGTATACAGTCTCTTAAGCACAAACGTGTCAGTGTTGGTCACTAAACAGTGGCGATTTACCACTATTCTAAAAAGGCAGAACCCTGCTTACTCAGATTATAATTTTTTTTTATGTGGTCCCCATAGAGCTGCTATCTACTAAATCAGAAATTTAGAGATGAAGATCTATCCCCTCAGATAGCCTTTTACAGTCTAAGTATACATGAATTAATGCCAATGTGTTAGCTCTAAGAACATTGTATAGCATGCCACGCTGCTCCGTCTATCGTGCTTTAACTGTTTTACTAAGCTGTACAAGACTTTGTGGTGCTATGGACTTAACGTAATGTACTAAAGATAATAACACCAGATCTGTTTAAATAATTCAAAACATAATTTATTAGTCAGGTAAATGTGTATTATGCCAATTCATTCAGTCAATTCATAAACAAATCAATACAAGACATACATTTCTCAAAGATAAATCCAAGATCAAAAGATGCATACCTGACATCAAAATATACATAGCATGGAGCATGAAGCTCCACGCTACGAGCTAATCTGGGTACAGAATCGCGCCAAACATTTAGAAACTTTCCCTTAAGTAGTCAAATCAAGAAACTCCTCGAAGAGAGGGGTGTGTTGAATAACAAAAAGCATTTGCATTTAGTGGAAGAGTTACTGCCTACAGGCATTTGAATAGAAGCCCCTAGGTAAAGGCACACCCTTCGCAGGGGTTTAAAAGATACCTGAAGTTTGATTTCTATTGTTTAGATTATGTCTATTTCTGAGGGAATGAGACCATTGTACCAGTCGCACTGAGACATTTCAAATGATATCAGACAAGATAGATAAAGTCACTTGGATTGATTTAGAACATTCATACTTTGAAATGACCATTCTGTGTGAGTATGTATGAAGAGAGGGTAAGTGCTTGTAATGTAAATGAAGGAAAGGAATGAGCTGACTTTCCCGCATTCCCACCTGGTGGGTTGTGGAGCCGATTGTCTCTGTGTTTTCAGCTCATGTTTGAATTGTCAAAGACATCAAAATATTCGTGGTATCTCAAATCTTACAATATTTTCCATAATATCTGTATAATAAAAATTATATCTGATTCTAAATCTATCTGAAACAAGATGCGATATCATACAATTTACATCATGAAAACTAACTATATGTGAATGATTAGTCACATGTACAGTATATATATGCATATTAGGGCTGTCAAAATTAGCGCGTTAACGCACCAGATTAATTTGAAATATTTAACGCGTTAAAAAAATTAACGCATTTAACGCAGTTGCAGTTTTTTTTTTATTTCCTGTTGTGGCCGACGTGTGTTCAGGGCCGGTGCGTCCGTAGAGGCGACCTAGGCGGCCGTAGAATAGTGAGCGAACCCCCCCTGTTCTCACTTTCATCCGCGACACCCACCCCCTCCCTCCCGGTCCTTCCTTTCATCCGCGAACCGGTCACTTTTTATTTCACTTTCGAGTTGAGGGTGGGCGGCATGATTGCCGTTCGCCTATAGAGCCAGTTCAGCTTGCTCCAGCTCTGCGTGTGTTTAATGTGCAAAGAAATATGGATAAAACCAAGGAAGCGCTTTTAGAAGGAAAGTTTCAGTATAAAACAACTAAGGTTGCATCACCTGAGAGGAGTGCGCTGTACTGTGCGCTCTCTCTCTCTCTAGCCTTAATCTCTCTCTCTCTGTGTGTGTGTGTGTGTGTGCGTGCGTGCGTGCGTGCGTGCGTGCGTGCGTGCTGTGCCCTGATAATGTCAATAGACTGGACTGTCTTAGCAACTGGCTAAATGTTAAGGAGGACTGAGCAAAATTGTTTCTACTTTATAATTAATGTTCTCAACTCGCAATACAACTTTACAATGAGTACAATTGTTTGTAATTAATACTTTATTATTATTATTATTATTTTCCAATTTCCATATTTGCCTGCATTTTGGATTTTTTTTTCGTGATTAATCATGATTAATCACAAAAAAAGGTGTGATTAATTAGTTAATTTTTTTAACAATTGACAGCCCTAATGCATATGTATATCTATTCCTATAATTAGATATAATAATTATTGTATATGGGGAGTCCTATTGTTACATATATAATGTTGTATTTATTTGAATTACCTTGAGTGGAGAAATTGAGTGGCACAGTTTGTTGTCTGAGGTTGCTAGAGTAACAATGAGCTGCTGGACTGTCATTACGAGAGCAACTCGACTGTGAACAGCAACAAAACTTTGACTCTCTCATATTTCTATCTTTTAGGTTGGCAAATTCTGTCCCAATGTCATTGAAGTGTGAAGATAGCATGTTATTTAAGTGTCTTAGTCTGTGTAGTAGTATCAGAGGTAGTAGATGTTGTTGATGTAGATGTTGTAGTACTAGTGATTACTGTAGTAGTAGTAGTAGTAGTAGGAAACGTTGTTGTAGTAGTATCAGTTGTAGTAGTATCAGTTGTAGTAGATGTTGTAGTAGTATCAGTTGTAGTAGATGTTGTAGTAGTATTAGTAGTTGTAGACGTAGTAGTAATAGTTGTTGTGGATGTAGTAGCAGCTGCAATAGTAGTTGTAATATTTGTAACTTTCTGTAGTAGCAGTTGGTGTAGTACTTGTGATTTATTGTTATTGTTATTGTCAGTTATTACTGTTGTCCTTTCTCTTTACTGTCATCATTACTATCATACATTACTAGCATTGCCAAAAAAAAAATAAATAATAAAAAAATAAGTGTCTTAACAAGTTTACTGAGGGTAATGTGCAGTGAAATTGTTACTTTGTAGTGAAGATTGTATCTGTTTGCTGACAATGCATCAAAACAGCTGCCAGCAGCCGGGTGTGTTAATTGGTAACTGCAAAGTTTATAAAAAGAGCTCCACCTCGCTTAAATTTGATGTAAAGTTTATATTTTTGTATTAAAGTTATTAAAAAGAGTATTAATATCAATTGTATCTGTGTAAATGTACTTTTAATCAAAGATGACAGTTCCACTCAATGACTGTAACGGATTTGTTTAAATTTGTATTACTCAGAGCTAGCCCATATATGCAGAGCAGATGTATGATACTGTGCTAGAGATGTTCAATGCTTAAAGGGACACTTTGCAAAATGTTTAATCCTTTTGAAGCCTACCGTAACAATGTAATATAGTAAGTATAATTTATGGAGACTAAGTGATAACCTGTATGTGAATAATAGGTTTATGAATTAACTATTTATATGTATAATGCATTTTTAAATAGACAAGACAAGGGTCTGTTGGGCACTGTTTAATAATGTTGTATAGAGTTTTAAGTATTACTGCATAGAAATATTTCTAAAATGATACATTGTGATCAAATGTCTTTAATAAACATTACGAGAGCGACTTGACTGTGAACAGCAAGGAAACTTTGACTCTTATATTTCTATCTTTTAGCTGAAAATTTAAACTGCAGCACTGCCAGTTTAACGCTGGGCGTGCTACATATACAAAATTTAACAAATAAGAGAGATGTGAGTATTTGTTGTGTGCATGTCCTCACACACATCTAGTTTAAGTTTCAATAATTTTTGTACATTTTTGTAATTTTTGTAAAAGCAACAAATACAACAAAAACTTGACTTCTAGTTGATCATTTGGAAAAGTGGCAAAGGTCGACTTTCTGACGAATGATCTGTTGAACTGCATCCCAATCATCACAAATACTGCAGAATACCTATTGGAGCCTGCATGGACCCAAGATTCACCAGACATGAACATTATTGAGCATGTCTGGGTTAAGATGAAGGAGGAGGCATTGAAGATGAATCCAAAGAATCATGATGAATTCTGGGAGTCCTGCAAGAATGCTTTCTTTGCCATTCAGATGACTTTATTAATAAGTTGTTTGAGTCACTGCAGAGATGTATGGATGCAGTCCTTCAAGCTCATAGGAGTCATACACAATATTCATTCTTTTACCAATGTACATTATTTCTGTTAAATGACAAGACTTTTATCTGAGCAAAGTCAGACCTTACTGTCCTAAATTTAAAATTTTAAATCAAGGCTTGATCATATTTTATTTTGGTAAAATAGGCGTAATCTAGAGACCTTTGCCTTTCATATTAGCCATTTCTGATACCACATGACTAATTAGAAGTCAAGTTATTATTTGTTGTTCCTAAAACTTGGATGGGCGACAAGACTTTTTTTTAAGTAGTACACTACTGTATAACACTAAGAAGTCAATAATTTCTGCCTTTTAAACTCTAAAACGTAATTTAATCAAATCAAAGCCTTACATTTACTTTAAAACAATTATAAAAATATTATTTATGAATGTACTGAATTTCTGAGTCTGACAGCGCACAAAAAACAGCTATGGACAACATGAAATTCCCAGTTTCGCTGATTTTAAAAATGTAATTTTATTCTAGAAAGGTGTGATAACATTTCTTCAACATTTGAATATATACTTACATTTTATTTGTTACAAGCCCTTCAAACGTACCGTTATGCATCAGGATTCCAGCCATATTCCCAAGCAGCACGTGTTGTTCAGGGTGACCCGCTGCTTTTCCGAGCTCTACGGCCTTCTTCACATAAACCAGAGCCTCATCATGCTTACCCTGCAGGTCCAACACTGTTGCCAGGTCACTCATCAGGACCAGCGTCTAAAGCATAGCACACAATACATTGGCTCAATCATGAGACAAACTTCTGTGCACCAAAAAACTAATTTCTAACTGTGCTTACAATGTATGAGCAGCTTGCATAAGTGCTTTGAATTATGTTTTACACTTCTTAGTTTCTCCACAAGATGTCAGCACTGAGCCTGAAAAATTTAAACAAAACAGCAGGACTGCTTTTTTGTAAGTTTTGTAAAAAGTTATTGCATTATAGACTGTTCTGTCAAAAAGTAATGTTTAATATTGATATTTATTGTATATTCAATTCACCTTTATTTGTATAGCGCTTATACAATGTAGATTGTGTCAAAGCAGCTTCACATTCAAGATTATAGTAAATTGAAACAGTGTCAGTTCGATTTTCAGAGTTTAAGTTCAGTTCAGTTTAGCTCAGTTCAGTGTGGGTTAATAATGACTAATGAGAGTCCAAACACTGAAGAGCAAATCCATCGATGCGCAGCTCTACAGATCCCGAACCATGCAAGCCAGTGGCGACAGCAGGAGGAAAAAAACCTTCACCAATTGGCGAAAGTGAAGAATTTAAAAATAAATAAATAAACATTGTATACTATGCCATTTCACAGTTAATTTGTACTCTTAACCAGTTGTGGCACTGGTTAGGGAGTTGTACTCGTAATTGAAAGGTTGCAGGTTTGATTCCGGGTCCCAGAAGGAATTGAAGGTGGGAAAATGAACCGCACTTTCTACTTTTTCAATACCCAGCTGAGGTGCCCCTGAGCAAGGCACCTAACCCCAAACTGCCCCTTAATGCTGGAAGCAATAGCTGCCCACTGCTCCAGGTGTATGCTCACTATGTGTGTGTGCTCTCACTTCTCATTCATGTGTGCACTTGGATGTTTTTTGCCAAAGAATGCAAATATGGTCATATTCCTGAAAAAGCATTGCTGAAATTATAAAGTTACTTTGCCCTTTGCCGTTATAAGTTCTGTAACTGTTATTTAGTGTTCCATATTCAGGTTGATTTATTAAAGGTTTTACTGTGAATTGTTAAGTAAATTAGCTGTTCGTTTTTTTTTATTTGCATATAATTTAAACTGTTAATGTATTGTTCAATTTAAAGATTTATGTTTCCAATAGAAACACACCAAGCTGATGGTCAGTTGTTGGGTAGTGTTGGGTCATCTGTGTGTGTCTTGTCAGGCTAGTTTATAGTTTGGTGTGTTTCATACATGTTCAGCTACAATTCAGAGGCTGTGTCCGAAATCGCATGCTTCCATACTATATAGTATGCTAAAAATAGTATGCGAGCCAAGCAGTATTTCTGAATTTATAGAATACAAAATACAGTATGCGAGAAGTACCTGGATGACCTACTACTTCTGGCGAGATTCTGAAGTATGCATCTGATGATTGGTACGCTATCCCATGATGTACCATGAAAGAATTCATGGATGGGAGTGAATCGTCGCAACTGACGCGGTTAGGTCACATGATGATGACAAAATGGCAGATGTAGTACATCCGAGTTTCATTTGTTCTGTTCACATTCATACTGTATAAAATGAACATTTCTAACTGTCCAGTAGTAATTTCAAATTCCAATGCAGTACCTACAGAGGACCTTTCGGATGCAGCCAAAGTGTGCTCATAAAAACTGAAGTGACAAAACTAAGCAAACGTTTTAAGTCGAGAGGGAACACAATGACCAGCTAAATTTCTTAAACATTTGCAAACAATATGGATTATTAGACATATTTGCACAACCAAATCCTTCTGTGGTGAGCAAAAAGTACTGCAAAAACGTACAGAAACGCAGTTTCGTTTAGTGTTTGTATGTGTGCAGCACAACATATGCGCAGAATGTACATTCTTGTTTCAGTCGGCTGTCGTCTGTTCTATGTGTTCACATGCAGCTTTTTAGTCCAGACCAGACCAGATACAGCTGATATGAGGTGACAACAGAGACAGTTTTCACTGTCACTAGTTCTTTGACGTCGATTTGATGTGTCCCAGGCTTTAAAAAGTCACAAAACACCAAAACACATTTTTTGAGCTGTTGACAGTCATATATGTGTCCCATGCTGTTATGAACACTATGGAGGTCACATATTTTGCACTAAAAAGTGAAAATTGGTTGTTTTTGCGTTATTGTGAGCAAATTTGTTCTTCTGGTTTGAAACAAAGTTTTGAAGCTGCGTCACAGCGATGAGATACTTGTGTGTATTCCAGCGTAGAGAGTGGCTGTCTGTACCTGCGAGTACATTGTGACATCTGAGTGTGCGGCATTAATTTATGAGAAAGACATGGTTCAAACCAATCAGCGCGCTCTATTGTGTATGCGGTGCAACTTCATTAATATGCATAATAGCTTCGAAGACTTTTACCTGTTACAGTGTTCAGAGAACAGAGAGACGCCACGCTGTGTTGCCAAAAACAAGTGAAAGAACAAGAATTTGGAGACACGGGTCATCAGTGTTGCATTTATTAATGTGCTGCAACAAAGCTTTTGTTTTCATTTTCCTGCTATGAGAGCTCAGCTGGACTCACATGTGGATTACAGCGCACGCGTCACGCAACAGAAATGTGTTTGTGAGGAAAAATTTTTACCTGAGAGCTTTTCACATCTGGAAATGATGAAATCCAGATTTGCCACTCGTCTCCTTTTAAAAAAGACACAGTTCCAGTTTGTGTTGATTGTCCTGTCTCTACAAATTTGGTAAGTGTGTGTGATCAGTGACCTTTGTTTGTTCATTCAGATGGCAAACTTAGTTTGTATCATCAGCAGTGCTTCAGTTTTTAAAGACATACCATAGTCAAAATTATTTAGTTCCTAAATTTACAGTATGTTAATATCACTGTAATATTATAGACTGAAAGATCCGCTGTAAATGCTGCTCTCCGAATGTAAACACAGCAATCAAACTATTACCGTCATGTAAGATTTTCGCCGCATTTTGTGACAGGATGGTCTATACACACACGGCTTTCTGACGCTACCTACCGAGTGCATCTAAGTTTCTGAGAAATGAGGAGGATTTTTTTCTCCCATTCGCCGTGCGGTATCAAACATTTTATTAAAACTCCCCTCTCCAGCAATTCCTCTTGTTTGTTGCGGGGGACATGCAGGAAATGTTTCTGAATAAAAAGTGAAAGTACCAAACTGCAGTTAAGGTCGACAAATTAATAATTTGGCAAATAATTTGATTACTGAGGTCCATGTAAACACAGTCACCGTCTTTCTCCCCTGCGTCTGTGTGTTTGTTTTGCCTGTGTGAAAATCAGCGCGTGCCCAAATGGAAACTCCCATTTTTGCAAAACAGAGCTGGACACACCCATTTTCCTGACTTTTTCCAAACTAGAGGTGTGAAAACACCCTGCTGAGACAGGAGGGTTTCGTGGCCCTTTAATATCTTCCAGCATTGTTTTGTAGATCTTTACCAATACGTTTATACTTGCAAGCAAAATGTGTAACAGAGAATAGAGAGAGAAAAATAACCTGTGGATGGGACTCTCCCTGCTCCTCCTGGCAGATCTGCAGTGCATGTCTGTAATCCCGGCAGGCTCCTGTGAAACGATGATTTGCTGCCAAATAACGTGCCCTCGCGTCCAAACTGAGACCAAGCAGCAACCTGGTGTCTTTGCGCTCTTCGTCTAATAGAAACACAAACATTTAGGTAATTACTTTAGATGAACAAACACAAATGAGCCAAAGTTTGAGGTGTTGGTGATACCTGAGAGGCTTTCTGAAGGAAGATCCTTCTGTTCATCAATCTTGGCCTCTAAAGAATCGGTGCAGAACTGAAAGCCATGCTCTGCTAACTCATTCCTGGAAATGAAACGGGTTACTGAACAGCACAGAGGTCAACGGGTCAGCTGACTCAGAGTTTCACCAAGGCTCAGCACTCACTTGTTTTGCGTGGCATATATGCTGGCCAGCTTCAGCGACATCTCAATCACTGCATTGTCATCCTAATGAGATAAAACAGGGAAATAGTTTTAAAAATATGGCATCGTACTGCATTTATGATTGCTTTTGTTAGCTTGCAGCATAATTAATCAAACCAATGATCAAAAATAATACTGATTTGGTAAAGGCCTTACATACTACAAATATACTGCTTGTTTGGTGTTGCTGTTTTCAAAACAGCCCACTATACCCTTCTTCACTACTTCCTATATTAATTTCTTTATTATTATTATTTTATTTATTTATTTATCGCTTTACAATATAACAACACAATTAACAAGGGGAATATTCAGCATTAAATAGCATCAGAGTATACAAATAAAAAACATATACATCAAATTCAGTAAAACAGAAGTCAAATAACATAAGAGTGGTCAGTGTGATAACAATGATAATTATATAGGCAGTAGGAACAGGTTAAAGGGTTTATAAAGAGTCCAAATAAATATTCCAGGTTTCTAAAAATATGTGTGTGTTTTTTAACTATATATTGAATATTCCAAATGCAGTGTGTCATTTATAATATTTTTTAAATAATTTAAATGTTGGAGGGTGTTCATCTTTCCAGAATACATTTTCTAGAAGAAATCAGACCTACCCATTTGGTAAATAAAGGATCTGATACTTCAAGTCAACCCCAAAATATATATTAAAGGAGTCTTGTGATATTTCTTTCCCAGGACCATCACAGAAAACTCCTGTAAAGTATCCTAAAACTCATTTACCTTTTCACAGTTCCAAAAACATGCATAATGGTGCCCTTGTGGTTCTTACATCTGTTGCATAAAGGCGATGCACCAGGATATATCCTACTGAGGTGAACTGGGGTCAAGTATATCCTTTGTTTAATTTTATAATTTTGTTCAGTTACTAGAAAATGAACAAAAAAAATACACATTGGTATACAACTTCCCACTGATCATCATCACAACTATATCAGTTTGTTAATATAATCCACTTAAAAGGTATGGATGGATGATTTAGCGGCAGGTGCCATCTTTAGGCAAGATGCTGAAACCATTCAGCACAATCTTCATAGTGTTAGCTTGTAGGCATAGGTTATAAATGCAGGTTTAAACTTATTATAGGATTGAATGAGCACAATCGATAATGTCCACCATTGATGGTTTCATTCATTACTAATGACTGTCTCGTCTAATAGTGCTGTATTAGGTTTATTATAAGTTACAGCAAGTCAAAATTGCATTGCTGAGGAAGGAAAAAATATTATTATTATGCAGATGGAAGATTATTTGCTGATTAAAACATATGCCAGAGACCATCCCGCTATTATTATTATATTATTATTACTACTACTACTATGCAGATGGAAGGGCATCCAGTATATAAAACATATGCCAGAGTATCTGACGGTTCATTCTGATGTGGCGATAAATCAGGGACTAAGCTGAAGGATAGTGATTGATTATCATTATTACATAAACTTTCTGAATTTCACTATTCACCAGAAAAAAAAAAGTTTGTACATAAACTTTAACGTTGGCTTGAGAAAGCCTGAAAGTTAAAAATTGTTACATCAAAGTATGTAAAAGCCTGATTTAGCTTGTAGCTAGCATTACTTAGGCTGTTAGCATTATGTTGTTACTAGTAAGTTTATAGCACAAAGTTTTAACGAATACACACACAAAAAAAGTTTTACCTGTGGTGTTCCTCCTGACAACATGAAACTCATCGCTGCTTTGAACAGCTTCTCAGCCTGTACAAAAAAAAGTGTCACATGCTGGTGTTTACACTACACGTCTACAGTCTAATCTGAGTCAATGGAGCAGAGCCAAGGGAAGATCTTACATTGTCCAGCTGACCTCGAACAAAGGCAAGATTTGCCATCTGCAAAGATGCAGAAACACACAGTTTTATTGTATGTAATATTCAATATACATTGTTGTGGTGTGCAACATATATTGTCTGTGATTTAATCATAATTGTTTTAATGATGTGCGATTTGACATTATTGCGTTTTTTTCCAAACAAATCATACTTACAGAATGCAAGCATACATTTCTTTTTTCCTTCAAAAATCAGCATGGTTACAAAGCAAATGTGGTAATGATTTTATACAACAGTCTAATAAACAGTGAGATCCTTTTAAGACACTTAATAATATCTCATTAATGTCCTTTAGATGGAATTAGCCCATATTGGCTGATTTTGCATCTCTGGGGAACATGACTGTGTTTAGTTTATGAATGAAGCAACCAATAAACTTATTTGATTCATTCACAAGGACGCAGTTATTTACAGCGGCTTGCTGCCACCTACTGGTAATATTTTTAAGTTTATATATATTTAATATATTTTTGAGTAAATACATGTAAATGTCCCTTTTTATGCAACTTAGTGAGTTTAGTTGAAATCAAAATGTATTATTGTTATTATTAATATTATTATATTAGACTGATTAAATGTACAAATTTGACTTAAAAGATGACTTGTCAAACTTGTAGAAAAACAGCCTTATGAAATGCAAATATGCCCATAAGATGTACAAATCCATTAAATTTGATTAAGAAAATAATTTCTATCCCTTCTGTGAACTGACAACGCTGGATATGGCAAAAATCAGAAACTTCAGAAGCCAACTGTAGTCCTTAAGATACCAGAACAATAATATGCTTGACAAAATACAGTCTAATTATCATTATCACTAATGTTACAGAAAATATTCTTTTTTTGTGTGTGTACATCGCACACCCCTTCATGATCAGAATATTTTCACCAATTTTCCACTTGTGAATGGTCTAAGCTAGGTGAAAAAACAAGGTGAGGTTTGACAATTAAATACAAAATCGTACCAGGCTGTATGTGTATATAATTGCATCGTTATTGTGCATCTGATGTGCCAGTCGGACAGCTCTGTGTAAGAAACCATCAGCAGCGTCCAGCTCCCCAATCATCATGCTGTACTGTGAAGCACACAGAGTAACATTCAGCCTTCAAAAACAAACTTTTCAGTGCAAGATGCCCTGCTGTTTCTCTGTAACGGCTTACAAAGTCAGAAACCGATTGATGCCAAATGTTTTAAAATATGAAAAGTCATTCATTGTGGGAGGATTTAATCTATTAGATGCCACAGATCCACAAAACTATGATACTAGTGAGAGGGACCTTCATAGAACTTAAAAACAATCTACATGGTTTTGTAAAGTTACATTATCACTTTTGTGTGTGTGTGTGTGTGTGTGTGTGTGTGTGTGTGTGTGTGTGTGTGTTTTGGAAAAGTCAGTAATTGCTTATATCTTATAGCTATTGATATGAATTATATTATTGAAATAACTGGATTTGAGCTTTCATTCGCGTTTATCTCAGCCTATGCTAGGACATCTTAAACAAAGTTAGTTCAAACTCTCTTAATGTGCTGCCAGTTCTCAGTAAAACATGCAAGTATAATTTACCTTGGCTTTCTTCAAGAGCAGAATAAGTTCATCCTCAAGTTTTTGCTCCTCTGTTCTCTCATCGGAGCTTCCAAAAAGCGAAAAGGCTAATGCAAAAGCAAATCTGAGCGTCAGATCATTTAATAAGCACACACAAAGAAGTCAATCTGTCTTGAGATGATTTAAACATTACGTAAATATAATGAAACACTGTTATGACAGCACCACGCACGTTGCGTCATGTGTCAAACGCTGTAACCAAATGTTTCTTCTGATACACAAACAACCTGAATCTGAACTCACCGACGGCACCCCAGGCAAGAGACAACCTGCTGAAGTCTGTAGTGTCCGAGTGGCTCTTCTGACTGGGCATCTGCAGACTGGCACAGCGATGCCATGACCTTCTGTGCCAGCGCTTCACACAGCGGCTCGACCGCGATAGCACGCCGGTTGGCTCGTGCACCGACTTGACTCCCGCTAGAGATAAGCTACAACCCGCAGCATTTCTCGGACAGTCGTTGACACAAAGCTTTAAACGAAAGACCTGTGCAGCTAAGTGTCGACAGTAAGAGCGCAGCGCCATTTTTCTGTGCGATTATGCAATGACGCAAGCCAAGCGTTGGGGGTGAAGCGGTCACGTGACCAGCCCGGGCTCTATGATATGCTTCCATTCATTGTATTTTACTTTAATTTAATTAAAATGTATATTTACGTTGTATTTTTATTAATTTTGCGTTTGATATATTATCAATGTTGTTATTATTATTACTGTATCATAAAGATGGCTGCTCATTTGCACGCAAAGTCTACGACGGTTATCATGTACCTTTACACTTGGTTAGCATTAAATCGGCTCATTAAAAAATACTGTTTAATAGCAGAATTTGTGGAGGAAAACTTGATGCAAATAAACTTCAAATACTATTTAATATTTATTTATTATATAGGCGACGCAGTACCGCCTCACAGCAAGAAGGTCGCTGGTTTGAGCCTCGGCTGGGTCAGTTGGCGTTTCTGTGTGGAGTTTGCATGTTCTCCCTGCGTTCGCGTGGGTTTCCTCCGGGTGCTCCGGTTTCCCCCACAAGTCCAAACACATGCAGGTATAGTTGAATTGGGTAGTGTGTGAGTGTGAATGAGTGTGTGTGGATGTTTCCCAGTGATGGGTTGCAGCTGGAATGGCATTCGCTGAGTAAAACGTGCTGGATAAGTTGGCGGTTCATTCCGCTGTTGCAATCCCAGATTAATAAAGGGACTAAGCCGAAAAGAAAATGAATGAATGAATGAGATATGCAGATATGAGATATGCAGTCTCAGCTTGCAAATCCAAGTCTGCGTCCAGATACTATTGCAATTCTCCTCAAGTAATTAAGTATATATTTTTATTCTCAAAAATAGTGTGCTTATTATTTCTGCTATAATTAATATATTATTCATTATTAATGAAAAATATATTAATATATTTTTATTGAAAATATTATATTGAGTCTTAAATCTCATTAATGTACAAATATTTTAAGAAAAGTCAAAGTCTCATTTCTAACATTTTTCCCCATTTTTTCTTGGGCATATTATATTAGGTGAAAATATGTTTACTAAGAGTCAATCACTTAATAGTCAAACTTTAGTAAGTGACAACATTTGTTAGAAGACAGCAGCATAAACACAAGCAGGATTTCTTTTAAAAAGTATTAAGCTCCAGGTTAAGAATTCTAGACCTAGTGCTAAGTTACAAATAAAATAAATGAACAAATAAATGAATAATCATTCAAAGTACTTTCCCAGTACTGTGTTGCAACTGGAAAGGCATCCGCAGTGTAAAACATATGTCAGAATAGTTTGTGACTCATTCCGCTGTGGCGCCCCATGATAAATAAGGAACAATGCTGAAGAAAAATGAATGAATGAATGAACAATATTCACCAATCTATGATTCACTGTTTATTTATTTTACTAAAGCACAGATGAGGTTACAAAACATCACAATATCCTTTTTATCACCCAATTCCCATTAGAGTTTAAACAGGAAAAAGAGGGAATGCTTTGTTTGTGGTAATAATCTCTTTTCAGTTGTAGGTTAGCACACAGTGGGTGTCTGTACCATAGATCATGCAGTAATTACAGGTTAAACTTATTCATTTGTAGACACAGAAGTGCACAGAGAGAGAGAGAGAGAGAGAGAGAGAGAGAGAGAGAGAAAGAGAGAAAGAGAGAAAGGAAAGGCATAGGGTGATTCAAATACACAGTCACTCACACTTAATATGCACATCAACAATAACCACACCACACACACACATAAAACGTACATGTATCCCCTCAAATTTCAAATCTTTCTTTGAAAAAATAGCTTTCAAAACAAATAGTGTTAAGATTATAATGTATGCAAAGTACATTTCATCTAAAAAGAGAACAAAGTTGCACCTGTGAAATGTACATTTGAAAAAAGGTGTTTTTTTTTTACTTCACATTTATTTGTACAACAGGTTAGCAAAGCCTTAAATCAAGAAATAAAGTGTATGCGTATGAGAGGCTTTCTAACATACTCTCTTATAACTCACTGCAACAAATATAATACATTTATGTCAAAAAAGATCAGTTTACTTTACAGAAACAGTATAAAATGCAGGCAAAGAGGAATGTCGAAAGAGGTATAAATGACTTTAAAACACTCATTACTTTTTAATTAAAGGAACAGTGCACCACCAAAAAAAAATTGCACATAATTTACTCACTCTCAAACCATCCAAATAATATCAGAGCTATTTTTTTAAAAACACCCTCTGGCTCATCCCAGCTTTCTTATGAGAGTAAATGGTGCCTGACAGGAGTGGGCAGGGACAGTATTTTTTTCGGGAGTTATGGAACATCAGGCCACTTTAGCGAGCGTTAACTGAAGGGGACTGGGGATACATGGGGAGCGATCTGTAATTGAAGATCCAGGAGGGGGGAGGGTGTTGACTAGTGATAAGTAAGTGAAGAGGGGGAGGCGGTTGAGTGATCGGTAAATAAAGAGCAGGGGTGGGGGGCGAACGGTGGATCGATGGTTGGAGGGTGGGGGGCGGTGAATAATAGGTCAAGGTGGCAGGTCAGATTGACATTCAGGCCACCAGGAAATGTCCCGGTGCACCCTATGGCCAGTCCACCCCTGGTGCCCGATCTTTGAAGCTTAAAAAAACAGATCAATCCATCTATCCATCTATCGTAAAAGTAATCCATATGACTCCAGATGATTAAGAATGTTTTTATAAGTGAACCGAATGGTCTTTGTAAGAAAATGATAATAATTAAATAATGTTTTGTAACTCTCTAAAACACACCTGTATGATATTTGCCAAAAGGTGGTAATAGATATCTGATTTGTTTACCTTTTTTTTAATATAATTGTTTGGAAAAAGTTTCCCAGTACTGGGTTGTGGCTGGAAGGGCATCCGTTG